>CM063095.1:48958051-49313051 GCA_031876335.1 Hipposideros larvatus
TATCAACTGTAATTGAAAAATTTAAAAAGGTGAGGAGAGGTGAAGGGGAATAAGAGGTTCAAATCTCCAGGTATAAAACAAATAAGTCATGGGATGAAACATATAGCATGGGGAATATAGTCAATAATATTGTGATAGTGTGGTATGGTGTCAGATGGTTGCTGTACTTATCATGGTGATCACTTCTCTAGGTATATAAATGTTGAACAGCTGTGGTATACACCTGAAACTTAAATAATGCTGTATGCTAGCTATATTTTTTAACAAAAATCTTTAAAAAATAAACCTAGTTCTCAGCACTCCCCTCCCCCCCCAAAATAAATCCATTGATATTCTTCTGTATCAGAACTTGTATCCCCAAAGAAACATGAAAGACAAAAATGTAATTGGAATTCACAATCTCTAGGATCAACAATGAAACAAGTGATTACTGGAATAACTAGAATGTGTTTGGCATTTGAAAGAGATGACAGTTAAAACATGCAAGGATTTCTTACATGCTGATGCCCAGCATTCAGGAGGTGGGGTGGGGGGATGTCACATAAACAAGTCCTGACATCTGGACTCTGCTGGCATTTGAGTTTCCAGTTTTCTTCACATATCTTTTGGGAAACACCTGAAAGTCCTGAGGACATTGATTAAGCAGCCCAGCTGCTCTTAAAGAGAAGAGATCAAGGAGTCTCCTGAGTGGCTGTAAACCTGACGCCCTGGGGAGGTGATTTCTACATGCATGGCTTAGTAATGGGGGCCTCTGGAGGAGGATGCGAGAGAGAATCATCTGGACTAGGTCTTCAAATAGGGTAGCAACATGTCTGCGTTCCAGCAACAAGACCTGAGTGGGTGAGTGCCAGGGACAGAAACATGAAATAACTTCTCTTCCTTCTGATATTAGATGCAATTAAAGAAAAAAATTGGGAAGGTTTTCCAGAGACCTGCATAGAGAGGACATTCCAGCTGACTTAAGAAACTACAGCCCAGACTTTTCTTTCCTTTCAACAAGTGTATTTAAGAAACTGCTAGCTTTGGATTTTCTAATCCAGACACTTGGATTGGCATCAGGACAACTATGAATGCCGTAAACTAAATGTGACATTATATACTCTTATGTGTTTGTCTGGTAGAGGTTTATAGTTTTCATTAGATCCTAACAGCAGACTGTGTTTACTTTAGGAACTGCTCTCTTAGAAAAGGCATGGGCAATTATCAGTGCGACTCAGCTGGAAAAATCCTGACACCTTGGCCCTGGCCCATCACCCTAGTGTCTATGGGGGTCTATCCCCCATCTCATTTAGGAGAAATGGAGTATATGTAAAGAGCAGACAAGGGGGAGGGGAAATCACATTGTCTTCTCTGTTCACTTGTTTATTTGGACTTCACGATGAATTCAAAATTCACTATTTTCTTTTGAGGTCCATCATTTTAAGCCTAAAGAAGCTTTCAGGAACAGAACAATATTTGCATAATAATTATAATTTAAACATCTATGACTTAAATGTGCTTTAATTTTAGGGAATTCTGAGTGTTAAAGTTTAATTTTTTAAATTAAATTTATTGGAGTGACATTGCTTAGTAAAATTATATAGTTTTCAAGTGCACAATTCTATAATATATCTATATATTGCATTGTGTGTTTACCACCCAGAGTCAGTTCTTTCATCACCATATATTTGACCCCCTTTATCCTTTTCTACCTCCCCCCTCCTGCTTTCCCTCTGGTAATCCATAACTCTTGTCTGTCTATGAGCTTTTGTCTTCTTCATTTGTTGCTTTCTTTTTTTTATTATTGTTAGTTTCAGGTGTACAGAACAATGCAATAGTTATCCTTTTCATCCCTCACAAAGTAACAACCCCTCTCCCCTCATCCACTGCTCTCCCACCCTCGATATCATGCTTATCTATTATAATTCCATTGATCCATTCCCACTCTCTACTCCACGTCACACGACTATATGTATATATAATTATAGTTGACATACAATATTATTCAACATCAGCTTCAGATATACAGTGTAGTGGTCAGGCCTCTACACCGACTATGAAGTGGTCTCCCTAACAAGACATGAGTCCATCTGGCCTCCTAAAAAATATTTACAACATTATTGATTATATACCCCAGACTGTCTTTTCTATCCCTGAGGCCATATTGTGGTTACCAATTTGCATTATCTCGTCCCTTCCCCTTCTCCTTCATCCCCACCCCCTCCCAACTAGTAACCCTCAGTTTTTCCTCTGTGTCTCTGAGACTATTTCTGTTTACATTTCTCATTTGTTCAGGTTTTTAGATTCCACGTATAAGTGACATCATATGGTATTTGTCTTTCTCTGACTGACTTATTTCACTAAGCATAATGTTCTCTAGTTCCATCCATATTGTTGCAAATGGTACTATTTCCTTCTTCTTTATAGCTAGTAATACTCCATTGTGTAAATGCACCATAGTTTCTTAATCCAGTCGTCTACTGATGGGCATTTCGGTTGTTTCCAAGTCTTGGCTATTGTGAATAGCGCTGCAATGAACATAGGGGTGCATATATTTTTTCAAATTCATGTCTTGTGTTTTTCTGGATAATTGCCTAAGAGTAATTGCTGGGTCATAAAGTAGTTCCATTTCCAGTTTTTTTGAGATTTCCATAGTGGCTGCACCAGTCTGCAGTCCCAACAGTGCACCAGGGTTCCCTTTTCCCCACATTCTCACCAGCATTTGCTGTTTGTTGATTTATTGATGATAGCCATTCTGACCAGAGTGAAGTGGTATCTCATTGTGGTTTTTATTGGCATCTCTCTAATGATTAGTGAGGTTGAGCATTTTTTCATATGCCTGTTGGCCATCTGTATGTCCTCTTCAGAGAAATGTCTCTTCATATCTTCTGCCCATTTTTTAATTGGGTTGTTTGTTTTTTTGGTGTTGAGTTGCATGAGTGTTTTATAAATTTTAGATATTAACCCCTTATCAGGTATATCATTGCAAATATCTTCCCCCATTCAGTAGGCTTCCTTTTTGTTTATGGTGGTTTCCTTTGTTGTGAAAAAAACTTTTAAGTTTGATGTAGTCCCATATGTTCATGTTTTCTTTTACTTACCTAGCCCTCGGGGATGTATCAGTAAAAATATTGCTCAGGGTAATGTCTGCAAATTTAGACTCTATATTTTCTTCTAGGAGTTTTATGGTTTCAGGTCTTACATTTAAGTCTTTAATCCATTTTGAATTTGTTCTTGTATATGGCATAAGGAGGTGGTCCAGTTTCATTTTTTTGCATGTGTCAGTCCAATTTTCCCAGCACCATTTATTAAATAGACTATCTTTACCCCAATATAAATTCTTGCTTCCCTTGTCATAGACTAACTGCCCGTATATGCCTGGACTTAATTCTGGTCTCTCTATTCTGTTCCATTGATCTATGTGCCTGTTTTTTGCCAGTATCATATTGTTTTGATTACTGTGGCCTTGTAGTACGTTTTAATGTCTGGTAGCTTGATGCCCTGACTTTGTTCTTATCTCTCAGGATTGCCATGGCTATTCAGGGTCTTTTTTGGTTCCATATAAATTTTAGAATTACATTTTCTATTTCTGTGAAAAATGCCCTAGGTAGTTTGATAGGAATTGCATTGAATCTATATATTGCCTTAAGCAGTATGGACATTTTAAATATATTAATTCTTCCTGTCCATGAGCATGGAATGTTTTTCCATTTGTTTGTATCTTCTTTTATTTCTTTCTTCAGTGTCTTATAATTTTTTGAGTACAGGTCTTTTACTCCTTTGGTTAAATTTATTCCTAAGTATTTTATAGTTCTTGAAATGATTATAAATGGAACTGTTTTCTTAATTTCTCTTTCCAATAGTTTATTATTGGTATATACAAATGCAACTGATTTCTGAATATTGATTTTGTATCCTGCTACCTTACTGAATTCGTCTATCAGTTCCAATAGTTCTTTGATGGAGTCTTTGGGATTATCTATATATAGTATCATGTCATCTGCATATAATGACAATTTTACTTCCTCCTTGCCAATGCGGATGCCTTTTATTTCTTTTTCTTGTCTGATTGCTGTGGCTTGAACTTCCAGAACTATGTTGAATAAAAGTGGAGAAAGTGGACAGCCTTGTCTTGTTCCTGATCTTAAAGAAAATGGTTTTAGCTTTTCCCCATTGAGTATGATGTTAGTTGTGGGTTTATTATATATGGCCTTTATTATGTTGAGATATGATCCCTCTATTCCCACTTTGCTAAGAGTTTTTATCATAAATGGCTGCTGGATTTTTTTAAATGCTTTTTCTGCGTCTATTGATAGGACCATATAATTTTTATTTTTCATTTTATTTATGTGGTGTATCACATTAATTGATTTGTGGATGTTGAACCAACCTTGTGTACTAGGGATGAAACCCACTTGGCCATGATGTATGATCTTCTTAATATATTGCTGAATTCTGTTTGCTTAGATTTTGTTGAGGATTTTTGCATCTATGTTCATCAGAGATATTGGCCTGTAGTTTTCCTTTTTTGTACTGTCTTTGATTTTGGAATCAGGGTGATCGTGGCTTCATAGAAAGAGTTTGGGAGTCTTCCCTCCTTCTGGATTTTTTGGAATAGTTTGAGAAAAATAGGTGATAATCCTTTTTTGAATGTTTGCTAAAATTCACTTGTGAAGCCATATGGTCCAGGGCTTTTGTTTGTTGGAAATTTGTTGATTACTGATTCAGCTTCCTTGATGGTAATCAGTCTATTCAGGTTTTCTGTTTCTTACTGAGTTAGCTTTGGAAGGTTGTATGCTTCTAGGAAATTATCCATTTCTTCCAGATTGTCAAATTTGTTGGCATATAATTGCTCATAGTAATTTCTTAAGATTTTTAGTATTTCTGTGGAGTCTGTCATCACTTCGCCTCTTTCATTCCTGATTTTACTAATTTGAGTCCTCTCTCTTTTTTGTTTTTTATTTTTTGATGAGCCTGGCTAAAGGTTTGTCAATTTTGTTTATGGTCTCAAAAAACCAGCTCTTGGTTTCGTTGATCTTTCGTATTGTTTTTCTGGTCTCTATTTCATTTATTTTTGCCCTGGTCTTTATTATCTTCTTCCTTGTACTTGTATTTGTACTTGCAGTTCTTTTTCCAGTTCCCTGAGGTATAAGGATAACCTGTTAACTTGAAATTTTTCTTGCTTCTTTAGGTAGGCCTGCACTGCTATAAACTTCCCTCTTAGGACTGCTTTCATTTGTTACTTTCAGTTTTATATTCTACATTTGAATGAAATCATATGGTTCTCAAATTTATTTGTCTGACGTATTTCGCTTAGCATGATAATCTCAAGAACCATCCATGTTTTTGTAAATGGCAGTATTTCATCTTCTCTTATGGTTGAGTAATTTTCTATTGTATATATGTACCACAACTTCTTTATTCTATCATCTATCTAAGACACTTTGGTTGTTTCCATGTCTTGGCCACTGTGCATAATGAACACAGGGGTACATATATCTTTATGGGTAAATGTTTTCAGATTTTTGGGGTAGATACACAGAAGATGGATTGCTAGGTTGTATGGTAATTCTATTTTAATTTTTGAGGAACTTCCATACTGTTTTCCATTGTGGCTGTACCAATTTACATTCCTACCAGTAGTCTTTGCAGGTTCTTTTTCCTCCACAGCCTCTCCAACACTAGTTATTATTTGTCTTGTTGATGATATCCATTCTAACAGGTGTGAGGTGGTATCTCTTTGTGGTTTTGATTTGCATTTCCCTAATAACTAGTGAAGTTGAGCATCTTGTCATATACCTGTTGGCTGTTTGTATGTCTTCTTGGGAAAAGTGTCCAGGTCCTCTGCCCATTTTTTAATTGTGTTGTTTGTTTTTTTGTTGTTGAGTTATATGAGTTCTTTATATAATTTTGATATTAGCCCCTATCAGAGGTGTTGTTTGCAAATATCTTCTCCCATTCAGTTGGTTGTCTCTTTGTTTTGTTGATGGTTTCTTTTGCTATACAGAAGTTTTTTAGTTTGATATAGTCCCATTCATTTATTTTTGCTTTTACTTCCCTTGCCTTTGAAGTCAAGTTCATAAAATCTTCTCTAAGACCAAGTTTCATAAGTTTAGTTCCTATGTTTTCTTCTAAGCAATTTGTTGTTTCAGGTCTTATATTTAGGTCTTTTATCCATTTTAAATTAATTTTGATGAATGGTGACAGATAGCAGTCTAGTGTCATTCTTTTGCATGTAGCTTTCCAATTTCCCCAGCACCATTTATTGAAAATGCTTTCTTTGCTCCAATTTATGTTTTTGACTCCTTTGTCAAAAATTATTGGTCCATATATACATAGGTTTATTTCTGGATTCTCAATTCAGTTCCATTGGTCTGTATGTCTGTTTTTCTGCCAACATCATGTTGTTTAGGTTATTGTTGCTTTGTAGTATAATATAAAATTACAAAGAGTGTGTTACCTCCGGCCTTGTTTTTTCTCAAGATTGTTTTGGCTATTTGGGGTCTTTTGTGATTCCATACAAATCTGATGATTTTTTGTTCTATTTTTTGAAACATGCCATTGGGATTTTGATAGGAATTACATTAAATCTGTATATTGCTTTGGGTAATATGGCCATTTAAACTATGTTGATTCTTCCAATCCATGAACACAAAATATCTTTCTATTTCTTTCTGTCTTCTTCAATTTCCTTAATAATGTCTTGTAGTTTTCAGTGTAGATCATTCACATCCTTTGTTAAGTTTATTCCTAGGTATTTTATTCTTTCTGTTGTAGTTGCCAAAGGAATTGTTGTTTCATTTCATCTTCTGAAATTTTATAGTTAGTATATAGGATCTAATGAATCTTTGTACATTGATTTTATATTCTGCAACTTTACTGTATTTGTTTATTGTTTCTAACACTTTTTTGGTTAAGTCTTTAGGATTTTGTATATAAAGAATCATGTCATTTACAAAAAGTGACAATTTGACTTTTTCATTCCTAATTTTGATGCCTTTTATTTCTTTCATTTACCTGATTGTTCTGGCTAGGACTTCCAACGCTATGTTGAATAACAGTGGTGAGAGAGGACAACGTTGTCCTATTCCTGATCTTAGAGGGAAAGCATTCAGTTTTTCCCCATTGTGATATTAGCTGAAGGTTTGTCATATACGGCCTTTATTATGTTGAGGTACTTCACTCCTATAAACATTTCATTAAGCATTTTAATCATAAATGGATTCTGCATCTTGTCAAATACCTTTCTGCATCTATTGATATGAACATATGATTTTTATCCTTTATTTTTTCATGTTGTATCACATTGATTGATTTGCATATGTTGATTATGTCTATTTGGTCTAACGTGTCATTTAAACCTCATATTTCCTTATTGATTTTCTGTTTGGATGACCTATTCATAGCTGTCAATGGGGTATTTAGGTCCCCTACTATGATTGTGTTTTTGTCAGTTTTTCCCTTAAGTTCTATTAGTAGTTGCTTTATATATTTTGGTGCTCCCTGATTGGGAGCATATATGTTGATAAATGTTATGTTTTCTTGATGTATTGTCCCTTTATCATTATGAAATGTCCATCTTTGTCTCTTGTTACCTTTTTTATCTTGAAGTCTATTTTGTCAGATATAAGTACAGCTACACCCTGTAGCTGTTCTCTGGATGTCATTTGCTTGCAATATCATTTTCTATTCTTTCATTTTGAGTCTATACTTGTCCTTGCAGCTGAGACATGTCTCTTGAAGGAAGCATATGATTGGGTTTTGTCTTTTGATCCAATCTGCCTTATTATTGGTGAATTCAGTCCATTTACATTTAGAGTGATTATTGATGTATGAGGAATTCCTATAGCCATTTTATCTTTTGTTTTCTGGTAGCTCAGTATCTTAGTTGTTTTTGCCCTGTGTTTCTGTCTGCTATTTTAGTTTGGTGATATTCTATGATTTCCCCCCTCTCTTTCCTCTTTTTTGTGTTATGTGTCTCAGTTCTGGGTTTTCTTTGTGTGGTTACCATTATGTTTATGCAAAAGAAAGTTTCATATATACAATAGTCCTTTTTCTTCTGCATACATCTTATCTCCATTCCCCTTTGCCAATTTAGATCTTTAACCCTCCCATTTTATGTTTTCATTATCACAAATTATTTTTATTTATACTCTGAGTTTATTTCCGAGTTGCAGTAGCTATTTTCTTCTTCTTCTCTTTTTTAAATGTTTTTAATTCCTTTAACTTTTATGCTACATGTAAGTGCATTGTACCCTATTCTGAATAAGGGTTGCAATTTCCTGCTTCTGTCTGTCTGTTATTCATCTAACTCATAATTTTTTATTCTTTTGTCTTTTTCTTTCAGGTAGAATAATACCCTTTGGTATTTCCTGTAATGCAGGCCTTCTGGTGAAAAATTCCCTCAGCTTGTGTATGTCTGGAAAGGTCTTTATTTCTCCTTCCTATCTAAAGGATAACTTTGCTAGATATGTTATTCTTGGCTGGTAATTTCTCTCTTTCATTAGCTTTAATATTTGATTTTATTCTGTCCTATCTTGTAGAGTTTCTGCTGAAAAATCTGATGATTATCTAATGGGATTTTCTTTATAGCTTACTGTCTTCTTTTCCCTGACTGCCTTGAGAATTCCCTCTTTGTCATTAATTTTTCACAGATTAAATATAATGTGCTTTGGAGAAGGCCTTTTGGATTGAGATAATTAAATGTTCTGTTTGCTTCTTTCATTTGAGGATCCAGTTCTTTCCATAGATTTGGGAAGTTTTCATTGCCTATTTGTTTGAATAGGCTCTCTGTTCGCTTCTCCCTCTCTTCTCTTTATCATATACCCATTATTCTTATATTGCTCTTTCTGATGGAGTCAGATAGTTCTTGCAGAGTTCTTCCATTTTATTTTATTATTTTTTTTACTCTCAAGTCTCTCTCTTCTTTCATCTGTGTCATTTCCAAATTTTTATCTTTGATATCATTAATTCTTTCCTCCATTGGTCAGCTTTATTTCCTAATCTCGCTATTTCATTTTTCATCTCTTTTATTGAGTTTTTCAGCTCCAGAATTTCTATTTGGTTCTTTTATAGTTTCAACCTCTTTGAAAATTATTCCTTTTGTTTGTTGATTTTATTTCTGAGCTTATTAAACTGCCTGAGTTTTCTTGCATTTCACTGAGTTTTTTCAAAACAACAGCCTTGAATTCTCTGTCATTTAAATCACATATTTCCATGTCTTTAAGTTTATTTTCTGGTGATTTTCATTTTCTTTCTGAGCTGCTTTGTTACCTTGGTTGTTCATGATATTTGATGGATTATTTCTCTGCCTAGGAATTTATGGGAATAAACTCTTTTTTTTTTTTTTGAGTGATTCTTCTTTAGTTTTATAAGAGGAGGTTTTGCTTTTGTTTCTCCAGTAGATGGCGATGGAGCACAAGTGTTTTATTTTCTTTTTTACTGCTGTGGCTTCTTGGATCTCTGCTGAGTGGTGTAAAGTATCTTGCTTGTATTGCCTGGGGAGGTGGGCACCCCCTCTGTGACCTGCTCTCTGTGACCTGGTTACCTTGATCTCAGGGCACCACCCCCATGGGAGAATGTGGTGGCTAATGGTGTTCTGAACCCATGAAATTCTAGCACTGCCCCAACAGTCAGATGCAGGATTGCACTTCCTGAGGTGTCCCAGGTCCCTTGGCTGAGATCCACTGGTGATAGTAGGGACAAGGTGGGTTGGGAAAGGCCACTGGTATGGTTTTGGTTTTGTTCTTCTCCCAGTAATGGGAACCTCCAGACTTTAGCTGCCTTGCCTCTGTATCTTCACCTCTGTCCATAGGATTAGCTGAAGTTATGCGTCTTCCACTCAGGAACTGTCTCTCCAGTTTTCAGGGATGTAGATATTCTGCTTTGTAACCCAACTTTCACTGCTACAGTGTCTTCTGGAGTCTGCTGCTAGCTCTGAGAGGGCTCAGGGAGGTGAGCTTTGTGAGGGTGGGGAGAGGTAGCCAGGCTCCAGGGCTTTGTTTTCTGCCTGTCGATGGTGGTTGCTAGAACACAGCTGCTGCACTTCTGTATTTGGCCTCTGCCCAATCATTGAGTTCAGCTGTAATATATGCTGATCACTCAGGCAGGAATACTTAGAGCTACAGAGAATGCACCTGCAGCCTGACTCCTCCCTTCTCTCAACACCTGCAGTGGGCTCTAGGTTATGTCCATGGCATCTCTCCCCCTCCTCCACCCTGGGTCACTCCAATTTACCCACCTTCAAGTTTTTTGATGTGTGGATCTCTCAGATGTGTTTGTGTGTTGGGCAGGGAACCTTCTGTTGAATTATATTTGTTCAACTTGTTGTAACTTCAAGGGAAGAAATCAGGAGCACTTCTCATGCCACCATGCTTCTGACGTCTAGTGTTGGTGATTTCTATCTCAATGAGTACCATGCTCACATAGATGTAACTTCAGAGTATTTTGTTACACAAGGGTTAGATTCTTTCTGATTTGTCTTGATTCTGATCTACTTCTAATATTAATGACATCTTATAAAAAAGGAAAGTGTTCCATTTCTCAGTATGCCTTGAGTTCTGAAACAATGAGATATGGCTTGATGTTCTGAATGCAAGGTGAAGTCATACTTCAGCATAAAATGTAGTAGCTCCTTTATTTTGGGTTGTGGCAACCAATAAAATAGAAATAGTGGAGACTACTGACATCTTTAGGCTGTGGGAACATTATAATGTGATCAGTCACATGAACAACAGCACATCAGGAGTTAAGTATTGGAAAAATAAGAGACAAAGATAAGAGGAAACATTGAGAAAGAATCTGAATATTCAGTTATGTGAAATGATTTGAAAAGGAACAAAAGGCAGAAAGAGAACCAGTGAATGGTAAAAGAGAAATGAAAAAAAATTGTATGAGGATACTTAGAGGGAATGAGGAAATCAATGAGGTGAAAGAATTAAAAAAAATATATCTGTCTCCAAAGATGGAATAGATATGACATGTTTGGATCAGTGCTTCTCAGATATTACTGTGCACTTGAATCACCTGCAGGTTGTGATAAAATGGAAATTTTGATTTAGTGTGTTAGAAGTAAAGTCAAAGGCTGCATGCCTAACAAGTTCCCAAACTTGTTAGTTGTGGCTGGTTTTGGTACACATTTCTGTTAGCCAACCTCTAGAAAAGTGTAATTGTTGGAACACCAAAGCAATTGGAAGCAATGGTGATGCTTGCTGTGTTTCATAAAACACTGTCATTAAATTCCCAAAACGAAGAAAAGTGCTTCTAATTGAAAAAAAAAGTATGTATTTGTCATGATTGTGAAAGATAAAGCCAAAATCAAAATTAAGTGTGTCCAAAAGTTATCAATCACAGCAAGAAAGCAGCTAACTAAGATTATTCTTTATTAGTACTTAATTATCTTGTTTGTTGTTATCACTGTGGCTGCAAAAATTTTGAAGCATGCAAACAATAGTAAGGCCTGATGTTTTAAGAAAAATGAAGAAAATGTTTTTTTACTTGAGAAATTTTAACCATTATCCTAATATTTTTTTCTAATTAGGGAAATACCAACATTCCTGATCTCAAGTATAACATGTAAGTCTCTACTCTTCTGCTGGCAAATACTCTCAGAGTTACACTTATCATCCCGATTGATTATCCCCAAGTGTGAAGATTGTGATTGAGGCTACTGTGGTACATTACTACTAAAAAGTATGGGTCCCTGGGTTAAAGATTTCTAGAAAGCTGCTCTCCAACTGCGGACATACTATGTGGCCCAATATGAGTGCTGCCCCCTTTTTGCTGACTGGATTCCCAGGCCTAGAGGCAGCTCATCGCTGGATCTCCATCCCCTTCTTTGCAGTCTACATCTTTATGCTTCTTGGCAATGGCACTCTCCTCCATCTCATTAAGGATGATCACAGTCTCCATGAACCCATGTACTATTTCCTTGCCATGTTGGCGGGTACAGATCTGATGGTGACATTGACCACAATGCCAACTGTAATGGGCATCTTATGGGTGAATCACTGGGAGATGAGCCACGGGGCCTGCTTCATGCAAGCCTACTTCATTCACTCCCTTTCCATTGTGGAATCTGGTATCCTACTTGCCATGGCCTATGACCGTTTCATTGCCATCCGCCACCCCTTGCAATACACATCTCTTCTCACCAATACTCGAGTGGTAAAGCTAGGGGTGGGAGCTTTTTTGAGGGGTTTTCTATCCATCATGCCTGTAATCTTGCGTCTTTTTTCATTTCCATATTGCCACTCTCATGTTCTCTCCCATGCTTTCTGTCTTCACCAAGAAATAATGAAACTGGCTTGTGCTGACATAACTTTCAATACACTTTACCCTGTAATTCTTATTTTTTTAACAATCTTCTTAGACTCTCTGACCATTCTTGTCTCCTATATCTTAATTCTGAAGACTGTCATGGGTATAGCCTCTGGTGAAGAGAGAGCCAAGGCCCTTAATACCTGCATCTCCCACATCAGTTGTGTCCTCATCTTCTATGTCACTGTGATCAGTCTGTCATTCATCCACAGGTTTGGGAAGAATGTGCCACATATGGTCCACATTATAATGAGCTATGTCTACTTCCTCTTTCCTCCTTTAATGAATCCTATCATTTATAGCATCAAGACCAAGCAGATTCAATATGGCATTCTCCGTCTTTTATCTAAACATAGATTTGGAAGTTAAACTCTGATGTGGGTGATTGCTCAGGAAAGATGGTGGGGATCTGAGATTTCTCTGAATTGAGAGCAAAGAGAAATTCCATTAAGTCTCAAAACTTCCTGTGGCAGCCTCCACTTCTCCAAATGAAACAATATCATTTACAAGTCTTATTAGGAGTCTGCCCTTGACTTGATAGATTTGCTATTTGTTAAGTTCATGGGTTGATTTGTCTGTCATTATCCTGTGTTCATTTCTCTAAGTACTAAGTAGTGGATAAAAATATTTCTTATACATCTGGAAGATTAAGTATAATTTTATATTGTGATTTTTCTGGTGTATTCAATTAATTTTTATTGCTAAAAAAGCATAGATAATTTTAAGTTTGTGGTATCCATTTACATGTCTGTCTTTGGACTTCTCTGTACATGTTGTTTGCTCATTTTCCTATCATTGTGTTCATGCTTTCCTAATTTATTTGTGGGAGTGCATTAATGATAAATGAACTCTAGTGAGCCACTGATATTGCAAACATTTCCAATTTTTGTCTTCTGATATACAGAATTTAAAAATTTATATATAAATAACTTTATTTATATTTGCTTTATTAAGATTTTTGGGGCCATTTGATATTGGCCTCCCTGATTTCAGGTTTATTTTTTTATCTATTTTCTTATTTTCTGCAGAACTCTGTTTTACATATTCTATTTTATAATAGATTAATATTTGAAGAAAAGTAAATCAGTCTTCACTATAACTATTTTCAAGGCAGTAGCACTAATATTAAGTTATTTACTTGGCTGATATTTTAAGGTATGAGGCAGAAACAATGCTAAACAACAATGATCTAACTGTAAGCAAACAGATATAAAATATTGACTATACAGATCACAACCCACTGGGGAGTCAAAGATCAAATAAACCTAAATTTAAAATAATCTCTGTGACTAGTGACAAAATGTAAAGAACAAGCTGCTTTGAGGATGTTGGTTTCAAAAAGGATCACGTCAAGACTGAGGTAAGGGAAAGATTCCCTGAAGAGTGCCCTTGAACTGAGATCTGAGGGTAAATTAGACATTAACTGGTGAAAATAAGGATAAGAATGTTTTAAGCAGAAAGCAGTCTGTGAGGACGCTGAAGCTGGGATGGATCATTGCACCTTCCAGGAATGTGGCTGACAGGAAGAGAGTAATTGTTGTAAGGAGAAGTTGGAGAGAGATAAGGAGGTCAAATCAATAATACCCTGTGGCTATAGCAAGGGTTTGTGTATTTACCAAAAGAGTCATGGGAAGCTATTGAATAGTTCTAAGTAAGGGAGTGACATGATTTCAGTGTTGTTTATAAATTATAAGTTCAGATATGTGTGGATTTGAGTGAGGCAAGAGAGGAACAAAGAAATCAAAAAGAAAATAGTGTACTGGTTCCAGAAAGAGATGCCAGTAGCTAAAATTATTAAAGTAAAGATAATGTAGTGGACAGGTATGGGATATATTTAGGATCTAAAAAGATTTGTGGGTGTTTTAGAAAAGTACATGAAAAAAAGTTTGGGAGGAAACAGATATAATATTACATTTCTGAATTATTTTATTTTAAGAACATTAGTACTATCGACCTCAGAAAAAGTATTGATTATGCATTAAATTCATCAATCAGGAGAATTGTAATATTTCTTTGAAAAATATTTTGAAAATTTGAGGATGAATAAAAATCAAAATGATGAAGTTGTGACCTATTAATATGACCAAAGGAAATATTCTATCCTACAGCACTGAGCTTTTAGGAGAAGACACTAGCATAGTCATTAAATAGCCATAAGTATGTTGCAATAATTTTTAGGTGTATCTTTTTGTCTGATTATTAATAACATAGTAAAAGCTAGGTCTATGTCAAGTATGTGCTGAAAGGTTAGGGGTACAAAACAATAGCAAAAACTGAAACTGTTGCCACTAAAAGCAGGTCATAGAGCACATGTGTCTTTGCATTGCTATCCAGGGAGAGAAGGTTTCTACTGAGTGGTTTTCACTGGAATGTGTCCAAGAAAAAAATACATCAGCCAGTTCTAAATCAATAACCTAAACAAAAATGTTCAAGATAATACATAAATTATGATAAGAAACAATGGGTTAGAGATGGGAAATTAGATACAGACACAAACATGAATATAAAATAAGGAACACCTGGATTTCTCTCTGAGCAAAGAGAAATGATACATTGGAAAATGAGGGGTTTTTTTGTTGTTGTTGTTGTTTGTTGTTGTTTTGTTTTTCACAAGGGCTTAAATAAGTTACCATAGGGCTGGGGCATATATCCTCACAGATGCCTGGTCACAGATTTCTGAGAAGGAACACATAGAACTGAAAACATTTATACTTAATTCCCTCCTTCAAATGCACCTGGAGATTAGCCACCCTAATCAAATTCTAAGAAGAAGTCCAATAAATCATCTGTAAGAAAGACAAATTTTTTTTAATTTATATTTTCATTATTAGTTCCAGGTGTACAAACAACATAGTGATCAGACAGTTACACATCTCACAAAATGTGTCTACTACCCATCTGACACCGTACATAGCTATTACAATACCATTGACTATATTCCCTATGCTGTACTTTACATCCCGTGACTGTTTTTAATCATAGTTGACATTCAATATGTATGCATGTGCATGTATATGTGTGTATATATGCTAGTGCACATACATATAAACAATAAACAAAAATAATTTTGTGATAAATATTCCCTACAAATAAATTCTAATTTTTAAAATCTTTCATTACTCATAATAAATTTAATAAAGAAAAATGAGTTTAGTTTTAAATCGGCATGTCTTGATGTCTAGCCTGAATTAGGAGACTCTCTGACGCCATGATTTGCATCTAATGAAGTCACAAGTCACTTAAAAATAGAGAATTTCAAGAGTTTTGCAATTTTTCAATGCATTTATTTCAGGATGCCTAGATACTACATGAATATATCGATCCACCTCCTTCCCATTTTGAATATTTTGTTGCCCAAACTAAACTCTCAAAGGAGAAAACTAGACAAACTTCCTGGAGGAAGTAAGTTTTCTGCTTAAATGATTTAAATAAACTTTGCCTTTGTCCTACTGACAGGAAAGAAATGCCAGGACTATATAGAGAAAAAAACATATAATCATTTCAGAGCTAAAAATATGAGACATCTACAGTTTTCAGGCTCATCCCCAGGTAGAAAGATTAGAACTAGTGATTTCTCGGCAACAGATATTGTCTCTGGCATCCTCTGTACAGTGATCTATATTGGGAAGACAGAATAATACAGACAGAAATAAAATCCAATCCTTGCAATACTTAAAAAATTGGAGTTGGGGTAAGTTTTCTGTAAGACCACTTACTAAAACATTTTTAGGCTGATTTAATTGTGAAGCTGGATTATTCCTACACAAATGTAATGAGGAGAAAAATGTGCCCAAGAGTAAAATACTCAAGTCATTGATGCTGAATGTAAACCTAAATCCTAAAATCTGGGTATTTCCCCGAAGTTTCCTCTGTCCTTCATGCTCATGAGGCCTAGAACACGTCTACATGTAAACATCTTAACAGAAAATTCCACCCCAGATCATTCCCATTTCATTTGCTGATGTTGGTGTAGAGAGTTTTATGGCTGAAGGAAGACTGATTTTGTAAGTTATATTTGAAGCTTAGAAGCTGTGGGAAATATATGACTCCAGTTGTGGTCACCAGTTACTGTGACCATTATGATAGTTAAATTTTAGGGATGGGCTGCCTTTTTTTTTTCCTACACTTTTTATTGGGAGGTAATTATAGATTCATGTGCTGTTGTAAGAAATAATACTGAGAGATCTTTTGTAGACTTTACCCAGGTTCCTCGCAAGGTAACATCTTGCAAAACTGAAGTACAAGATCACACAACCGGGATTTTGACAAGTCAAGACACAGAGCGTTCCCATCACCACAAAGACCCCTCATGTCGCCCTTCTAGAGCTCCACCCACTTCTCTCTCGCCACCTCCTCTTCAGCCCCCGGGAACAACTCATCTAGTCTCCATTTCTACGATTTTGTCATTTCAAGAATGTTATATAAATGGAATCGTACAGTATGTAACCCAGTGTGATTGGCTTTTTTCACTCAGCATAACTCCTGGAGATTCATCCGGGTGGCCGTGTGTATTCATTGTTCATCCCTTTTTGCTGGTGACGAGTAAGTATTCCACAGTGTGGGTGCATTTCACCATGTACCCGCTGAGGGACATCTGGCTGCTTCTGGCCATAGGCTATTAGGCATAAATGGGCTGCCTTTTTTACTGTGTTAAATTTGATGGAAGAAACCCCAGTTTACTGGTCAAGTCCCTGTAAGTTAAACCTCTATTAGTCCTCTCATGCTAAGTAAGAAAAAGATCCCAGCTACCTGGTGTGGACCTTCAAGTCACAGTATATTTAATTACATGCCACATATGTGTGAGAGGAGTGGGAGATTCAGGCTATAATGGACCAGCATCATTGGCATGCTTTTTGGCATGTAGTGGGTCAGGAAATGACATGACAATATTTGAGTGTTCCTGAAGAGGTATGAGAAGGCTGCTCAGTGTTGGATAAGCAGGGTTGTTTCCAATGGAGGAAGCAGACTGTAAGGAGTTGGATTTATTGGTGAAGTTCTACCTGAACTTCGGCTTGGAGAGTGAGTGCTCAGATTCAGGTGCTACCATTAGTGCTGAAGAACTTTTCCAAAATGACTCTTGGAGAATACAGCTCCTTAGCATTGTGTTTAGTTGACACACATTCTTATTCGGCAGGGGTATAAGGCGTAAGTGGTTTATATTATCAACTTTTTGATAGATGATTGATAGGTAGATAGATGCTAGATAGATAGATAGATAGATAGATAGATAGATAGATAGATAGGAAATAGATGGATAGTTAATAGATAGATAGATGGTTGATAGGTAGATGATAGATAAACAGACTTCCCAGATATCATGCCAAACATAAGAGCAGTGGTTAGTCATCCTATCTTCCATAACCTGATTGGATCAGACCTGTTATAATTCCTTTCATCATAATATCTAGAGGGAAGCCCCTTTACAAATCCTCAACATACTGAAACTTCTCCTTTCAATCTTGTCCCTGGACCACCAGGCCTAATTACCTTGCCTGTAAGTGAGACTCTACTCAGTGGTTTCAATTATGACTTTTGTCTCTGCCTATATGGTGGCATAGCTGACAGAGAGAGGAAGAAAATAAATTTAATTTGTGGTATAGTATCCTCTGAGTAGAGCACTTTCTTGAAACTAAAACTCTCTTCCTGGTATTAGTTGAGCTGGTTAGTAGTCTGGGTAGGTTACAGGATTAGGTAGACTTAGTGTATTTAAACATGAACATAGCGTTTTTCAAAGTAGTCTTTCTGTCAGGATGGAGAAATATAAAATCTATAATAGGTGGTTGAAAATCTTATCTTAAATTTCACTAATGAACCAAAGCGCTCAGGAGGAAAAAGACGCATACATCTTTCTTTTGACCTGTCATGTTATGCATTTCTTTTTGTAATATGGAGACATATAAACAGTAAACAATAAAGAAAAGGAAATATTATTTGACATGCTTGAGCAAAGGGCTGAATCTGAAACTAATAATATTATTATAAGTAAAAGTAAAAAAATGTACAATTTGACCACAAAGCCAATTGCTTGATAGCACAATTCTGCATTTATTCACTCAACTAATAGTTACTGAGCACCAACCATGTGTTAAGCTCTGTGCGATGCACTAAAAATGTAACTCCTTTAAAAATCTTTCTGAAGTTTTAGTTTGAGTGCAATGTGAATTGAATTGATTATTAATAAAGTTATTAAAGAGCTACTACCCCTTAACCATAATTCTAAAACCAAAAGGTTCTCCAAAATTAATTATGAAATGTATTTATTGATAAAATCTGACATGATCTAAAGTCAAATTGTGGCAAAATATGATCTAAAAATATATGAGAGGATAGTCTTTCCCCCACCCCTTAATATAAACAGGTGTTAGTTTATAAGACGTTTTAAGGTGTAACCTGCTGGAAGTGCCATATATATTATATGAATATACATTTTATTACTTTTAAAAATATGACTGAATTCTGAAATGTGTCTTGAGACAAAGGTTTTGGATACGTAATTGTGGACCTGCTCAATAACAGACTGCTTAAATAGATGCTAAGCATAGGACCCACTGGAGGAGATTTTCAAAATCAGACTGCCCTGACAACACCTGGGTTCTTATTTCCAATTATGAATAGGATGATAGCAGATGTCAGAACTAGGAATCATTATGTGATAAACAGTTAATATATTAGTGGATGCTCACCATTAAAAAAGAAGGATGAGATATATTAGTATAAATATTTTTGTAACATTTAGAGAGAACATATCAATATGATTGTTTAGACCTGGTCAATTTGTCTGCAGAGATCAGGACTCAGAATAAACTGTAGATATTTCAGAGAAGTAGACTTATATTTTAATTTATATTTATATCATATACACTATATTTATTACACATAATCAAAAATGGGATGGGTTCTCTCATAGGGTAAAGAGTTTCTAATCAATGGAAATAAACAGGTGTCTGATAAAATTGTTATGTGGTAGATCAAAAATTTGGTAAAGACTTGGATGGGGTGGCCTCGTCAGATTATTATTCCTAAAAACAATATGGCATGTATGAATATAATTCATGAACAGTTTAAAAAAAGAGGAATGGAATATTGTTCTCCAAATGTCAGCGTTTCAGAAGAAAAAATGACCAATTTTTCCACTGCATGACCCCCTAGAACACTTGAGAGTGACTTAGAACTTGTTTTATCTGACCTTAGAGACAACTGTTTCTCGTAGAGATTCTCCACCTGTAGAAAAAGTGGAGGGCACAAGGACCCATTTCAATGGCCCAGATCTTTCTCAGATGGGAGAGGAAAAGGGGATTATTTGGTATTCCCAAATAGCCTATGTAGAAATGAACTAGAAATACTCCCTGGGGAGTTGTTTCTTTAACAAATATACCTCTCATCAGGACTCTGAACACACACTGGGGTGCAACAACACACCAATCCTCAGATCATGCTTAGGAACCACTAAAAGAAAGCTGTGACTCAGGTAAGGAAGTCCAGGGACTGAAATGCAACAAGGATGCTCTAGGAGCGACTCTTCTAGGGGATGTAAAGCACAGCTTCGAGAATATAGTCAATAATATTGCATTAACTACATATGGTGTCAGGTGGGTGCGAGACTCATCAGGGGATACATTACTTAAGTGTGTAACCACTATGCTGTATGCCTGAACCGAATATAATCTTGAATGTCAACTGTAATTGGAAAAAAAAAAGAGGAACTCTTTTATGTGGCTATATAGTTCTTCTCCGAAGAATAAGAAAGCATTTATGTCTTTTTTTTTTTTTAATGAGATGAAGCATTCAGAAAAGGAGGTAGCTCATGGAAAGGCAATCTTGGACAGGAGAACTACGAGTTATATTCTGTGGATGTTGGTTGAGAACATGAGCTTGGGGGTCAGATTAACTGGACTTTGAATTCCTATATGCCACATAGGAATTGTGTGACCTTGGACAAATTATTTAGCCTCTTGAAACCTCAATTTTCTCATCTGAATAAAGGAAATAATATAGTTTTTATTTTCTTGTTCTTTATTCAGTTTCTATTTCACAATCATTAGGTATCTATTCTTATCATTCTATTGATGTTATCAAGAATACCAAAGACTTACTTGCCAAAAACAATGGATACATTTCATTTTTATCTTACTTGGCAATTCTGACATTTTTCACTATTAAACCACAGCACTACCTAATTTTTAAAATTTCTTTTCCACTGGCTTTGTAATTACAAATCACCTTTACTATCCTCTTATATTTCTGCTTGCTTCTTTGTGGATATCCTTTGGGATCTTTTTTTCACTATTTTTCTCTCCATATCTACTTTCCCATCTTAATTCATACCTGAAGTAAGATGTAAATAATCACTTAAAAGCTGAGATCTTTCCGATTTGTTTTCAGTCCAACAGCTTTAATATAAGTGTGTGTGTGTGTGTGTGTGTGTGTGTGTGTGTGTGTGTGTGTGTAATTTCTTTTAAAGAAGCACACATTCTCAGGCAGTAGATAAGAGTGTGAGGGGAATGGAGACAGGAGATACTAATTGTACGGAGTGCATGCAGATTATCCAGAAGTTAAGAGATGATTTTCCCATTTTCTCAACATGATCCTAATGTGCCTCCTTCTCTTTCCTTTCTCCTTCAATTTCTCTATAACTGGTTTCTGGAACAGTTCTCCAGCCTCTAATCAGCATGGCAAGTTGAAGAAACTCTGAATGATGTATCTGTGTGAATTTCAAAAACAACTGAGGACTCAAGGCTAGCTGTTTTCAGAGAATCAACCCCCCCAAAAAAAATCCTGAGTAAGATGAGGAGATAGTGAATTCCTGTCATCTCTGCATTCCTGATGGAGGGAGGCTGTAGGCTTGCCTGATGGTGATGAGAAATTTCACTGAAGTTGTTATTGTCACCAATGTCATATACCACATGTTAAGAGACGCCCTAAACGGTGCAGGTATTCCTCCTGTCATACTGGGGATATGTGGACAGTTTCTGGAACTGCCAAATTTGCCATAATTAAATGCCAATGTTGCTGCTGCTAGGGACTTCAGATAACAAATAGGGTACACTTCTAGCTTAGGTCAATACAAAATATTAATAAATTGCAATTGCTATTATTTTGGACCTAAACCCTGCTCAACTCAAATTCCAAAACCCATTCAAAATCCACAGCCCATAGTTCAGACTTTTACAAGTTTAAGCAAGTCTGGAGTTTTTTCCCACTTCCTCCCTCTGGTCCACTTCTGGGCAACAGCTGGTCCAAAGAGGTCATTTGTCCCTATCCTATATAAAGAACGGTGGCATTTTTCCTTTCTCTATCTCTTTGTTCCACACATTTTTATTAGAAAGGCAATGTTGGAAGGTTAAGGGGATGGGAGACATAGGAGTTATGATTTATGATGATATACACATCACTCTTGTGTAGAGATAGATAAGTGTTGTCAAGCTGAGCTCCGTATCGGTCATGTTTCATTGGATCTAGTTAGTTCGCAGACTTATCAGTACCCACATCAACAGAGTATCTGCTACTTCAGTGCCCAGATTTACCTTTTTTGTCATTGACAGTACCTTCTTCTGGTGGTCATTTCCAAAAACACATTTACCTTTTCTCTACCCATTTCCCGCCACCACCCACTGCTTGTTATTAGAGATGTTACCATGGGTCAAATTCTCAAAAAAAAAAATCTATTCTTGTTTTTATAGGTTTTTATTAAATGGAAGTGGTGCATTCTTCCATAATTCCTCTTCAGAGATACAAGTAATGATGTTTCTAAGAGAAAACTATATTTAAAAGGCTGTGGGCATATATCGACTCAATGGGATTTGGGAGAAACTACTGTTTCTCTCATGGTTCTCTTTAATTGTTATTATAATCAACTTACTAATTTATTGGTTATATGCAAACAAAGATAACTCGGCTTAATAAGAGTATAATTATAAATAGGTCCCTATAGAAGCCAATTTTAAGTTTTCTAAATATGGGCTTTCTCTAGATTCATAAATATTAGAATGTGTATATAATTGTCTCTGCCAGCAATACAGTTTTCCATCTGTGAGTCTTTATCTTCTTTCTAGAACTTGCTATGTTAAGTTTATGCATTCAATCATTAAGCTCTGATATTGCTTTTGCCATTCATATACTCATGCCACTTTAAAAAATTTTTTTTATCTGTGCCTCAGTATAACTGTTAGGCTTCTGGCTCCTGAGAAGAACTTGTTCTAAGTGCCTGTTTTCCTTAAAATGTTTATTTTAGGAGTTCGCAATTCCTGTGTCTTTCCTGTTTTAAAGTTTGTCTGTGGCGTTGCAGCCCTCAGATATTTTGCAGCAGTGAAAATATCCTGAATCCCAAGTCCACTGAGCAATCGCACCTTTCTAAAACGAGTTTACCAACTCTGCCCATTTGTTCTGATTTCTCACATGAGTCACCTCCTTATCCACAGGTCACTTGAAATGGCAATATTGATAAAAATATTTCTCAAACATTTCATGGTGACTGAATCATTTCTATTGATGAATTATTTTTCTTAGTGATTAATCATTGAGACAAATATCTGATTAGTTTCAAGAAAGAAAATTTGAATTGGTCCAAATTGGAAAGAAATATATAAAGGGCCTTTATGAAAGATAATGAGGAGGAATAAAAGAGTGAAGAGAATGAAATAGAGCCAAAGAAATGATTTGGGGACTAGAAGTAAAGACTAGAAACATTGATGTAAGATGTATGATTGACAGAAGAAAAGTTGGATGCTGAAGAGTCAATTGTTGACATTATTAATGTGATTAATATTATTGTTATCTGTTTTATTCCAGGAAAAGGCTTTGTGAATACAGACATAATTAATTAAGAATGAGACAATCCACAAAATCTTGTATGTTTGGAAGGGAAAAATGGCCTGACAATTTGCTATAAGAAGATAGAGAGGAAGAAAGAATACTGCGTATTTAGAGGTCATAACCCCAGAAAAAGTTCTTTTCTACCTGCAAAATCTACCATGTGGACCAACAACAGTGCTGCTCCCTTTTTGCTGACTGGCTTCCTGGGCTTCGAGGCAATTCACCACTGGCTCTCTATCCCCTTCTTTGTCATTTACCTCTCCATTCTTTTTGGCAATGGCACACTTCTCTTCCTTATTCAGAATGACCACAGTCTTCATGAGCCCATGTACTACTTCCTGGCTATGCTGGCAGGCACAGACCTTGGCATGACACTAACTACAATGCCCACAGTCCTGGGTGTCCTGTTGTTGAACCAGAGGGAAATTCCCCAGGGTGCCTGTTTCACTCAATCCTACTTTATTCATACATTGGCCATTGTAGAATCAGGTGTCTTGCTTGCTATGGCGTATGACCGTTTTATTGCCATCCGCTCCCCTCTGAGGTACAACTCCATTCTTACCAATTCCCAGGTGATGAAGGTAGGACTGGGGATACTGATGAGGGGCTTTGTGTCCATATTACCACCAATTCTACAAGTCTCTCGGTTCCCGTATTGCCGTTCTCATGTTCTTTCCTATGCCTTTTGCCTCCACCAAGATGTCATGAAACTCGCCTGTGCTGATATTACATTTAATCGTGTATACCCAGTTATTCTGGTTGCTTTGACTTACTTCTTAGATGCTCTGATTATCCTTTTCTCTTATATTCTAATCCTTAAGACAGTTATGGGCATCGCCTCTGCAGAGGAGCAAGCTAAGGCCCTCAACACCTGTGTCTCCCATATTGGCTGTGTCCTAGTCTTTTACATCACTGTGATTGGCCTGACTTTCATCCACAGGTTTGGGAAACATGCACCACATGTTGTCCACATTACCATGAGCTATGTCCACTTTCTTTTTCCTCCATTAATGAACCCCATTATCTATAGCATCAAGACCAAGCAGATTCAGAGAAGCTTTGTTCGCCTGTTTTCTGCAAACAGGGCTTGAGCCTTTATTTTAGAATCCTGAGAACTCTAGGATTTTTTGTCCTTTCCCATTATTGGAAGAGAACTTCAGTTTTATGCTCAGGCTCTTTTTTTTTTTCAGAGTTAGATGAGATTTTAATTATTACATACAGCTAAAAGTTGACTTGAGTATACACACACACACACACACACACACACACACACACACACACACAATCTTTTTCTGGAATGGCCATCAGAGCTGTCATCATATTACCCTTGATGTCCTGAATGTCATCAAAATGCCTTCCTTTCAATATTTCCTTTATTTTTGGGTAAAGAAAGAAGTCATTGGGGGCCAGATCAGGTGAGTAGGGAGGGTGTTCCAATACAGTTATTTGTTTACTGGCTAAAAACTCCCTCACAGACAGTGCTGTGTGAGCTGTGCATTGTTGTGATGCAAGAGCCATGAACTGTTGGCAAAACGTTCAGGTTATCTAACTTTTTCATGCAGCCTTTTCAGCACTTCCAAATAGTAAACTTGGCTAACTGTTTGTCCAGTTGGTATAAATTCATGATGAATAATCCCTCTGATATCAAAAAAGTGTTAGCAACATTGTTGCAACAAGTTCACAAACTTCATTGTCAGACCTTGTATGATGACAGCTCTGATGGCCATTCCAGAAAAAGAGTTCCAAAATTGCTTTGAAGGGTGGACTAGGTGCTGGCGTTGGTGCACAGCTTCCCAAGGGGAGGGCTTCAAAGGTGGCCATAGTGATTTCAGCAATGAGGTATGGAGCACTTTTCCTAGGATGAGTTCTCAAACATAATTTTCAGACCTCATATACACAAAGATAACATTTATAGGGTTTTTGTTTTATGCTAGGTACTATAATAAGCCCATTGGGTATTACGGTAAACATTAAATCATTAAGATCTAATTTAAACACTAGAAGGCAGACAGTATTATCTCAATTTCATACTGGAGACCTCTAGACTCAGAAGTTGATTAAATTGCACAATGTCATATACATAGACTTAATTCAAACTGATGTTTGTCTAATTTTAGAAACTTCTCTTCTATACATGACAATAGTCTAGTATTTTTAAATTTATTCTTTGATTATTATGAGGATATTGAAACACAAAGTCTACTTCCCCAAAACAGTCTCAAAATTAAGCTAAGGTGTTGACAGAAACTTGCAGGGCAGTGGGTGACCACAGGGGGGCGACAAAGTTATACTTCCACTTCAGTTTCACCCCCAACACCCTCTTCCTCCCCCCGCCCCCAGAACCCTGAGCACTTACATACTATACTGCCCACTAGGCTCTTTGATTATATTTATGAATGAATGAATGAATAGATGAATAAATAGATGAAGTAAATACCTCCATTCATGATGGTCTTCCTAATCTGTTTAAGTGTTCCTGTTCCAGATCTGAGGTACCTAGCCTTATTTAACTCATCAGTGCCTAGGTTAGATTCTGATGTCAAAGACAGCCAAAAGATGTAAAAAACAATTTCTGACCCACAACTCATGTTTCGTAAATGATGGGACTAAAACCATTCAGAAACCTATTAATAGGGAATGAAAACTAATATCTCCTAGTTTCCATGAATCTGAGATCCCAGCTTCTCAACACTTTCAGTCCCACACCTACTGCAACAGGCCTTGGAAGTAGACAGGAGGGTTGAACTTGATGGACAAAGGAGAGAAGTATGTTAGCCCCCAAAAACACAGCCCCAAATTCCTCAATTTTCTCTTACCCTGAAGGTAGGCAAAGGTGACTTCTGTGATGGCTTCAGGGAACAGGAAAAGGGCTTGCCTACATTTTTTGTACAGGGACATCCCCATTCTGTAGGCAATACTTGCCTTCAGACAGTGAGTACCCTCTTGGAACTACTAGTTCTTTGAAGAGATTCCTGCCTGAGGACAGTTAAACAGGAAGTATAGGTCCTCAGACTACGCAACCCAGTCCCCACTGTTGGAAAGACCAAGGCTCCTGAGTTTGATTTAGGATCTTTTTGGTTATAAAAGATTGAATTTTGACCTCCATCCTATCCCTAACTTAGTCACTTTTTTGGAACATTAACTAGATATTGTCTACTGTCTACTATCCTTCAGGCAGGGTAAGAAATTAGTCCTTAAAATACTCTTTAATGCTTTTCTTTGATTTTCTACCATGTGTCAGGCATAGGAGTAGGAACTATATAAACATTATCACAATAACTTGGTTAATTTTATAATATTTATGCCACTGATAAAAAATTAAAGTCTAGAGATGATAGCTTTTATTTTCTGAACTTGTAACAGCTTTCTCTTTTTTCACCATAATGTAGCTTTCCCAGACACTAATAATTAAAAGCTAGTGTGAATTTATACAAACATAACCAAGTTGTTCTGAAATTAAATCTATTGTAAATTTATGAAAAACAAAAACATACATTGTTCCCACTGAGCCATTGAAGCAAGAAAAACAGAAAAATATTGAACAAGTAAATTTCTCAATGATTCCTTAACTATTACTATGCAAGAGCAAATATGTTGACCTGGGAGGAGGGGTATTGTTCATGACTGGTATGTGAAGCCACAAGAGAGTTTGGATGGGATGGCAAAGAGGGCCATCACTTTTAGAGCAGAGAGCTCTTTGGGGTTCAGGCACACAAAAGGGGAAATAGGGTATACATACACCTGTTAGTGTTGTTCCTTTTTTTAGGGGGAGAATAGCCATTGCCTGAGATTATTACTACGAGTCCTTATTCCTCTCTTACACTCAGCATCCAGGTCATAATGACATGACTTGTCTTGCCCCTGTGTGAGGCTGACTCACTCCCAGCCCCAGCACTGAGAGGGGACTGTCAGGGCTCTGATAACACTATCTGCAGGGCCAGGACCCAGGAGCGACAGCCTCTCCCCCACAGTCCCTGAGCAGGTCTTGCTTATTTATGTGTTTAATTGATATATTTATTTTTAAAGAAATAACTTGGAGCCCACCCAGCTCTGGCAGTGGCATGAAAACA
Source organism: Hipposideros larvatus (assembly GCA_031876335.1). Lineage (NCBI taxonomy): Eukaryota > Metazoa > Chordata > Mammalia > Chiroptera > Hipposideridae > Hipposideros > Hipposideros larvatus. The sequence goes on from CM063095.1 coordinate 48,985,231, forward strand.
ACCTACAGTATTTTAGATGCCATGTGTTCCTTCTCTTAGAATGAGCACAGTTAGAGGCAAAGAGGCTCAGGGCAAGTGTCCTGGACAACAAGGCAGGAGCTTTGAGTCCTAGCCTGGGCATTTCCACAACAAATTCAATCATACTGATCACACTTTTCTCTGAACTTCAGTTTTTTCTTCTCTAAACAGCAGACGAGAGTTGATGGCCCTTTTCCCAACATAGAATTTCTGTTGATTAAATTTATAAACTCCCTCAACTCAAACCAGGAATGTCATTGAACCCAATACTCCTGAACTAGCAAGATGTGTCCAGGTCTTCTCACTCAGCAGTAAAATTCTCTTCTTCAGCCAAGCCCCCTGGGTACTAGATGTGTGTGTGCTGGCCCATGTGTGGAGAAGAGAGGATGCCCCTCTCTCTCCTGTTCTCAGACACCTCTAGAAAAGAACATGACACCCTCTCCATATAACCATCCCCACTAATTCATTTCAGAGATTCAAACTCTTTGCTGCAGGGAAGTCTTAGGCGGTAAAAAGCAGTGGTTAAGAGCATAGACTCTGAGCCAGACTAACTGAGTGGCTGGAGATTTAGCACCTTTTATTAGCTATCGGACTCAGTTCTCTCATCTGTAAAATGGGGTTTTAGCATCCTCATAAGATTGTTGTGATACCAGGTGAGTTAATATATGCAGAGTTTAAAGTAGTGCCTTATAGATGCTAAGTACTCTAGAAATGTTTGCTATTTTTTATTGTCTAACTGTGATCATTCTTGTTACAGCCCAAGCTATTTTATTTTGCACTTTACATCAGTTCATTTATAATGGCAATAATAAAAATAACTGACATTTATTGAAGGCTTACTTATGTGCCAAACACCATAGTGACTATTTTGCATAACTCATATCATTTAATTTATTCCTCTAAGGTCAGGGAAGAGTACACCAAGTGGAAAAGGGGTGTTGATTATGATCATCAATGCCTTCAGTTAAATGATTGCTTTTGTGAATTCAAGAACTGTGGCTCTCTGGTTCACCGTTATGTCAGCAGCACTTGTTACAATGCATGCAATTTGCTTAACAAATATATGAATGCTCCACTATGGAACAGAGATTTAATTTACATATACTATATGACACAGAATTAAATGACTTGCATTTCTATAAGGACTTTGTAAATATTAAGTTGTCCAACAAAAACAAGTTCTCAGTGGAAAGCCATGAGGTCCTTCCCATGAGGGAAAATATTTCGCCTGTGATTGTATGAATATGACAGAGGTGTTTCAGAGGGGATTTTTATTCTAAGCAGAAAGTTGGTTTTGATGAATTCCTAGACTCACATAGCTCTCTGAAGACCTACACTGTTACATTTTGTTCTCTGAACCCCTGTCATACACACACTTCTTGATTAGATGAATTAAATTATCAAGTGGCTCTGTTGATGTACTTGGGGAAACAGACCAAGAAAGAGTTCTGAGTGAGTGAAAACCACAGTGCTCCCTCCCCATTCAGGGCTCCAGCAGATGGGAATTTAAGTCTTAGTGAAGCTTGGCCTAAAATCAGGAGCCCCGTAAGATATGAAGAGGAAAGAGAACTAGTACCTACACTGAGCATGTTCCCTTCATGCAACAGGAAGCCTCCCATCCCAAACCTCCAGAAAGAACCTCTTTCTTCAGTCTGTCCTGTCAGAATCTCCTCACCTCCATCCACAACTAAGACTTTGTGCCCTTCTTAGTTGAGGGTGTTCCCCATGAGGAGATGCTCCCAACATCTGGAGCCTAGTCCTCAGCTTCCTACTCTCAGCTTCCAGGAGACCCTGAATCCAGTTGCCCGGCATTCCTTCCTGGGCTCCTCCCATTGACCTTGATCCTCCGTCCCCTCTCTGGACCTTGCTGAGATGATCCATTTGGTGAGGATGGCTTCTATCAGAAATACCTCACTTGTTCATGGCTTATTTCCAAATACCACCTTATGATCAGGGAACACTATAAGTTTTAAGGAGAATCACTGTAAATAAGAGAGAATGAAGGAGAATGAAAAGGAAAAAAAATCCTTAGATGGAGAGTGAGTAGGAGAGTTTTGGGAGAAGAGGAACAGGGTTAATGGATGATAAAATCTACTACTATTTGTTGAGACGTTTTATATTCTAAAGCCTACTTAGTTAAACTACTTCTTATAAGAAGTGTGTCATATTTCTTTCTATCCTTACACTAACTCCATAAGATAGATACAATTATTATCCCTGTTTTTAGATGACAAGGCTAAGCTCAGAGGAGTCAAGGCATTTGCCTAAGGTCAGATATAGAAGAGGCAATGCTAGTGCTTGGACCCAGGTCAGACCCTGAATCTACTGCACATAGCCCTTTGCAGCACTGCTGAGGAGCGTTCAATGGATAGATCTGGGGAAACAGGAGAACTTGTCTGTGGATGAAGGAAGCAGGAATGGCGAAGTCAATGACTATAACTTTGGGAGCAGGAGTCATAAGGCTTGGACTTCAGGAATCTTTGACTCAGCAAACCCGAGGCCCTCATAGGGACTTGGGGAGCTGGTATGTAAGATGTGTCTATCAGAGGTTGCAGAGAGGGCAGGGTCAGGCTAGCTGCTAGCTATCAGGGCTCAGAAGGGCTACAGGTCTGTGGGCTCAGATAGGTGGTCAGGTCAGGTTGGCAGCTCTGGGTGGAGCCTAGGAGTCTCAAGGGAGATAGACTGTGAGTCCAGGGGTGAGCATGGGAAAGGCTAGGGAGGCACAGCATAGCAGCATTTTACATTCTACTATCACACGAGACTCCTCATTAACTAGGGATAAATGCCATGACTCCTCTGAACTCAGTTTCATCAACTATAAAATAAGGATAATAATTGTATCTATCTTATGGGATTACTATGAGGATTCAAAGAGATACACAATGTCTGGACTAGTGACAGCAATTCGGGCCAGAGCTATATAGGCTTTCTAGGGACAAGAGGTCTCAAAAAAGCAGATAAGTTCTAGAGAATAGCACCAACCATTCTTAAAAATGTAGAGACAGTCTCAAAGCCCAATATATAATTTAGCAATGTTCTAAGACATTGTACAACAGAGGCTGCCTTTTCCCCAGTAAGACCATCTTCCCAGGTACTGTGGTCAAAGTCCAGAGCTTAAGGGCTAAGACCTCCGAAGCCAACAGGGCACAGATGAAGGCAGATGACAGCAACTTTGCAGTTTAAGAAAACCTCACTTTACCAGGAGCATGTACAGCCCAAGATTCTGAAGCATAAGAGGCCCACTAGGAATCTGACCAGATCTGAGCAAGAAATAAGATGACTAAAAGATGAGAAACCACAGGAGACACTTTAAAGCAGCGGTTCTCAACCTTCCTAATGCCGCGACCCTTAATACAGTTCCTCATGTTGTGGTGACCCCCAACCATAAAATTATATTCGTTGCTACTCTATAACTGTTATTTTGCTACTGTTATGAATTGTAATGTAAAGATCTTTTTATTTTCTGATGGTCTTAGGCGACCCCTGTGAAAGGGTCATTCGACCCCCAAAGGGGTCGCGACCCACAGGTTGAGAACCGCTGCTTTAAAGAAACAGGTGATTTAAACTAGAGGAAAATGAAAAAAAAAAGATGGTATTAATACTTACTGAAATCTTCCTATGCATCAGGTGCCATTCTAGGATGTTTAAATAATCTTATTTAATATGATGGTTCTATGAAGTATATGTTGAACATATTGTAATTCATGTTAATGATAAGTAATATTTCTTGATTAGTATATACTAAGATATAAAGTAAGTGCATTATATGAATTATCTTAGTTTATTTCCTAAGTAACACTCAGAAGTGGGTTAATGTTTCTTATTGATGAGGCACACAAAATGTAAGAAAATTTCTTGAAGACATATAATTAATAAGTAGTTAATTAGTGATTTGAACCCAGGTGGTCTGGGCTCTCCTCCTGTCTCATTATGCCACTTCTCTAAGTGTGGGGGACCTGATGGTCAAAGAGATGAAATAAACTGTCCAAGCTCATAGAGCTAGAAAGTAATAGTGAGACAAGGGCAGAGGCCCAGTTCTGCTTTGCTGAAGTTTGCTTTTTCCACAACAAAACACCAACATTCATTCACTGTGGACTCAAGAATTAGAAGCAGGTAGCCCTGCCCTCTACTTTCACACCTTGGAGATGGGAGATCAGAGTTTAAGCCTCAATTACAGACATACTCCCTCAACATGGTTGCACCTCTTTAGGAAAATCTGAGAGAGAAAGAAGTTAGAACAAAAAAACAAAAAAAAATTGGAAACAAGTTCAGAATAAAAAGAGGACCTAGCTTGGATGATAGAGATTGTTGAATTATAGGTTATAGGTAGGTCCCTAAGAACACTGGAAGACCATACCTGCCCAAATGACCCTTTGACTCCTTGGTCAAGCTGCAAGTTTGGTTAAGAAAAAGAGTGTTCATGTAGTATATTCTTCAGTTACTACTCAGGCCTAACCCACTGCCTCTCTCTTTACTCTGCAGTAACTTGGGATCTTGCTGCTCCCAAAACATATACACATATATACGTATCTGTCTACTTAAGTCTGTGTGACACTGTATCCAGTGCCACATGCTGAGGACTCTAAACCATGCTAGGGGCAGTGCTATGGCGATGAGTTAGGAACACAAAAATTGAGAAGAAAGTCTGTAAGTTCCCTGTATCTACCTTTGCACATACTGACAAGAGTCTTCCCAAACATTGTCAGTGCAAGACTCTTCCCTATATGTTAATGTCTCCAAAATCAGTTTAGGCTTCACACTGTAATTTTCATCTGTAAGTGGAATAAAAAGACTCAGCATCAATCTTATAGAACTTCTTATATCATCTGTACTGAGCTGAGCTGTCCTACTTCCTCTCTCAAAAATCAGCCATAGATGTTTTCCTTCTACGCCACAACTTAAGGTCTTACATTGCCTGGGAAGACACTGACTGGTCAAAGAAAGACTAGGAGAAGGGCACTATGACGGGGACAGAGAATAAAGGGATAACCCAAATGGGAAGGTCAGGGAGAGAGAGGAAGAGAGAGGGTAGACCATAAATTGCAACCTGATGGCCTATTGTCTAGATATCTCTCATAGAATTGTTTTTGAAGGCACTGAATAATGTTTCAAAATAAACTGACTACTGTAAACCTTTAAAAATCAAGAAATGCTAGGTACAGAGAAGAAAAAAATTGCATGATATCACTATATGTGGAATCTAAACAAATCAAATACACAGAAGTAGAGACTAGGACTGGTTACTGGGGTGGGCAGGTGGGAGAAATAGGGACATCATCAAAGGGCACAAAGTGGCAGTTATGTAGAATGAATAAGTCTAGAGATCTAATGTACGGCACGATGACTGTAGCTAGTAATATAGTATTGACTATGTTTTGCTAAGAGAGTAGATCTCGGGTGTTCTTATCACACACACAAAAGCGATAACTCTGAGGAAAAGATATGTTAAATAGCTTGATGAGAGTAATCATTCCACTATGTACAATGTGATGTCAAATCATCACATTGTACACTTTAAATATATATATATATATATTTAAATATATATGTAGTTTTTATTTTAAATAAAAGAAAAGGAAATGCCCCCAAATATCTGTATTTCAAACAATTTGAAAGTAAGATGTGACCCTAATAGTCATATGCATATACTTGTTATAACATCAGATAACAGTGAGCGTATATTTACTGTGTCCCTATTTCTTCATGCAATCAGCTAAATTAATCCTCATAACAACCTTATGAAGCCATATTATCATCTTATATTTCAGAGCCATGAAGTTATTAAGCAACTTGCCCAAGGTTACACAGGAAGTAGGAGGTATTGGGGTCACGGAGCCCCTCTCAATCTCTTATGGCAACGTTTGGCTAAAGCGCCGACTGCCTTATTTTGTTATGTTTGGGCTTGTATTCATTGCCTGACACTTTGTTACTTTATGAAACTTGCCCAGCCCCAGAGGGCTTACGAAACTTGTGATGCAGAAGAAGGGAGCAAGAGCGGATTGTGACGAGCGATGAAGTCTTCGTCTCTGACTGTGCTCCAATGGGGCTTCTAAGACTACATCCACCTGTCTCATTGTGTTTTAGGTAGTTCTATATTCCTAGCCTGAAGGGAGATAGAGGACAGGTTTTCTCCATCATGAAAAGTCCATTGTCTTCCTTCTAGACTCAGCTTACATTTCCTTAATTCTGTAAAATGGTGTGGTCTATTCCTTACTCCCTAGAAAGAATCCACACCTAGAGAGTCATAATCTTTCCCTCCATATTTCTTTCTCTTAAGTATGAAAATATAATATTGTATTATAATTAACTATTGTTTTTGACCAGGACTCCTGAAAGGCAGAATACAAATCTTATTCTTATCTATGATTCAAGCACTGAAATTAGTGTTTAGCACATAGCAGGTACTCTGAAGCAGGATGATTGTACTTTCTACAAACCCAGCTCTCTCTATCCTTTCCAGCCTCCTCATCTCTGATGAAATAAGCTTAAATTTCCCATTAATTCATATTCTATTTTTGTCTAAGCCTCCATTGCTTCCTTCCCACAGTCCAAGCATAGACATTTCTGCCAGGGCCCCAGTCCGAGTCAATGCCACGTTCCCTATCTTGATCTGCATAGCCTTCTAGGCCAGGATCTGGCCCCAGGACAGCCATGCTGAATCATGCTGAGTCATGCTGAGGCTTAGGGTGTGTGTCCAGATGTTTTCAGCCTTGAGTGATGACTGCTATCTGGGTCTCCAGCAGGAGGCTTACAGGACAGATGGCAAGAAAAAGAGAAGTTGACTTTAGGACTATAACTCCACCCCAACCAGCATCATGAAAAAAAAGTGATCCCTGAGGCAGAATGTGACATGTCCTAGAATATACTCCCTTCTGATTGAAAAGATTATCTCAGTAGATATCATAGAATGATCATTGTTCATCAGATATTCATCTTGTAGGTTGTCTTGCACACCTAGAAGCAGAAAAAAAAAAACCTGTCAGTACATGTGTATGGACCTTTTGTTCATAAAATATGAATAAGTATAGTCGTTAATCTAGTGCTATCAGAGTAATTTGAAGCATAGGACCTTTGCTAATGAAGTCTCTGACCCTTTCTCATGTACCATATAACCGAGGGCAGAACCCTAGTTTCCTCTTGTATATAACAATGTGGTAAGGCTGGATGGCTAAAAGAACTTTTCTGCCCTCACATTTCTAAGAATTCACATACTAAACACCCACTTTGTAGAGTCCTGTATACGTGGACTGAGATATAAGTGTGAAAGAGAAAGGCACGAAACAGAAAAAAAGGAAATCATTATTTGCCATTCGTGGGTACCTCCAACACACAGGTCACAGTGCCTGCACTCTTAGAGGGCTCATGCTCACGTGCTGGATCAGATATGACCGGGGATGCCACTTAGGAGCCCTCAATTTAAGGAAGGCTCTCAGGATAGTTTTGATGCTACCAATCTTATTGGGAAAATGTAAGACAACTCAAAGAAACATTCCATGAGGAGGGCCAACAGGGTTCTCATGTGTCAGTAACTGTCAAGGACTTCAAAGGAATAAAAACCGTGAGACAGTGCCTAGGGGAGAAAATCCTGGAGAGTAAAGGATCAGAGAAGGCCTCCAGAAGAATGGTGTTGAAGTAGGCTTCTATAGGAGTTAATGATGGCAAAAGAGATGTTTCAGAAATGTGAAATGACTTGAGAACATGGGGAAAAATTTTAACAAAGAGGCAGATAGATTAGTTTAACTGACTCATGAGGAATTTTCAGATGAATGTTTGATTCATTTACTACACTGGACTTCTTGAGATCAGGAGCTATGTTGGTTCTGGGTGCCTAAGGCCCATGATAGGTCTTGGTACATACTTAGCATGATTTTAGTATTTGTTGGTGAATGAGTGACCTCTTGTCAATCTACTTGACTCTGATTAGAGCACAGAGAAGATTTAATGATGCTATGTTAAAAGTTTCTCTTTGATTTAACTATAGGAATGGAGACAGGCTGCATAAATAATATCCTATGTAAATATACACTAGGGAAGGAAACCTACCTGAAGACTGTTTATAAAGATAATAGAACACAGAGAGTAAGTTAAATGTGTAAAAACCACAAAAAACACTGGAATAGGAGCCATTTCAACCACAAATTAATGGGGGAAAAAAAAGGATGGAAAGAACTGGGCATAAGATTAGAGCTATTGGTATATTATGGGTTGGGAGACATGCTTAAAAGAGTGATATTGGACCAAACTTGAAAGTGGTGACTAAAGAACCAGAGAATTGGGCAGCCAGTTAGCTCAGTTGGTTATAGCTCGGTGCTCATAACACCAAGGTTGCAGGTTTGATCTCGGCATGGGCCAATGAGCTGTGCCCTCCACAACTAGATTGAAAACAGCTACCTGACTTGGAGCCAATAGGTCCTGGAAAAACACACTGTTCCTCAATAAAAAATTAAAAAAATAAATAAAAAGAACAGGAGAATTGTTCATTTCTTCATAGTACAAATAAGGAGATATAGCTGAATGGTTTAGGGCACAGAGTTTAGGAGTAAGGCACTCTTGGTTTGTGTTTTTCTTGGGAAAAGTAAAGAACCACTTAGATTCCTCTATGATACATAAAATGAGAGTAGTCATTACACTTATATCACCTACATCTTGTGATGACTGTGGTATATCGCATATAAACTACTTAAGTGTCTGAAACGTATCACATACTCCAGAAGTGAGTACTATAATTATTTCTACCATTATTGCTATTGGTCTATGCCAGGCAATATCCTAAGTACAAGATATACAGAGAGAAATAGCACAGGACCAGAAATTCTATAGATCCCCCTGTGGTAATCAAGTGAATTATGTGAATAGAATTAGTAGGAAAGAAGCTGCAGATGGATTCAGGAGCCTTGAGAAAACATTGTCATTTCATACCAAAGTATTTCAATATTACCCTATAGGCAAAGAATGAGGAGATGAGAATTAGATATTTGAAGCTGAAGAATGACATCATATCTGTGGGAAAGATAATTTGGGTAACAAAATGAGTGTTGGACAAAAGTCACACATTCATTTATACAAACACATCCAGGGAGCTGCTCTATAATAGGCTCTGTGTTAGATTCTAGTTGACTAATGTGAATAAATGTAAATAAACACTGTCACTGGACTTAAGAAATTCATCTATTCTGGAGATGAGTAGTTATTCAGGTAAACAGATGTTTTCTGCTGAAAAATAATAGTGTTGAGATGGGTAAGTGGGCATGGAAGCAAATCATTCTGCCAATATTTATTGACCAAAGGAATAAATTAAGGAATGATGATCTGGGGCAACCAGAAGCTGAAGTTAAGAAATGAAGTTAATAGGTAATCCCAATAGTAGGTGTTAGAAATGATGGGGTTCTGAAGCAGAACCAGGGAGGGAAGGAGGCCCTATTTCACCAAGGCCCAAGACGGTCCACTATAGGCTAGTGGGAAACTGAATGAAAATATAGGCGCTTGGCATCCCAGCTGGAATTCAGTTTTATGCAGAAAGCTCTGAGCTCATAGAAATTCAAGATTCAGAAACAAGGATGCCCTGAAGAATGATGATTCTGAGCCAGACACAGCTAGTCTTTCTTACAGAAATTAGTCAACTGTTGCAGAGTTCAGGTTCTAAAATTTATAAAGAAATCACTCAACCACATATAACTGAGAGTCTAAAGTTTATCTATCTTGAATTAGTTTTGTATTCCCTAAGGAACTGGCAGCATTTTTGTGTTTATGTTTTCTCTGTTTATTTGCTGATGTATCCCACACCTTTGAACAGTGGATCAGAGCAGGTGATCAACAAATATTTGTTAAATGAATGACTGGTTTGGATAGAAGACATACTATTAGGGAGGGACTCTGAATGCCACAATTTAAAAGGTAAGCCTTGGCCAATACTGACAGAAGCTACATTACAGCCCAAGGATATACATTCCTAGTTTATCCGCTTAGCAAAAGCTAGAGGTGAAAGAACTTTTTCTAACAGTTCAGTTCTCTGCTTTTCAGTGCCCACAGTTTTTCATTTGCATGCCTCTTTTGGCATAGATTAATGCTTGTAGCTGAAGTATTTGGTCAAGTTTCTGTTAACTCGTAACCTTCTGTCATCTTGACCATCTTTATTTTTCTCAGTGTAGCCCCAGGACAGTTGGGTCTTAATGAAGGACACAGATCAGACATTCTATACAATTTCCTAAGAGATCTTATTATAGGTCTCCAAAATTTTCAGAGGAATGTGGCTTATAGAGGTGCCACAGAAGTAAATTTTATATATACACGGAACTATAGTAAACCAGAAGAAAAAGAGATCACACACTGCTTAGGGGCCTGAATAAGGGAAGAGTCCAAACAGAAAGTATTGAGAACACATGTGTAGTAATTCTTGATTTTTCGCTATTTTAGGAAATGTTTCTGGGTACTCTGGACCTGGCCCATCATCTGAGCAATTTGCTTGAAATTCCAATATGGTGCTTTTACTGTGCCTCTGAAATTTATTCTTCCTTATCTAGGCCACCTCTCCAACCTCAGGCCTCTGAACTGACTCAGACTCTATAATTTCTTCACTAAACTACAGCAACTATCTCCTGACAAGTATTTCTGCCTGCATTGTCTGTCACTATCAACACCCACCAGAATTATCATCCCCAAATGAAAAGCTGGTCCTGCAATATAACTTTGGGATGGGTGGGAGAGTCAAAATCTTTCTACTGCTTTCAGGGAAATGTCTATGTTTATTGATCTGAAACCTTTTATGTATCAGATTTACTGGGATGTAATTCACATACTGATCTACTTGCAGTGTACAATTTTATGATTTTATCATATTCAACCATCACTACAATCAATTTTAGAACATTTTGCTCATCCCAAAAAGAAACCTCATATTCTTTAGCAGTCACTCCTCATTTTGCCCAAATCCCCTCTGCCTTCTATACTCCTAGCCTACTAGATTTAGGAACCACCAATCTTCTTTCTGTCCCTGTGTCACCTGGAACTTTTGATCTTCCATAATCTTTCCTCATTCAAGCTTTTTCACTCATTGTTCCAACTCCCAATTCTATCAGGAGCTATATTTTCCATAGTGCCACCTTCTCAAGAGTTTGCATCTTCATTGTACTTATTAAATGTGATTTGCGTATAGTTGGATCTATTCTTGTTTCTTTCTCCGACCAGATCATAATTTTATAAGGATTAGAAGAATGTCCAACTTCATGGGTGTTTGACATGTGCAGTCATACAGGACCCTGTACTGAGAAGGGCCCCATGCCTGGTTGAATGATCTGCTGTTGCTGACTTGAAATTCTCAAGACTTTTTGACAACCTTCCTTTTTTTCTTTATTCCTTTTGTTGACCAACTCTCTATGATTGACACACTTTTCTTTATACATCAGAACATTCCACAAGATTATAATTAGAGCTTCTGGCCTAAAAGTCATTATGTCTCTTTCAGGTGACTTTGAGTCTCTCTTTTTTTTTGTCACTAAATTTATTTTTAATCTCAATTGAATTTAAAAAATGCAATTTATTCCCCTGGCTTCCTAGGTCTTGAATGTTATCTGGTAATTGTAGCCTTCATATTTTGACAATATTCACATGCTTGTAAACACACACACACACACACACACACACACACACACACACACACATGCACGCATAATGGAGCATATTTGTTGGGCATTTCTGAGCAGTTAACTGTTTAGGACCCTCATGCACTAATCCACAATCTCTTCCATTTATCTGCTTGTGTAGGAACCAAGGATGGGGTATCTGAAGGCAATAGGAACACTCTGGCTCTCACTGTCTTTAGTTAGTCCCCTCCCTTGCCACAGCTCTGTGTAGTCCTGAGCTCTTATCTAGGCCCACAGTTTCTGACCCCACCCAGCTATCACCAGTCCAAGTCCCCAGAAGGAGAAAAAACTCTGAATCTGTCTCTGTTTATAAAAAACAAAATAAAATAACTCCCCCTAACCCCCGACCAAGACCCCAGAAAACAAATGAATAACAGGAGAAGAAGAAAAAGGAGAAACAAAGCAAACAAACAAAACAAAAACAAAGGTACAGGGAAAGCCTGGTGATTGTAGGGCTTGAATCAGGCTCCTGTAGAGAGAAAAGCTGTAGCACCTTGTTGGTCTAGGAACCTAAGAGGCTTTCTTTTACCTCGCAGATGCCACAGACTCAGTAGGATAGGTGTAGTGGAAATTTGGTTCCAGAAGGAACCTCTGTGGGGCTAGAATTAATTAGTAAGAGCTAAAAGGAGTTTGGGGGAGGAGTAATAATTAACTGCCCCCACTAGGTCACACAAAAAATGGGTCCCAGTTTCTCATAATTCCTCATGGTGAATAATCTTGTTAATGAATTGGGTCTAACCATAATCATAACTGCTTTCATTTAGGCCATCCTTACTTACCAAACTTCAGATTTATCCTTTCCCAGAGAGATGCATGTTTTTTATTCAGGAAACATGCTATGCTATAGCTTCAATACTGAATACCCAAAGGACTAAGATAGCATGCTTAGGTAACAACAACAACAACAAGAACAAGTTATTAAGTTCTTTTTAGGATTCAAAAGTTACCAAGTCAAGGACTTCCCAATCTTCTAGCAGTGAGGTGGAATTTTAGCATAGAGCTCCATCTTTCTCTTTCATTTCTAGATACAGAATTCTAAGCCCTATACCTGGAAGAGTCCTATTTAAATCAACCTTAGGTGGAAATTTAAATATTGAGTTTATGTATAATTCAGAGGTACTACATTTAAACAAAGTTTATAAATTTCTACTTGACTTATGTCTTGGGTAAGAGCCGTGAGACATGGACCAATGACCTATGGTTGTGCAGTGAACTGAGGAAAAGGAAAATTAGAAAGCACTGGCTCTAGTAACAGTGTCATTCCTTTTGACCATTCCAGAAAAATGTTCTATGTTGCTCTTAGTTCATAGAGCACATTAGCAATACTATTTAAAGTAAACAGAAACACAAGGGATTTCCCGGAACTTTAATCATGAAACTAAATGAAGGCAACTTACTTGAGGTCAAAAAACATCAAGAAAACCAAGAAAGTAAAGCTCCATTTCAGGGGAAAATCAGAACTTTTTCTTTTTTAAGTTGCCAGATTCAACTTAAACTTTCAAGGCCCATCACGTAGAAAAGCGCAATAACTGGCTGCTTTGGCTTTCCATTTCCTTTTCCCAGTGAAGATACCTCTTGCTTAATTAGCATTCATATATGTATGGCTATGCCTTAAACGAAGTGGTCCCAGAGGCCAGTCAAACCTTTAATGTCTGTGCTTTAAGTCATCAACTTTTGAAAGAAGTCACTCAGAACGAAACCTGGCTCTGATTCAGAGTAGCGCACAGCGTTTGTGAGAGAAGATGCAGAGACATGGTGTTTAGAAAGCAGTAGTGTTGTTTGATCACAAGTTGTGGTCTATTTTCTTATTCTTTACAATCATACCAGAAAATGTTCATTGGCTTTCTGCATGGCAGCTACAAGAAATTCCTCCTACTCATAATACTCAATTTATTCTATGCTAATGCAATACCTAACAGAGTCTTTGATCCCATCTATGTCTTTTTGAAATTTCTTTTTTTAGTTTTGTTTATTTTCTTTATTTTATTTTTATTTTTATTTTTAGTGATGCACACAATTCTGTTTATTTTTCCTAAGTTGCATTATTGGTTATACAACATTCAACCATACACTTCGTGTGTGTTTTTCTCTTTTTAAAAATTAAATTTATTGGGGTGACATTGGTTAATAAAATTGTATAGGTTTCAAGCATACATTTCTATGAAACATCATCTATATTGCATTGTGTGTTCACCATTCAGGGTCAGTTCTCCTTCCATCACCAATATTTGATCCCCTTTAGCTTTTTCTACCACACCTCTTGCCCCTTATCCTCTGGTAACCACTAAATTGTTGTCTGTGTCTATGAGTTTTTATTTGTTCTTCTTGTTTGTTTATTGCTTTCAGTTTTATATCCCCCATATGAGTGAAATCATATGGTTCTCGACTTTTCCTTTCTGACATTTTGCTAGTATGCTAATCTCAGCATCCATCCATGTAATCACAAACAGCAGTATTTCATCTTTTCTTTGGGCCAAGTAATATTTTATTGTGTATATTTTCTTTATCCAATCATCTCTTGAAGGACATTTTGGTTGTTTTCATGACTTGGCCACTGTGAATAATGTAAGATTCTATCTTTGTCTTTAATCTTTAAATATGATGTGTCTTGGTGTGAGCCTCTTTGAGTTCATCTTGTTTGGGACTCTCTGTGCTTTGTGTGTCTGTTTCCTTTGCCAGGTTAGGGAAGTTTTCCATCATTTCTTCAAATAGTTTTTCAATTCCTTGCTGTCTCTCTTCTCCTGTTAGTTCTATGATGAGGTGGTTGGTACACTTGATGTTGCCCCTCCTGGCAGTCTTGACGTGGCTTCTTCTGTATATCCTTAATTATAGAACTTCTGTTCAGCTAGATTTCAGCAATTCTCAATGATGGTTGTTCTGCAGTTTAGTTGTAATTTTTGGTGGGGTCTTGAAAGGATGCAAGCACAGAGTTTACCTACTCTGCCACCTCAACCAGAAATCTGTGAAGAATACCTTTTGAAGTAATTTTTCTCAGATAATACTATGAAAAACATGAAGTGGTGTAAAAGACCTATTTTACCAAACAACAATGTAATTTATACAATTGTCCACATTAATAACACCTGAAGATAATACAATATTTGACTTATAGGATTAATATACATATCATAAATTAGCTAGCAAGATTTAAGAAAATAGTTGCTTTTTTTCCTGCTGAAAAGAAGCATCTTACATTTCTTAAAATCCTGCAAAGCACTTACGAAAGTACAAATGCTACAGGATACTTTGAAGGCAGGAATTAATCTTTATAAATTTTGGAGTTTGTTTTTAAAAGTTCTTTTATTTAAATAATTAAGACATAATGTGTTGTTTTATTTTACCTATTAATTTTAATTTTTTTAGTAATAAATGACTATTCTTATTGTTTATTTTTCCATACCATTTAACCTTTTTTTATCTATCCTGCATAACCATGTCACTTATCTTTCTAAACTTTGGGTTTTTCTCTCAGAAAGGAAAGATGATAATCATTGTTGCAATCCCACAGGAGAAATAAATAAAATACTTCAAAATGAACAGCTGAAATGATTTATGTTGAATCAACAAACACCTAAATTGTAATGAGACCACACTCAGCCTACCTGGCTTCAGAATCAGATTCATAAGCCTCATACTGAGCTACAGATTATACTGCCTTTCAACCTTGTAACCTTTCTTTGAAGTCCTTTCCCACAACTTTTAGCAATAAGACAGTAAAGGATGGACAAGATCCCTGGAGGCAAGCCAGCTCTTGTCCCCAAGGTTACTTTCAGAGGGAGGGATATGAGCCCTGCCATGGGTATGAGGGCAGAGGAGGAGGGTCATCCCCATATTCTGAATCCAAAAGAAGACTGGTGTCTATACTCTGAATTGGAGGGAGAATGGGGCAAGACCAAACTCTTGGTCTTGAGAGACCTGGTTCCTATTCCCTGGGCTCTGGCAATGTCTGATCCTCATACCCAAGATATAAGGACAAGCCAATGTCCTCACACTGTAGATCTACAGAAAAATTTCATGGGAATCATAGAGCCCTATCTCTATGGATTAAAACAATCATGCAAACTTTTATTTTATTCTTCACTGAGTAGCCAACTGTTTCTTGTTTATTCATTGTTATTTTACTTCAGTAATCAATTATCTTCCTTCTTGTCCTAGACCTGTCATCCTAGGCTATATGGTCTAGCTCAGGGAGTCATTCTTGTCTTTCTTAAGGGAGAAAAGCTAAGAAACATTTATGAAGGTCACAGCTCAAGAAAACTGGTCCACCAAGACTGAGATTTAACTATACACTTATAGAATGCTTTTCCTCCTCCATTCCTCACTACCATACCAACAGGACTTGAGTATAATAACAGCGGATTGCAACTGAAAATGTTACAGGTGTGTAATCTATTTTGTGATGAATTCTTAGGGAAGCACAAAGAAAACAGGGGCATATAAAAAACAAGGAGAGTAGAGGAATTTGAAGCTTCTGACATTTAGGACTACAACAAACATTAAACATACTCCAACTCCTAGCCTGATTAACATTGACTCATTTATTCCTCAGTTTGATCACTAACCCTGGTTTTAAATAATTTCAGATTCCTCAGTGGTCTCACTGGAGTAAGAAGTATAAGTAGGACATAAAATCAAGAAGGGAGCCCGTGGAAATCTCCCCACAATAGCCAGTTTCCTCTGTAGTCACAGAGAAATGGACAGAAAAAGAGTACCTGAGGAGCATGGGATACAGGCTTATTCTGTCAGTCCTCTCTGTGAAATCACCCTCAGGCATTTACTTTGGGATTGAGGTATTTGTCCTATTATGTCTCTCGTGCTACTCTGTTCATCTTTCTGAAGTAACCATGTATGTGTTTTGTCATTTAGAAAACTAAGATCCAGAGGCTTAGTTATAAGTCACTCTTAAGAGAGCTGGGAAAAAATTAAAAAAGAGAGGGCCTTAGAACTGTCTGAGATTCTGTCAACTGTATTTTTTTTTTTGATCCTGTTCTTGTCCTTGTCACCATCCTTAACCCAAATATTAACCTATTTTGACTAGAACTTTCTCCCTATCTTAGGCATAGCTCCTCTCTATGGGTCTTCTTTGCAGAAGGAGAATGGGGGAGATGGATGTCATCCTGGAGAATGACTTAGGGAGACAAGAGACAGAAAGAATAAAAAATTGTGTTCAGGATGAAGGAGGAACCAACAAAGGAAGGATGTCTCAGGAGTAAAACACATTATCACAAAACAGAGTGCATTCTTCTTTGCTGACCCTTCCCTGACCTGACTCCACCCCTGAGGGACACAGCTCAGCCTTGACCAATGATTTCCAAGTACTCGGGAGAAAAGATGGTCAGAAGATCAGCAGTAAAGAATAAAAGGCCACTCCTTCTAGCAGCAGACATACCTGCTTCTGACACCTCTGCGATCTTCGTAAGCTCTCAGACCTGACATCATGGTGCATTTTACTGGTGAGGAGAAGGCTGCCATCACTAATGTGTGGGGCAAAGTGAATGTGGAAGAGGCTGGAGGCGAGGCCCTGGGCAGGTAGGAACTGGGATTCAATGCATGGGAGAGGACAGTGAATATAAGCCTGGAAAATTGACTAGGAAAGTCTTGTAAGATTTTTGTGAGTCTGATTTTCCACCTCCTATGGTCCCATCTCATAGGCTCCTGGTCGTCTACCCCTGGACCCAGAGGTTCTTTGACACTTTTGGCAATCTGTCCTCTGCCTCTGCCATAATGGGTAACCCCAAGGTCAAGGCCCATGGCAAGAAGGTGCTGACTTCCTTTGGAGACGCTATTAAAAACATGGACAACCTCAAGGGCGCCTTTGCTAAGCTGAGTGAGCTGCACTGTGACAAGCTGCACGTGGATCCTGAGAACTTCAGGGTGAGTTCAGGAATAGTTCATGTGCTCTTTTGTGCTTTTTTACTTCGGGATTATAATGGGAGTTGAGTCTTTGATTGAGAAAACTAACAAGGATCTCATAAATTATGGGTTATGATGTTAAGGGAGCAGACCTCCAGTGGGCATAACCAAGACCATCTTGATTCAGGAATAGTGACAATAAACAGTGACTAGCAGCCTGAGTTTGCTTTAAACTTTTCAGGAGCTTGCATCAGAACTGGATGTGTTTATCCTAGAAAATAGCAAACTTGTTGAAGTAAGGGTGGAATTTGGCTTTTGGTAGATAAAGCCCTGTCTCAATGAAGGAGAAATGCCTTATGTTATGTGGTTCCTGATGACTGAAGTTTAGAAAGAGATTTGGGAAAAAAATTTTTGACCAAATGTCTCAAAAATATAACTTTTCGAAAATATGTTCAATTACTTGTCAGTATTGTGACCAAGTGGAGGCTTGTTCTGATATTGGCTGGAGACTTTCGCTAAATTCACTCTGAGAGCCCATGAAGCCCTGAAGTCCTGTGATTATAAGAATTAGACAATTGGTAAATGAGAGAGGGAGAGAGGTAAATAAAAATGGCGAGATAGGAGTGATGGTAGATATATGTGGACAGAATGTTGAATAAAGGGCTCATAAAAAATGAATTGAATTTAGAGATTTGGTTATCTGAGTTTATTGTATGGGCACAACCTTTGGGGCGGTTTAAGGTGCAGAGTTGGCAGGGAGTACAGGTATTAAGCTATTTTTTCTACAACGCTTTTTGGAAAATTCTACCCAAATGCCTATTTGTCATTTTGTCTTTCACCTAACAGCTCCTGGGCAACGTGCTGGTGATTATTCTGGCTTCTCATTTTGGCAAGGAATTCACCCCTGAGGTGCAGGCCGCTTGGCAGAAGCTGGTGGCCAATGTTGCCAATGCTCTGGCCCACAAGTACCACTGAGTCCCCTTTCTAGTTCACCAGTTCCCATTTGTCTCCTTCCACACATTGGGACTGGTTTTTGGCCTTGACAGCACAGCTTCTGTTTAATAAAGTGCATTCTGTTCAATAATCAGAAATTAATATTGTATCTTCTCCATCTTTTACTCTTGTGTTAGAGGAGAAAAGTCTCATTGACTGAGGGGTGGGGAGAGACACAGGAAGAAACGAGAACTCTTTTGAGAAGCGTGACTTGTGGGAGGGTTCTACAGGGTGTAGGAGGATGGAAAGATGGGGAAGAAGTTTCCCGGGGTGGGGAAAGTGTTAGTTAAGTCAGAAGGGACTTTTAGAGCACTGTGACGAAAGCTTTCTGTAGGGAAGGAAGCAGGTGGTAAACAGTGCCTACGGGGGTAAAAAGTAGATTTGTGGTACATGTCAGAATTCAGTTTTAAAAGAAAGTTTTTTGTAGAGATCCAAGGTCTAAGCTTGGGTTACCATTTCAATTTGCTGTAATGTACCTTTTGAATCAACTAGCTTGTCATATGTCTTGTGAGGTTGAATTGGAGATAAAAGTATGAGTTAAGAGATGGCTGGGAGCTTTCCAGAAAAAGTCTTTATGAACCAACAATAGCTTGCACTTTCCTGAAGGATTCCACTGTCTTACTGGGGAGCCAAGGCTGAGTGAGACACATGTAATCATTGTGCATTATCTTCTGATTGAATATAACATGTAACTAAAATAAAGTTAGAGTGAGGACATTGTGTCCTCACAAAGGGGTGGGAGAGAATGGCCAAGATTTCATGCAGGAGATATTAACAAAAGCTCATAGTCTAAAACGAGCAAGCTGGGCCAGCTGAGTGGCGCGATGGTTAAGAACTGGCTTGGGACACCAAAGGGTCCTGGTTCGGATCCCACATATGAGGGCCAGTGACACTGCCCTCCACAGCTAAGATGCTGAACAACAGCTCAACCTGGAGCTGGGCTGCTGAGAGTCACCGGCGACGGCGTAGGCTGCAGCCCCTGTGGCAGTGGGTTGCCATGGGCTACCGTGTGTAGCCAGCAGCCAGCATGTGCGGCCAGCAGCCGCAGTGAGCGGGCGTCCAGAAGCCGGCGACTGATCTGCCTCACCCAGGAAGAGCGCAATGATGGTGCCAACTTGGGCCAGTGAAGCAACGTCCTCCACAACTAGACTGAAGAACAAAAGGACAGCAACTTGTCTGTTCCCCTTCACCCAATTCCCCAGCACTGTTCCCTTCCCCCCAATTCCGCAATAAAAATCTTTAAAAAAAATTACATATGCTATTTATTAAAATAAATAAATAAAAAAAATAAAATGAGCAAGCTAGGGCTTGGTGACTTGCATGGAAATAGCTCTCTGGAAGTAGAGGAAAGAGTAAGACATACGCAGAGTATTAGAAAAGACTAGATAATGCAAGGCCCTGAATATATTAAAAACTTATTACTATGCTATTGACAAGAGTAAACAGTAAATATTTTTAGAATTTTAAATGACCCAAGGAATAGGATTGAGGGGGGACATGCTTAATGCACACAAATCGAATTCAAAATTGCAGAGACTAGACATGGACGCTAATTCAGGAGATCAGACATAATGGCCTAAACTGAAGAAGAGCAGTAAGGTCTGCAAAAAGGGAAAGACGAGCAAAGGTAGAGCGAGGTCATTGTATCTAGTTGACTGGGGTAGGTAAGAAGGAAGGAGGTTGTGGTATTTGACTAAAAGCTCTCAGCCTGGGTAAATCTAACAGGAAGAGGCCATTTACTGACCTGGGGACCCTTGTGTAGGAATGGCATTAACTGAATCACTCTTAAGGAAGTTATTGCTAGGTTGCTCAGGAAGTCTTGACCTTCAGGCCTTGAGTCAAACTCTCATGTCAAGACTTCAGACTTTCACACTTTATAAGTCTGAATATCACATCTTGACAAATTTAACCCTTTTAAGCACTTCATTTTCCTCACACATTGATGAGAATTTGTCCTGTGAATTACCTTCTAAACTGACCTATGTCTCCACAATAGGGATGAGAAACCAATGATTATCGTAGTTGCCAGCTGTCAACAGCACTGATCTCTCTGAGCCCTATTGTCTCTCATTATGCTCCTAAACAGAGGCTATTCATAGCACTAAACCTTTTTACCCAGTCAGTCAATGAATAAGAACAACACACATTTTACTTTATTTATTTATTTATTTATTTATTTATTTTTTGAGATGAAAATGGTTATTTTATTAGTGAATATGTGAGAGCTACTTTTTTTATTATTAGTTTCAGGTGTACAGAACAATGCAATAATTATCCTTTTCACCCCTCGCAAAGTAACAACCCCCTTCCCCCCATCCACTGTCCTCCCACCCCCGATATCATACTTGTCTATTACAATTCCATTGACTTCATTCCCACATTCTACTCCAAGTCCCGTGACTATATATATATAATTATAGTTGACATACATTATTATTCAACATCAGCTTCAGAAATACAGTGCAGTGGTCAGGCTTCTACACCATCTATGAAGTGGTCTCCCTAACAAGACATGAGTCCATCTGGCCCCCTAAAAACTATTTACAACATTATTGATTATATTCCCTAGGCTCTCTTTTCTATCCCTGAGGCCATATTGTAGTTACCAATTTGTTTTGTCTCGTCCCTTCCCCTTCTCCTTCATCCCCACCCCCTCCCAACTAGCAACCCTCAGTTTTTCCTCTGTGTCTCTGAGACTATTTCTGTTTACATTTCTCATTTATTCAGTTTTTTAGATTCCACATATAAGTGAGATCACATGATATTTGTCTTTCTCTGACTGACTTATTTCATATGAGAGCAACATACATTTTAAATCTATCAACCTATTCTCTTCTTTGTTACCCCTCAACTATTAACCTGAATCTAAATGTCAAGGAGTCAAGCATGGTGATGATGGTGGACAAAGGATACATTCTTTATCCCTTAGGAATCTAGATTTAGTCTTTTTAAGACAACTTAATTGGGAACAACTTTATAATATTACACACACACACACACATACACACACACTCACACATGCATACACACAAGTCTGGATGACTCAGATCTTTAACAGATAAAAGGATGACTAATTATTGTGGATAGGTAATAAAAGCCACCTGAGCAAAATAATGCTGTGGTGATATTCTTAGAATATTAATTTAGCTAAGAGTACAGAGGGTTTAGAGATTATGTCATTACCAGGATTAAAATCCCGTAATGGCTTCTCACTCCTTACCACTGAAGACAAATTCTAATTTATAAGGATTACACTTCTTCTGCAACAGTATTTCCTGCCACTCTCACCTTTACTATGTACATATCAACCACATTCATCCATTATTCATATCTCTAGCATAGCAAATGTTTGCTTACCTTCTTCAGATGTTTGGAATCACTATTTCAACTTTGAGACTTTCTATCCCAATATTTTCCCATGGTAGATTCCTTCTATTCATTCTGGCCCGAGCTCACATACTACCTCCTGAGAGAGACTATTCCTGATGTAATCATGCTCCTCTTTCATTAAGCCCAGATATTAATTTTCTTCATAGCAAGTGATAATATCTGAAATTATGTTGTTAATTCGTTTACTTATTCATTTTCTGTATCTTCCCCTCTAAGTCATAAGTGTTAAGGAAAAAGTTTTTTTCTCTTCCTCATTTATCTTAAGTCCCCAGTATTTAGAACAATTATGACATGTAGGTATTCAACAAAGAGTTGCTGAATTAATATTTGCGAGCACATGAGAATAAATGTTTGAAAAACCACGGAGTAGCTTTTGTGAAAAAATAGCTTCATAGGTGAGGAATCAGGCAATGTCAGAAGCAATGACATGGGGAAAATGGGATGATAAAATAGTTATGGACAAGGAAAAATCAATGAGCCTCAAAAGCATAAGAGAATAGCAGGAGTTACAGATGACTATTGGATCACTGTTCAGGTTCTTGGAAAAATGAGGAGGTTGTTTGCAGACATGAGGTGTTATGGAAATGTATTAGTATGTGGAGTGTGGGGAGCCATGGTTACAGGTAATTCAGAGCCTTACAGACTGGCTCAGTTAATGCTTAACCTGTTTCTGCTCCTAAGGCATTGTCTCTGCCTGCACCTGGAGAGTGCTTACAAGTTGTTGAGGTATGTGGTGAGGATGGCCAGTTCCTTAGGAGACACTCTACATAGATGGCTATCTGGGTTAATGGAAGAAAGTGTCCTGGGAAGCTAATCCCCTAAAGCCCCCCTGATCTTTAAGTCTCCAGTAGATAGTTAATGATCTGCTTCTGTATGAGGTAATGCGTAGTTGTACCTGCAGTGTTGCACGTACTCAAACTGCATATATTGGTGAGGAAAAATAAACTCAGTGCTTCACCATCAGTGAAGACCGGCCGCATCAGCATTTGTGTGAGTGTCTTTTTATTCATTCCCACTCCCCCCTTCGGGTACTGATCGACTCGTGGCGGCTGGCCCGCCATAGTGGAGGAATAATTAAGATTCAATCACTTGTTAAAGCTCTTCAGAGGCTCAGAAATCAACCTCTGAGTCATACTACAAGGCCAGGCTCTACAAACTGAACAAAATAGGATTATCAAATGCAGTCAAAAATCTATATACACTCATCTCACAGCCCTCCTGTTTTAAACAGGCTCTCATCTGGGGTCCCCTCAGACTCTGTATCTTATGACTCCATACCAATAAAAATGTACCCTACATACTCTTAGGTTGTGAGAGGTCACAAAAGATTATGGCTATATCTGGAAAATAACTACTGATATCTTGATGAATCTCATTCTCCTGGACATCTAGTCATCACCATCAATGAACAGACACATAGGCTATACATGAGATCATTCAGACTGAAAGGATTTCACCTATGCTATTATAATTATAATCAGGCACCTGATAAGTTAGAGGATAAACTAATTTGAAGATAAAGGTACCTTGTAATAAAAATACACAGGTAAGTTCTTAATATGCTTTTTGATATAATCATCAGATCATCACAGGGGCAAATAATCAAACCAGATTTCCAAAGCTTCAGGCACCACAATTTAGCAAGTTCTCAGTGGGTTTCCTGGCTGTACTCTTTTCTCTTTATTTTCTTCATTTTGCTGATCTCTGATCTTAACGAGAATCCTGTTGGTTTTGCCTCAAATTCTTTCTTTTTAAAAAAATAATTTTTATTAAATGTATTGGGGTGACATTGGTTAGTAAAATTATATAGTTTGAAAATTGTACAATTCTATAGTGCATCATCTATATATTGCATTGTGTGTTCACCACTCTACCTCAACTTCTTATTACTCTTTCACATTACATCTTCATTTTCCTAAGAACAGAAAACAGCCTCTCTACTATATCAAGTAGACTGAAAGTGTTACTTCTCTCATATCAGAAATTCAGCTCTAATGTCAATTTTAGAGTGTTCTCTAGGTACACATCGAGATGGATTCTTAATGGTTATTTTTTTAAGAATTTGTTTCAGGGGGAAACAAACAAACTAGCTTCCAGGAACTCTAAATGCAAGAGTATTAGACTCTGAGAGAAAAAAATAAAACGAACCATTCCCTCTCCCCCGGAAGTGTGCCCTGCCTAGTCTTATAAATGCTTGAGATGTATGAAACCAAATAACCTTAGGTCACAGGAGCAGTCGCCTGTGGAATACTGTCAATGAAGAATACCTCTTCCTGATTAGAAATGAGAGCAA
Organism: Hipposideros larvatus; assembly: GCA_031876335.1. Lineage (NCBI taxonomy): Eukaryota > Metazoa > Chordata > Mammalia > Chiroptera > Hipposideridae > Hipposideros > Hipposideros larvatus. Next base: position 49,009,417 of record CM063095.1, read on the forward strand.
AAAGAATGAGAGCAACATTTCTAATGGAAAAGTGAAACAACAAGGGTGTGTAGATCCAGCACCCATCAGAGGCAGCTCCCTTAATCAGTAGCCCATGCCATGGAATCTTCTGCTACTCTATGCATTGAATACTTGAGCACCCTTCTCCCCCAGCATGTGAATACCTGTATTTTCTAACACAAATTGGTAGATGTATGGAATCTGCCACAGTCTATTGTCCAGTGACTCAGAGGGGGTATCTTTTGCTCAGATAATTACACTGGTTATTAAATGGATTAAAAAACACTGGAGTAATATCCAATCCTGCCCTAACTTACCCAGTTTTATCCTATCCTGATTCCTTTTGATGTTGTATAGAGATACGTATTACTACTTTTTTTTTTAAGATTTTTTTTTTAATTGGGGAATTGGGGGGATGGGAACAGCAGTGGGGAATTGGGGGAAGGGGAACAGACAAGTTGCTGTCGTCTTGTTCTTCAGTCTAGTTGTAGAGGACATTGCTTCACTGGCCCAAGTTGGCACCATCATTGCGCTCTTCCCAGGCGAGGCAGATCATTCGCTGGCTTCTGGACGGCCGCTCACTGCAGCTGCAGGCCGCTCACGCTGGCTGCTGGCTACATACGGTAGCCCATGGCAACCCATGGCCACAGGGGCTGCAGCCTATGCTGTCGCAGGTGACTCAGGGCAGCCCAGCTCCAGGTTGAGCTGTTGTTCAGCATCTTAGCTGTGGAGGGCAGTGTCACTGGCCCTCATATGTGGGATCCGAACCGGGGCCCTCTGGCGTCCCAAGCCAGTTCTTAACTATAGCGCCACTCGGCCGGCCCCTGTATTACTATTTTAAAAAGTGTTAAATTGTGCACCCAATCTAATCTTAAGAGAATCAGGAACCACTGGCATTCCCCAAGTGTTGTCAATTGCACTAACGGGGAGCTATCCCTAAGACATAAGAACCCACTGTTCTGCTTTAACTCTGAGCTTCGCCTGCTAGTTCGATGACCTGAGATATATTGGGTTGTCGGAAAAGTCATGACGTATTTTTTCTGTTTTTCATTGCAAAAACGCGTCATGACTTTTCGGCCAACCCAATATTACTAAATACCTTAAGCCCTAATTTCCTTATCAAGTTCATCAAAGATTGTTTTGTGAGAGTTGAATAAATTAATCCACTTATTTTAATAAACTAAATACTACTTGGAACAAAAGCTTTCTTTTCCATGCTTTAAATGCAGCTAATTACTTTTCTATATAATTTTTATCTTTTAATGATGATGTTTATGTTCTCTATATACTCTACCTATCTACACATATATGTATATGTACTCATACATATATATGATTTTTTGTTCCTCAAAAGAGTGTTTTTATTTTATATTTAGCTATGTGATAGCTATCATTACTGAAGCCAATTGAGCTTTGGTGGAAATAAAAGGTCATTTTGTGAGTAAATAGCAAATTCAAAGCCTGGATTTCCGGAATAGTTTGGAATGAACAAGATATTCTTGCAATAGTAACCTAGATAAGAGTATAAATAGATTAGAAATGATGTCATTATCTTGGTTAAAATTCTCTATTGGCTTCTCACTCCTCACCACTGAAGGATAATGTTAAAGAGCTTAAGCAGCTGTTACCTCCGTAGCATCATTTTTGATCACTCCCCTCTTCACTGTTTACGTATCAGCCCCATTGACCCACTATATATTTCTCTAACATACCAACTACGTATATGTGTATGTGTGTATTGTGTGTGTTTTTCTGCCTCGGAGCTTTACATTTGCTATCTCAACTTCCAGAAGCTGTATTTCTTAATATCTTCACACATAGCAAACATCTTCATGTCATTACGGCTCCAGCTCAAATATTACTTCCTGAAAGAGATTGTTGCTTACATAATCGTGCCCCACTCCCATCACAAATATTAATTTTCCTCATAGCAAATAATAATATAAAATTATTTTGCTGATTGATTTACTTATTCTATGTATCTCTAACGCTACAGAATATAATCCCATGGAACCAGTTTCCTTCTCTGAATTTTTTATCTTAAATCAAATCACCTGTACATAGAGCAGTCAGTGGTGATTAGTGGCTCAATATATTTTTGTCAAAGGAATATTGGAAAACACCTTATATGACTTTTGTGAAGAACCAGCTTTATAGGTGAGAATTCAGGCAGTCAGAAAGAGTGACATGGGAAGAATAGAAGAGCAGAGCAGCTATGGACAAGGAAGAATCTGCAAACCTTTGAAAGAGGTTGCTTTGAAAGCAAAGAGAAAATCACTGGTTACAGATGACGGTTGGAATCACTGTCTGAGTTTCTGGGAACGTGGGGGAGCTTGTTCACAGACAGGAGCGACCACACAAGTTCCCTCAGCTTGAAGGAGGGTGATTAAGAATCATATTCACTTGTTAAGGCTTTCAGAGGCGTGGCCACCAGTCTCTGAGTCATCCTCAGAGGAGAGGCTCCACACCGATTCCATCAAATGTGGTCAAATATCTCTCTGCATTCATCTCACAAAGCTCCACTCTTCAAGAAACTCTAATATGAGTTCCCTTCGGGCTCCTTTATTCCAATAAAACTGTCCCCATCTCACCCTTAAAGTGTGAGAACTCACAAAACTTCTGCTTATAACTACAAGATAGCTATTGAGATATTAGTAAATTTTGTTCTCATGGCCTTTAAGCTTTTTCTGAGTCTCCATCAATGAACAGGCATATCTTCACACGAGATCATAAGAACTGAAAGAATTTTGCCTGAAATATTACAAGCTTAGGCAATTTGATATGTCAGAAGAAAAATAATTTGAAGGTAGAGGTCTCCTCTGATCAAATTCATATGTAACTTCATAATCTCCATGTTTATTTGATCATCAGGTCTGTAGTCTTAGGAACAAATAATCAAGCCAGGTTTCCAAAGCTTCAGGACTCCTGATCAGGTAACAGGGATCAGGGATCACGCTCGGAGAAAAAGAAAATTAGTAGGAACTCTGGCTCTGTCACAGTGAAAGTGTGCCTTGTCAAAAATGCCAATGAATTAGAGATAAAGCTTTCTAAAGTGCAGTGATGTCCTAGGTATGACTGTGTGGACTACTAGTCAAAGAAAAAAATAGCCTCTGCCCCTTTAGAGTTGTTTCATAAGCACACAATAGAAAGCAACGGAGGTTCTTCCTGATGTTAATTCTTGGACTCAGGCCAGTTGAAAAGTGGACCTAGCAAGTAACAATTTTATTTTTCAAATAATAATAATAGCAGCAGTAGTGGTGTTGGTAGTAACAGTAATAATAATAATGATAATAAATGTTCTGCTAAGAATTCTTCTGTGATTGTTTTCAATTATATTTGACCCATGTGCTATTAAGTATGTGAGAACTCCAGGGATTATATGTTGAGGTGTGTGTGTGTGTGTGTGTGTGTGTGTGTGTGTGTGTGTGTGTGTGTGTGCAAGCTCCCCATTCAATTTTTGTATGAAGCAGAGATTTTGATAATAAAATAAAACAACAGGGCAGTAAGAGAAATATAAACTTGGGACATACATTTAGAAAGAACGTAGATTGGGAGTTCTTCAAGTTGAAGATGTGGGAGCGTTCTGATGGGGGAACACTGGCATCATGGCTCAAGGATGCCTCAGAACCGGACAATCATGCAACCCTGAGTGAAAACTTCACTGAAGGCGAAGAATCTGAATGGAAATAGAGTATCAATGTGGGGATTAGGCAGGAAAAAATTAACTCAGGTCGTAAGAGGGTAAGGTCCGGGAAAGAATCTGAATTTTGTTCTACTTACAGAAACACATTTTCTAAAAGAAGCTGGTTAGTTACAAGCCCTTATGAGGCTAGATGAGGGATGGGAGGGGCTGGAGGTCAGAGCAGGGAATAACTCTTTTCAAAGTCAACTCCAAAGAACTAATCTTGGGCTTTACTAATGGTTTAAGTGCGGAGAGCTGCCTAGATTAAACTGATTGCATGCCATCAGAAGAAGCAGTTCCAAAGTGTGTGACTGGCAACAGAATTACACGGAAAAGAGATGATTATAAACTGCTCAGAGAGATGGGGATTTGTGTGGGGGAGATGAAACAGAAGGGGCTCAGAAGCCAGCTCAGAGCAACAGATCAGCACTGTGAGATCAAAAGACAAAGGAAAGAAATTGCATACGGTAGTTAGGAAGGACAGATCTCAGTTTTTGTATCACTACAAGTTCATATCTATTTAGAGGCAAGAGTGTAATGTAATGGACAGGGGTGTTAGGAAGATGAGACTTCCTGTGAATGTTCAGTAGATTAGAAACCGTGCTAATGCCAGGTTTACAAATCTCTACTTTTTCCCATGCCTTAGAATAAAATATCCACTCTACTCTCCTGTACCCAAATAATAAGGCCTGGGCCCATCTCTCCGACTTTGCTTCCTTCCACTCTTCCCTCAGCGTGTTTCACTCTGACCTTGTAATGCCTTTCTGTAATCACTTGCTACCATATCATCAGAAACATCGTCTTCCTGTCATATAACATCATCTGAAATTCTTCTCTTCATTTGTTTGTTTAATTATTAGTGTTGGTCTCCTCTGCCCACTAAAATGTGAGTATCATGAGACTTGATAAGTTGTTTTGTTCATCCAAGTTTTCCAGTGTTTAACACAAGGCCTGAAATGATTGGCCTCAATAAATATGTGATTTTTAAAATATATGATTAATAATTGGAAAACTGTTAAATGACTGTGATGATGATCTAGCATTAATATGCTACGTACCTAGATGACTGGGAGCGGTCAGCATGGAAAGAAATTAAAAATGTGGAACTGTAATGAGCAAGAAAGAATCAAAAAGCCCTGGAAAGTGATTGTCTAAAAAGAGAGGGAGAAAAGCAAGAGTTACAGGTAACTTCCAGAATCACTGTCTGGTTTGCTGGGAAGATAGGAGGATGTTATTCACCAACATTCAGAATTGCAAGTGTCCCTGAGTCTCAGGGATTTCAGCATGTGCACACTGTTGGAGATGAGCATTAGGGCTGTTACATGAGTACCCTGAGCCATTCCCTTAGCCCAGGCCCACAACTAAGTATTAGTAAAATTCTTTGCTATGGTCAAAGTTTTCTCTTCTTTCTTTCATTTCATTGATCTCTCTCTCTCTCTCTCTCTCTCTCTCTCTCTCTCTCTCTCTCTCTCTCTCTCTCTCTTTCTCTCTCTCTCCACAGCATTTGTTAATTGTTTATTTATCAAGAGAAACTATTCCTTAGACCAAATATTCATGTTTTGTAGTTCAGGAACACAGGTCACTGACAAATTTCCATGGAATTCAAATCAAAGAAATTCTTTACATTTTGAAATCACTTTGCACTCTGAAAAATACTAGTTTTCCTCATCTCCTCAAAATCTTTTGTGGAATCATAATTTCTGAAGAAATCTGAGCATACCATCTTCCTTGGTTCAGCCACAGCAAACTTATGGAAAGTTGCAACTCCTAGGGTTACAATTGTTCCAACATACGAAATCACAGACACTTGGCCAGGAAGCCACACATCTGAGGTTTCGTCCACTTGAATGCGTTGTAGTTACATTTTTTCTTAAGACCAACATCCTTCCTGATGAAGAAATGAACACTGACCTCTTCTCTTGAAGCAATTCATTTTGGAATTTATTCAACTCTTTTCTTTATATCTCTGTACTGAACTGCTCACATCAATACCGCTTAGGATTGAGAACTCACAAATAATCAAGTCTTTCACGGTAAACTAGCTTTTGGCACCTTAGCAATTGTTTTCCACATTTCACATTTAAGTCTTTTCCAAGCTGAATAGGTAAAAGTTTATTAGTTTATTACTATATCAAATGGACAAAAAGGATTTATTTTGTAAAACCAGAAACTTGGCTTGAATATATATATGGGCTGAACTCTAAATTTTAAAGCACCTCTGTAAATACACATAGAGATTATTAAACTGTATGGTTTTATTTGTAAGATTGATCTCAGGGACCAACAAACAAGCCTAGGACTAAAAATGTGGGAGCAATAATCCCTGAGAGAAAAATAAATTACATAAGCCATTCCCTTCCTCACTGGAAGTGTGTCCTGTCTAGTCCCATAAATGCTTTTTTGAGATGCATAAGACCAAAGTACCTTTGATTGCAGTGACAGTTCTGTGTGGCATATTGTCAGTGAAGATTTCCTCCGTCTGAGTAGATATGAGGAGAAGTTAAACACAGCAAAGGGAGTGTGGATGCAGCACACACTAGAGACAACTCCTTTAATCCATACCTATTTCCATGAAGTCTTCTAATACTCCGTTCATTGAACACAAGAACACTTTTTTCCCCCAACACTTAAATGACCCAAATGAGTAGATACATGATATTGCCCAGAGACATTGTCTATATAATCAGAGTGAAAAAAATTTGTTCAGGCAAGTGGATATATTATTAATAGAACTCAACAACAATGGGGTAATGCTCAATTCTTCTCTAAATTACCCAGTTTTTATCTCTCCTTTTTCCAAACTGATGATGGATTGGGGTCTTTTTCCCTATTTATAAGAATTATAAAAGTATGAGCCCCATATAAGCCTTACAAAAATTGGTAACCAAGTCGAATTGTGGCTTCTTCTATACCCTAGGTGAACAACAGACACAACTGACACAATGTCCAACAGATTTCTAATTCTTATCCTTCCTAATCCTGTTCACGCCTCATGGTCAGCCTACAGGTTACTAGGGAGAGTGGTGGTGGGGAGCTTGAGATATGAATTGCACAGTACATGATGGGGGGAGAACCACAGGGTCCCCCTGATAGAACCGCCTAACACTATCAGCAATACAAATGTCCATCTTGCTGACCTTCCCTTGTCCAAACCCCACCCTGGTGGTGACAACCCACCCTTGACCAATAGTCTCATTTCATTGGGAGAAGCCAGGGCCTGGGGGCCAAAAATGAGGAATAAAAGGACACACAGAGAAGCAGCAGCACAGACTTGCTTCTGGCTCATCTGTGATCACCAGAAAGTTCTCAGACACCATGGTGCATTTTACCGCTGAGGAGAAGGCTGCTATTGCTAGCCTGTGGGCCAAGGTGAACGTGGAGGTGGCCGGAGGCGAGATCCTGGGAAGGTAGGCACTGGTGACCAGGGAAGGACCCAAAAAGGCAGAAAGTGTTCCTGAAAGAGGGATTGGTCAGTTTTCTTACACATTCTAACTACCCATCTGGTTTGTGTTCCTTGCATAGGCTCCTAGTTGTCTACCCTTGGACCCAGAGGTTTTTTTACAGTTTTGGCAACTTATCCTCTGAAACTGCAATAATGGGCAACCCCAAGGTCAAGGCCCATGGCAAGACGGTGCTGAACTCCTTCGGAAATGCTGTTAAGCATATGGATGATCTCAAGGGCACCTTTTCTCACCTAAGTGAGCTGCACTGTGACAGGCTGCATGTGGATCCTGAGAACTTTAAGGTGAGTTCTGGGCATGCTTGTGTTTTCTTCTTTCATCTTAGATATTTGTACCATCTATACCTTAAGAAACACAGGCACTTACGTCTTATCCTATAGGGGTATGTTGGGGAAGTAATATTTCAGGAAAGGGTTAGAATTTGGTAGTTAAGGTGTTTCAAAGGTCACAGGTGAGACGAAGTGGAGTAATTACTTTGACCAGTGGAGACCACTGGCCATTTGTTAGTTCTGAAACAATACATGTTGTGAAGAGGACTGGCCAAAATTGAGCTAAATGTTTTTTTGGCTTAGAGAATACAAATTAAGCCCAGGGAGAAAACACCTTGCTTTTGCTAACTGAAAATTTCTATATAAATGGGTGAATATTTTTCTACATGGTTCTTGAAGGTAGAACCAGGACTCGGCAGGGCAAAGTGAGAGCAATCTTTTAAATGGCTGATTGTGTCCCACCTTTCCCATCAGCATGAGTAAATGCTCTTGTATACAAAGCACAAAATTGTTTGTCATGAGTTTCTGAATAATTTGAATGTATATAATATCTGGGGACTTAGATTGCACATATTAAGGTCCCTTGTAGTACTATAATCCTACTTTTAAAAAAGACGGAGTCTCTAAAGGAGAGAATTACTTTATAGCAATGTTCTGGGGTCATGAGTTGGCAGGGCAAATGGGGGAAGAATTGAGCCCAATGGGAGGTACAAGGCTGTGAGTCACATTGAAGCCAAGGTGAAGCCCATAATGATGTATTTTTGTGAGATCATGACCCTGAAAGTTGCTCAAACTCTTATCAGGAAGGAAATGTGTGTTGTACCTATTGCTGCTAAGCCAGCTTTACTTTGTGTTATTTTTCTTTTTCTCTCCACTCTCTCCCCAGCTCCTTGGCAACATGATAGTGATTGTCTTGGCAACCCAATTCAGCAGGGAGTTTACCCCACAGATGCAGGCTGCCTGGCAGAAGCTGACAACTGCTGTGGCTAACGCTCTGGCCTACAAGTACCACTGAGTTGCTTGTCTAACTCTGTGCCTCCCAGAGGGCCCTGTGTTCCAAGGGTCCATCTCCTGAAAGCTGGGGAACAATGCCCTGCCTCTTGAATTAACTTCTATATGATAAAAATAAAATAAAAATTATGCTCTATAAGGAATATCCTTGTTTTAGCTCTCTGTTTTTATCTGTTATGTTGATTCAGCTAAAAGAAGGCATTCCTAAAAGAATGGGAGTATTGGAGATTGGGAGTTGGGGAGGCTAGAAAAGGCACTCTTGTGAGATTCTGCAAGATAAGAGTGGCTTTGATGAGGTACTTAGTCCTAGGAAGAGAAAGTGGACCCTTGAGTTGGACAAGGCCTTTAGGAAAAGGGAGGAAATAGAGGTATTCTCCAGACATGCAAGAAGATGTTTGATGGTGAGTAAGGGCAAGTTAGAAATCACAGTATGGGTCCTACATATGCTGCTATTTGTGTACCTTCAGGATAGAGCTCTTTTGGGCCTATAGTTAATTTCTGCTTAATACAAGAAACATATTTGTATCAGTTGCAATGCCGTGAATTTGAAGTTTCTCACAGACCCAGTCAAGAGCCATGCTCTAAAATTTTCCCTAATGTCTTCAATGGTATTAATGGTGGAGGAAACTTCCTAAAGTATGAACTGACTGCCCTGGTTTGAATCTGTTTTATCTGCTGGCTCTGTGACATGAAACATGCTTCTAATTACATGAAGCATTTGATGTAGATTAAGGGTCATTTATAAGAGAAAATGATAAATCCATGAATCAGTAAAGAAGAGAAATTGGCCCTTTAAAAGCAGTGGGTGGTGTGATATATAGATGATGTATTATAGAAATGTACACTTGAAACCTATGTAATTTTACTAACCATTGTCACCCCAATAAATTTAATAAAAAAAGAAGTAGGTGGTGAACACATAACGCAATATATAGATGATGTATTAAGGAAATGTATACTTGAAACCTATGTAATTTTACTAATCAATGTCACCCCAATACATTTAATAAATTTTTAAAAAAAGATTAATGAAATATTGCTTAAGTAGACAATTATGTATAAAATTACCCAAATCAATACATCTAAATATGAGTTACTCAAATGTGTGTACTTCAGATTCAAACAACTCATTCAACAATTATATTGTTTCCATATAATACTGAAAAAAAATAAATTTAAACTTGTGCAACTTTCTAGATTACATTTCCAAAATAAAATATCAAATGAAAAAAAAATTTTTTAAAGCCGTGGGGTAGCATAAAATTAGAGAAGCTGATAAGAGAGACAGAAAAAGCAGGAAAAGGTGCTTTGTTAGAAGCAAGAAGAGTTAGTGAAGCTTCTTACACACAAGAGGGACATAATACATAGGAAATTTTAAAGAAATTGATGATTGTGTAGGTTTAAAACTAAAAAGACAGGGTGTAACTTGGGCATAGCCGTAGGAGTTTGCTGAGAGTATAGTGAAGCGATAGGTAAAGGACTGAACTTGACAGGAGCAATGAACCTAAGAAAATGTTAAGTAAGGGACATTGTGGCAAAGATTCTGAAACTGGAAACAGTGAAATAGAGAGTGGAGGTCACCGATGACAGCCAGATTCTCTACAGGTTCTGTGTAGTGAATGAAAAAAAAGGAAACCTATTGACAAAATAGAAAATGCCTAGAAATCTCTTGTTTGGAGCTGTCAAAGACCACAGCCATTTTTTTAGAAATCACTTCAAATTCCTGTACCCAGGTTCCTGGCATAGAAGTGAAAAGCCAGGGCTTTGGGATTAACAAACGAAGATCAAATTACATCCCCATCGCCTTGCAAAGTATAGTTAATATTTTTTTCAGAATTAAATTCCTCATTTATAAAATGGGATAATGATTCCTACTTCACAAAGAAGTTCCAAGATTTCAGGGAGATATTTGTAAAGTCCATTGTCTGTCATTTTTGAAAAGGTAGTGGTGGCACTATGATCTGTTCCTCTGTAACCTGTTTCATTGTTTATTTTTGAACTGATAGTATTATTTCTCTCCAGACCCATAAATCTAACTATTTGCTTAGTGTCCCATTTTTGGTAGCTCAAAAGCGCATCAAATACGAGGTGTCCAAGATTGAACTCCTGATCTTTCTTTTAACTTATTCTGACTAACTTACCCCTCTTTTTGTGTTCTCCATGTAACTAACACACCATTCATTGCTTAAGCCTGAAAATAGATGGCATTTTTACTTCAACTCCTCTATAATATCACCCTATTTGTCTCTCATTTATTCTATCCCTAAAATCCATTTATACAATGAAGCCAGAATAATTCTTGAAAAATAAAAATCAAGTCATGTTAACCTCCCCCACCTTGAATTTTTCAATAGTTTTTGTTTGTTTTTAGGTTAAAGAAAAATTATAGTAGAGTTTAAAGGTCACTTATGGCTCCTCTGTACCTTTCTATCATGTAATACGCCCTTCATTGTGATCTAAACTTTAATCACACTGTCCATCTTTCTATGTATAAATCATATAGTTTGAATTATTGTCTCTGGTTACTGTTAATCATGTAATCATTTACTTTTAAACATTTAATCCTGAAATGTTGTACAATTCATCTGTGTTGTTGCATGTGAAGCAGTAGCAAATCCTTTTCATTGCTGGGTAGTACTTCGTTCTTTTGCTAACCGTAATTTATTTATTCCACTAAATAAGGAGCATTTAAGTTGCTATTAGTTTGAGGTTCTTATGCATATCAATGTTATAAGCATTCCTAGACATGTCTTTGGACATACACAAACATGCATTTCTGTATATCTATAAGGATAATCATTAGGTCATAGGTTTGGCATACATTCTGCTTTAAAAGACACTATCAAATATTTTCCAAAGCAATTAGACTATTTTATACTCTCACTAGCATAGTACAAAAGTCTTTGTTAATCTATATCCTTGGCAAATTTTGGAATTCTCAATTTCTCCTCTCATCTTCTTTATGTTCCTTTTCCTTCTCTTTTTCTTTCATTTCATCCTCTTTCCTTCTGTTAGACTCTCCCTTCCTCCCTTTCCACCTCCCTCTCTCCCTCCCTCCCTCCCTCCTTTCCTTCCTTCCTTCCTTCCTTCCTTCCTTCCTTCCTTCCTTCCTTCCTTCCTTCCTTCCTTCCTTCCTTTCTTCCTTCCTTCTATCTATACTGGTGAGTATTTATTTGAATATATCGGTAGTATCATTTGAATTGAGAGACAGTGAAATTTCCTTTGAATCTTTATTACTGGGTCTAACCCCACTTTTTCCCTGAGGACACAGATGGGGAAATTTCAGCACTTGCGTTTTCCCTGAAACCCAGTCAGACTTAATCTGGCTGAATAAGGTAAATCCTTTTTTTAATCGCTCTGCATTCAGTTTTAGTCAGTTCATAGTTTTAAACAATTATGTTACAGATATCAGGTATTTTTCTTTATCTTTCATTAAACTGTTCCCATTATAATTCATGCTCAAACACATTTCAGTAGCTGGTAGAGAGACAATATTTATTATTTTTCATTATTTCAATGGACGTTTATTTCAATGAAGGAATTGAAAAAAAAATAATAAAAGGAGCTTTGTGAATGGGGGTATTTATCCAAAATGTAGAAAGAACGCAAATTAAAATTATGGCAAAATATTATGCATTCCTACCACTTATAAATATCTCTAGTGACAAACTGAAGCTCCATATAGAGTCTACTTGATAAACATTCTGCTTTCTAGGACTTAGCTTTCTTATCTACAAAATGAAAAAATTGGATGAGTTAAACTCTAAGATACAGCCCACAATATCAGACTAAAACATTTATGCACAAATGAGACTAGGAGTAGAAGCAACTGCTGAAGGAGATGAGGTCAGGAAATAAACAGAGGAAGAGCCAAGTTTCAGAGTCAAGATACTCAAGACCTAGAACAACCTATCTCAAGACCAGTTAAAGGGAACTGAGAATGACGGTGCATCTTACATTCTCACAAACCAATGAACTTTTGCGATGTCCTGAGCCAATCTGCTCACAGGAGCAGGGAGGGCAGGGACCAGGGCTGGGCATAAAAGGAAAAGCAGGCCCAGCTGCTGCTTACACTTGCTTCTGACACAACCGTGTTCACTAGCAACTACACAAACAGACATCATGGTGCATCTGAGTGGTGAAGAGAAGGGTCTTGTCACCGGCCTGTGGGGCAAGGTGAACGTGGACGAAGTTGGTGGTGAGGCCCTGGGCAGGTTGGTATCCAGGTTACAAGGCAGGCTTGTAAGAAGAGTGAATGGCAGCCGGGTGTGTGGGGACAGAGCGGCCCCCTGGGTTCCTGCCAGGCACTGACTCCCTCTGTCCTCTGTGCTGTGTTCACCCCCTAGGCTGCTGGTGGTCTACCCCTGGACTCAGAGGTTCTTTGACTCCTTTGGCGACCTGTCCTCTGCTTCTGCTGTTATGGGCAACCCTAAGGTGAAGGCCCATGGCAAGAAAGTGCTGAACTCCTTCAGTGATGGTCTGAAGAGTCTCGACAACCTCAAGGGCACCTTTGCTAAGCTGAGTGAGCTGCACTGTGACAAGCTGCACGTGGATCCTGAGAACTTCAAGGTGAGTCTCGATATTCCACTATTTTCTTTTAACTTTCTAGTCTTTCACTCTGGTTTCTTCACCTACATGTTCTTCCTCCATGTTCCTTTTTACTTTATTATATATCATCATTTAATGCTTTCCAAAATGTATATCATTTTCTATTTTTTCTTTCAATATTCCATATTGTTTCTTTTCTCACAACTTTGCTTTTTAAATCAAGCTGCTTACTTAATGTCTTATCTTTTACTCATCTCCCTTTCTTCCCCTAATTTCCCTTTCCCTACCTGGTACCCAAATTACACATATCAGCTCTTACCTGTTACTTCTACACTTGGAAAAATCCTACATATGGGGATTGAAAATGTGTCCAAAAAAGAGAGCACAAGATATTATTCCAGAGGCTCCAACTAATTTCAAAATTGAAAAATAATCAGAACTTTATGTAGTCAAGACTCAATGGAAAGAAAAGGAAAGGGAATATCTGAGCATGAAAAGACCAGAAATAGGAGGTACATCAGCAATAGTTGCTAAAAGACAGCCTGTCATCTCATTAATTAATCAATAATTAGTATATAATATATGATAAATATACAAATATATAGTATATATACATTTTTATGCATTTGCATTATATATAATATAATGCATATATATTTACTCAATTATGTTGGTGGGGATAACCCAAGGATCCATTTGGGCTCAAGTATCGGCAGAAAAAAAATGATTGTTGACCCCTTTCTCAGAAGCAAAGCTTGATTTCCTTGTTAATCATGTGTATGTGTTTATCTACCCCTTCTCGCAGCTGCTGGGCAACTGCTTAAGTTCTAGGAGCACAGCTTGGGATGGGGCTGGAGTACTCTTAATCCAAGCTGGGCCTGGCTGCTAACCATGATCATACCCCTTGTCTCTTCCACAGCTCCTGGGCAACGTGCTGGTGTGCGTGCTGGCTCGCAACTTTGGCAAGGATTTCACCCCGCAGGTGCAGGCTGCCTATCAGAAGGTGGTGGCTGGTGTGGCCACTGCCCTGGCCCACAAGTACCACTGAGATCCTGGCCATTTCCTGGTTACTATTGGAAGACCCTGTTTCTCTAGATTCCATCTTCTGAACTTGGGGAAATTATGCCCACCCTCAAGGGTATGGCTTCTGCCTAATAAAGAACTTTCAGCTCAACTTCTTGATTCATTTCACTTATTTTATTATTTTCTTCCCCTGGGATTATGGGAAATTCCCTGAAGACCTGCACATATGGAGCTTGTGTGTCTTATAGAAAGAGGTCAAGAGAAATGAGAAAAGGAAGGGGGTCAAACACATTCTCTAATGGATGATACGTCTACCTCCAAAGCATAGGCATTGTCAAGAAGGGTTGAAACATAGAGACAGTACTGGTATAACAGGGGTTCTGGGGGTACCTCAAACCAATGATATGGACTTCAGTCTAATGCTCTGATGCATTTTCTACAATTACTCAAAATATAATGTGCTCAATTAGAGACATAATGATTGTTCAAGACACTTATGTTTTCTTTTTTTCTACTTCCCTTGCCTGCACATTGTAGCCCACAATACTATACTCCATTAAGTGTTCCTACTCTAAGGAATAACCTCCTTCTCTCCCTTGTCCCAAAACACCCCCAAAACTAGCTCCTGCCCTCTCCCCTTCAGGCAAAGTTTAATGCTTGAATATCACTTATAACCTTTTTTTTATCCTGGATTCAATGAATTTTCCAATATTGCCTAAGAAAAATCTTTCCACACCTTCCACATTTTTCACATTTCTTCTTATTCCTTACACTTATTCTCCATGCTGTATAAACATTTCTGCCTATTTTACACTATGCTACATGACTACTGTGCCTTAAGTTTTGATATAGGAATATGCAAATATTTATTCAAAGAAATAAGTAAATGAATGGATAATTATTCCTTGTTTTAGAACTCCTGGGACCAGAGGACAATTCTGACCATTGCACAGAATTCCTTGGGTGCTAATGCTATAATATACAATGAGGAAGCACGTAGGAAAGTCAAGTACTGATCAGACATTTTCTTTTTGACTATAGGTCGTAAAATATCTTTGAAGGATTTCTAGAAGCTTCTAACTTGTATGCATTTTTAAAAATCTATATCATGTTCCTGTTAATTAATTTTAGACTTGACTATCATAAACAGAACCTGTTGCTTCTTTCTGTATGAAATTGTTTTCATGATAACTGCCTATATTACCAGGATACAGACAATGCACAGCAATTTATGATTTTACCACTACATTTTTGAATTGCCTGAGGGCAGAGACTTTTTATATTCTTTTTTTTTTTCATTGTACACAGTAGACACTGAGAACTCTTTATATCTGAATAGGATCTTTAAGAATCACAGGCTTATATCCCAGAAGCAGAGATACCTCAGCGAAATGTTAGGGAGATTGCTTTCACACTCCTGACCACAGAAATGTCTTCATAAAAATCAGATATTGAGAGAAGAAGAGACTTTCAAAGAATTTGAAAGAGGTTAAGAGATATTTTGTGTTTCATGGTCTGGAAAGGGGGAAACAAAGTACCCTTCTTCCTCCAAATGATGAATAGAACAAAAATATATAAGGCTTTCTCTACCCTCTTTTATGCTGTCATTCTGTCACCTCTGGAACTAGCCAATGAATTTAGACAAGAATTTGGATCTAAAATTTCAATATTTAAGAATTAATTGTTTTGTAATAATTATAATAGACTTTACAAAAGTTATGAGTGTACTGAAGTTATTGCTTTTTACAGAGAAATATGACTTTCAAAAAAATGAATTGAACTATCCTATTCTTAAACCACTCTGTGTTTATGTTCTTTGTTTCTATGAGTTTTATTCTTTTTGGAGTAATTTATTTCATTCAACTTTATTAATTTTATTTAATTTTTGAAAGGATGCTAAACTGAGGTAACCAAGAGATTGTACATATAGGAGAGAAGAGTAAAAAATAACCACTTCACTGAGAAAAATATAGATAACATTGCTGAAATGGTCTTCTTAGGGAATTTTAAATTGAACACTAGAGTGTGTACAAGAGTGTTCTAGTTGAGTGTAATTTTTGGAAGAAATGACAAACCATGCATCTCTGGGTAAATGCCATGATTTTCTTGAAGGAGGTTAATACTTAGTCTCTTAATCATACTCAGACTAAACCCATTCTGTTATAGAGCAGTAGGCATTCAGTAAACCTGACAGACCAGAGTAAAGTAAGAAAACTGTCTCTCTTGGAGACTCTGTGTGTGTGTGTGTGTGTGTGTGTGTGTGTGTGTGTGTGTGTGTGTGTGTTTAGTGCTCAGTGGGGCTGGAATTAAAGTAAAGCAAACATCCTGTGGTAGGTTCCCCTTCATGGGGTAGAAGTGAGCTCACAATGGGCCTAAGAAGCTTTCCAGGACCTCTGAATGCTGATCTGGATTTAAAACTGAGGCTCTGAACAAAAAACCACATGTATCACTATTCATTCTTTCTTATTTTATTCTGGTATGTCTGAGCTTCGGGTGTCTTATTACAACTTGCAGCAGTGTCTCTGCAGGGTTATGGGTAATAGAAGGAAAAGTCTGTTTAACTCTTCAGTCATACTAAATAGCAATGGTGAGAGAGTGCAGGGACTTCTGTCCTGAAACCAGGATGATGATAGCTGTGGCCATGGCCACTACAAGGGTGCCCCATAGGTCATTCATGGCCAAAGAAGACACACAGAAGAACTTAGGGGAACCATTTCTGAGAACAGGAAATGGTAGAGGAGGTCTTTAAGTAGGGGCTAATTTCTGTCAATCTAGATGGCAAAGCTGGAGCCTTGAAAATGGCTATTTACAGTAAAATAGAAATGTATTCCATACTATTATTTAGTAAGGTCTGTAAATTTTCCATGACACAGAATTCCTGCAAAAGACATGTCCAAACTTTCCCTGGAAGACCTCCTTTCACATACATATCTGATATCAGGAGTGAGAAATAGGGTTTTGAAAACAATCTGAATGTAACACAATAATAAAGCTAATGGAGGTTTAAATTTAATGAAACAAAACTGAAAATCTAAAGGTGAAACCAAATGGTGTTTTGTTGTTGTTATTTTTAACATTTAAAATATTTGAAAGACCTCTTTTCCTAAAACTCAATATGTGGAATCTATTCCCAGGATTAGACCAATAGGAAGATCTTCTTGGCTTCAGGGTTCTAGAGAAGAATGCATATAAATAGAAAATGTTTAAATTCTATCCCTTTACACCTAGAATCTTTTATAATTATGAATATAATTCTGACCTAACTTCCAGATAGCCAAACAAGAATCAAGCCTTTCCCACATTTTTGAGAATAATCAGAGTGAGTTTGCTCACAAGTACTTGCTGGGGCTTGGGACAGGTAAAAGGGGTGAGGAATCTTTATTTATCTAACAATAATGGAGAAAGTGTTTTGGGGAATGGAGGAATGGACGTAGAATTTTTATGAATTTAATTGGAACAACTAGAAATAGGAAAGTCCTTTTCTTCTGGTTCACCTAAAATTGTTCTTGTAGTTGGGGTTTCAGAGCATTAGAGCTGAAAAGATAAGAGATTTCTGTTATATGTTTGTTGCCAGTGCTGGCAGAAGAGAAGGAAAGGTGATTCTAGACATGGGGGCACCTGAATCAAAGGAAGATTCAAAGGTAGGAGAAACATGGAAAGCAAAAAAATGTATGGTCCTTTCCTTACTAAAAGGAAATGGAAATTCAGGAAGGGGAAAAGATGCAGGAAGTAGAGATGATGAAAAATTGACAAAATAACTAGTAGGGCCTTCAGGGAACTTGGAGATCCTGTGCTGAGCTCAGAACTACTTGCTGCTTTTGATAATTTCATTGCATCTTTTAACAGCAAGGAGCAAAATTCTACACTTCAGATTTTTTCCCCGTAGCCTGAGAAATTAACAGAATTTATTACATGGGAAAAAGAGCTCAACGGGGTGTGTGTGGGGGTAGGTATTGGAAAAGCTGTAGAGATAAAAGAGTAAATTTTAGCAAAAGAAGGTTTAAACAAACAAAATATAGAGAGAAAATGGAATTATGGGTGAAGCATTTGAATCAAAGTAATGATTATGCACACAGCATTCTTAGTGGCCTAAGGGAAAAAAATATATAATATGAACCAAGGGTGGAATGCTTTTCCACTTTCCTATCTCTCCTTTTAAGTCACAGAAAAGCTCCTTGGTGCTGTCAAACACTTTCCCAGATCAGCCCAGGAAGAAACAAATAATATGCTTCTGGTGAGCCTTTGAAAACATTGCTTCCCTCACTGTTGCTAATGACTTTGGGTTGCAGTTGATTTTTCACTTATTTTATTTCTTACAACATTGAGAGATCGCTACGTGTTTCCATCTGTGGATCCCTCCAAAATAATAGGGTAACTATTTTACAGCAGCCTTGATTCATATTTATTCTATTTTCAATCATCATTTATTTGGTTATGTGACTAAATTAAAAAAAAAGTGAATGAGTATGTATTTTCTTACCAGAAGGATTTAATCCAAACCAAAAAAAAGAGAGAGACATACTTAGAACTGGGGCAGAGGTTTCATCCATGCTGTCCTTGTAAATATTTTGTATATTCTGAAGACACAGAAGGAGATCCACCCATATCCTCCTAAGTGGAACCAGAGTGGGCACATTCCTTCCACTTTCTGGAACTTGGATTCTTCATTTGTGGAATAAGAAAATTGAAGAGGAAATCTCTAAGAGATTACCAAACTGTGATTATAAAAAGGAAAAAAATACACATAAAATTTCCAAAGAGGATGATTTTAAGTAGCCATTTGTACTGCTGGGGTGGGACCTGGAGATACCTAGTGAGAGAGGGCTGAGGGTCTGAAGTCCAATTCATGAGCTAGTGCCAGAACTGCCCAGGACAGGTATGGCTGTCATCATGCAGGCCTCACCCTGAAGAGCCACGCCCTGACCTGGGCCAATCTGCTCACAGGAGCAGGGAGGGCAGGGACCAGGGCTGGGCATAAAAGGAAAAGCAGGCCCAGCTGCTGCTTACACTTGCTTCTGACACAACCGTGTTCACTAGCAACTACACAAACAGACATCATGGTGCATCTGAGTGGTGATGAGAAGGGTCTTGTCACCGGCCTGTGGGGCAAGGTGAACGTGGACGAAGTTGGTGGTGAGGCCCTGGGCAGGTTGGTATCCAGGTTACAAGGCAGGCTTGTAAGAAGAGTGAATGGCAGCCGGGTGTGTGGGGACAGAGCGGCCCCCTGGGTTCCTGCCAGGCACTGACTCCCTCTGTCCTCCGTGCTGTGTTCACCCCCTAGGCTGCTGGTGGTCTACCCCTGGACTCAGAGGTTCTTTGACTCCTTTGGCGACCTGTCCTCTGCTTCTGCTGTTATGGGCAATGCTAAGGTGAAGGCCCATGGCAAGAAAGTGCTGAACTCCTTCAGTGATGGTCTGAAGAATCTCGACAACCTCAAGGGCACCTTTGCTAAGCTGAGTGAGCTGCACTGTGACAAGCTGCACGTGGATCCTGAGAACTTCAGGGTGAGTGTCTGGGGCCCTCGATGTTCACCTTCTGTTTTCTTTTTGTAGCACACTCATGCCATGATGGGAGGGCGTAGATGTCAGCATGCAGTTTAGAATGGGCGCCAGGTACTCTGGGTCCAGCACCCTGGACTCCGCGGGGCCCTGTAGTTTATTCTGCTCTCTTTGCTCACAACCATTGTTTCCTCATATTCATCCTTGTTTTTCTCTTTTTGTTCTCCGCAATGTCTCTTCTTTATTTTTTAAGTAAACTTTTTATTTTGAGTGTTTACTCTAAACAATTTCCTTTTTTTAATCCACTTAAAATGGTCTAATACTTTCCCTTATCCCCTCTTTTTCAAAGCAAGGAGGATAAAATGTGTTATTACTTCTTGGCATGGTCCTGAAGAATGACAGTGATAACTTAAGTTCTGGATTAAGGCAGAAAGCGAGCAAGGTTACTAAGTAAAAATTCAGGCTGATATGGGTGGATTTGCAGCAACAGCAACATCTAAGGTCCAGCTGTTTTTCTGCTTAAGTTCTAGGGGCACAGCTTGGGATGAGGCTGGAGTATTCTGAATCCAAGCTGGGCCCGGCTGCTAACCATGATCATGCCTCTTGTCTCTCCCTCACAGCTCCTGGGCAACGTGCTGGTGTGTGTGCTGGCTCGCAACTTTGGCAAGGAATTCACCCCGCAGGTGCAGGCTGCCTATCAGAAGGTGGTGGCTGGTGTGGCCACTGCCCTGGCTCACAAGTACCACTAAGCTTCCTTTCCTGCTTTCCAGGAAGGGCCCCTTTTGACCCAGAGCCCAACAACTGAACATGAGAATCTTTTGAAGGGTGTTGGGTATCTGGTTTCTGCCTAATAAAGAGCATTTATTTCCATTGCACTGGTGTTTTTAAATCATTTCTGTGTCTCTTACTCAGGTGGGCACATGAGAGGGCAAGACTTTTAAGACATAAAGTAATGAGGGGCTAGAGCAGGCTTCAGGAAAACATATCTACATCTTGGATTTCATGAGAAGAGAGGTTGTAGCTAACATATGTGGGAAGTAGACCCTGCTGCCTATGCATTTGGGGGTTATATTTTTGCTATGTTTTATTTAAATAAATTATTTTGTTCAGCCTTATAAATGTCTTCTCTCTCTTCAGTTGTCCAGAACCTCACAGCCCTATGTCCACAAAGTTCTTTTGCCTAAAGATACCCCTGTTCTGCTAAGGTTTTCCTTATGTATTTTGTGGTCCCCATTGCTCCTCTTCCCCAATCACTGTTATGTTAGCTCCCTCTGTCATTTTATAGAGGGTCGGAAGGAAACCAGGTGAAGCTAGTTTCACTGCCTCTTGCCTTGAGCCTTTCAGTCTGTGTTTAGAAGGAGGGGGCTGCTAATGTGATAAATATAGGCCTGAGGGGTGTTTTGTGGTTTGGTATTCATGGCTCTCTAAAAAACCCTGTTTTGGGCTTACACCAAAAGAATCCCATTCTGCTCAGGATGTTTTGCATTCATGTCCAGAAAGTGTCCTGAGGTCTGTTCCCTTTCTTATCTTGCATCTGATGGCTTCTCTGCTTGTGTAGTCATTAGCATAGTATAATCAGCAGCACACCCTATTTTAATTTCCTCAATTAATAGCCACTTCCATGGATGCTAGATTCTGGAAATAAAATATCAGCTTGGAGTGGTTCTTGTCTCCTCCTAAACCCCAGTTCTGAATCTAGTTAGGAAGATTCTGAAAGTAAGGCATCCAACAAATGACTATAAATGAGTGTGTACAAGATTTTATGAGAGATGAAGTCCTAAACATGAAGTAAATTATAAGATTAGTAGATATTTGTCAGAAAGAGAAGAAAAAAGAAGAAGAAGAAAAAAAAACGGAAAGGGAGATTAGCATATGCCAAATCACTGAGGAATGAAGTTATGTATTTGGTAACCTGAGAATTTCAAATAAGTTCAACAGACAATTGAAGAAAAATTGCTTGCAAGGGGATAGGATAGGACAGGATAGGATATGAATTTTGGTGAACACTTTGGTAGATATATTTAAAATAAAAACTTCATAAATGAAAGAATACAGCCTAGCCATTATGCATAAGAGATGCTTATACTGAAAAGTGACAAGTGAGGTTGGATAGTATAACAGTTCAGAGCATAAGCTTTGAAATCAGACAGCCTGTACTGAAAACAACATTACCTCTTATGAGCTCTGACCTTATGTAAATCACTCGTTTCCTGAACCTCATTTTTCTTACCTGAAATACCCCAAATGATATATATCTTTCTTATGGTGTGATTGTAGGGATTAAATGAGATAAAGTGTACAAAAACATTTATTGCAATATCTGACACTTCACAATGCCTGACACATGACATAGCAATGTAATCTAAATAGTGTTTTTGATATAATTATTATGAATAATAAGGGTAGGGTGGTGTTATTAATAATATTGATGATAATGCCTGAAAGAGTTGTCTCAAAGAGAAAAACCATAGCCAGAAATAATATTTCTTGGCTGGTACCATCCATGCCCCCCAACCTCTTACATTCAGGAATCTGTGTGATTTGATCATCACTGAACAACCTCAGCTTAGTGTATCAGTCAGGATCTAATTAGTGTATCAGTCACTTCCTGAATATGAATGTGTATGTGAAACCACACAAGGACTTGAAAATAGAAATTTAATTGTAAATAATTGTTAACTATACCTGAAGTTTGGAGAAATGGAAATGGTCAATAAGGAGTAAAGAAGACTTTAAAAATATAAGAATAAAAGACATAGGGAGTAGTCACTGTTCCTATGTGGTACTTCTGAGTAGAGCAATTGGTTGAGGGACATCTTGGGAGAGGACTTTCTCCTGGGACTGATATCCAAACCTCTTGAGAGAGAGCATGCCCAAGACTCAACAGAAGGTTGAACAATTTTTGAGGCTGCAAAGCTACCCCAGGGGAGATGCATGAGATGGCATCCATTGCAAAGTGCCATGTCAGTAGCATTTATTGAGAATCTGCTCCCTCAGGTGCCAGCAGAAGCCACCCAGGTGAGGGAACTGAATCTCAGATCTTCCTATGAAGCTGCCCAAGGGTGTAAGCAAAATTCCAGAAGAACAACGCTGTACTGCAAAACTACCCAAGTGGGTGTAAAAGGGAGCCATTCACAGGTGGTGCTGCACCGAAGTACTCTGCTGCAAAGCCATGTGTGCTGCTAGAAGCTGGCGTGCAGAAGCTGAACTCCTTGCCACAGTCTGGTGCTGTAGAGACAGAGATGATCGCAGGGTCCTGCCTAGAGAACTAGGAGGAGACTTCCCTTCCTCCTCTAGTGCCTCTCCAGCACACTCTACTGACAAAACATAATATTGTGCCAACTGAGAAAGAAGAATTTTCAACTTTACCTCCATTATCATAGAATAGGTAGTTAAGAGTGGATTTGGAAATGAGAGGCAGTAAATGCATTTGATAACTGACACCCTGGCATACAGCAGATGCTTGTCAGTTAAAGTGCATAGTGTAATAGGTAACAAAAACCCAATTAGAATTAGCAAACAGTACAGCAGTAGTTAGAGGCTTATGAAATCAACAACAGAAATAGGGTGGGTTTTACCACTCTGAATCAATAGTTGTTCCTTTCTACTGTTCAGATGCTAGGCAGACAAGAGAGGTGTCTTTTTTGCACTCCCATGCCCAAACAGAACTATGCTTTGGATTACTACTTCCTTTTTTGTTTTTGTTTCAACAATGATAATGATTTTGAAACTCAAGCAGTTTGGGTTCATTATACTTTTCACTTTATAACAGATTATCAACACCACTCCAAAATAAAGAAAAGGTTTTATTTCATTTTCTCCTTTCGCCTTTCTCCTTACATTGTTATCCCGTTTTATGAGGACTATACTTAAACACTGTTCATGTACTCTTGTAAAATACACAATGATTGTATGCATTTTAATTTACACAATTTCTATTTCTGTATAAAATCTCATTTTTGTTTGTCTTTCTCACTCAATATATTAAATGAAAATCCAGTTGGTTGTTTCTCACAGCTGCAAAAATAATATTCATTTATTATATTTCACTTAACCTTTTCCCTTGTGATGGACAGTGAGGTTGTGTCCCATTTTCACCAACAGGAACATCAATAAAATGAACACCTTTCAGTGCATTCTTTTAGAGGAAACCAAATAGCCTGGGTTATAAAAACATAGGTGGCATTGCTTGGTCATAAAATTTATTAATATTCAACTGGTAAATATTGGCAGACAGCTTTCACGAATTACATATACAGTTCATATTTCTATTAGCATTTCCTACTCAACATTTGATTTTATTAAACTTTCCAATGATTTGTCATTATGAGTTCAGACTAATATCACTTCTTAAAATTGAAATTTATCTTATTACTACTTTATTTAAGAATCATTTATTATCTTCTAGGCAATTCACTCTTCTCTTTGTGTGAATTACTTATTCATATATCTTGTTCAATTTTTAATTATTGTCCTATCTTATGATAAATTTCAACATTGTTTTTAATTGTCTTTAAATGTTGAAAATGTTTTTTTACATTGTTCTGTATATTAACTCTGTCTATTGTATTGAGCTGAACTGCTTAATTTTCTTATTCCTTGTAACTGGAGAACTGATTGATGATTTCTTTCCCTAATATTTACACACAAAGATTTTTCTCTTAACATTTTGTTATCAATTTACTTTAATTTTGAAGTATGTACTTTACATGAAATTCTATTTTGCATATGGAGGGTGATAGAAATATAGCTTCACATTTTTTCCAGTCATGAATGGCTTTTCAAAGTATCATCTATTAATCAATTTATTCTTTTGTTTTGTGATGTCATCCTTGTCATGACTCAGGGTCCCACAGATACAGTGTTCTATTTTTGAACTCTCCATATGTTCCATTGTTCTGCTTGTTGATTTGTCCACTATCATATTTATTTTAATTTAAAAAATTAATTATGATTTTGCAGTATGATTAAATACATGATGTGCTTTTCCTAAATTATTCTTTCATGTACATTTAGAATGGATCTGTACTCTAAATGACAATTTATTTTTTTAATATATTTTTAATTTTTTAATTACATTTAACAAAGAATATTATATTAGTTTCAGGTGTAGAACATAGTGATTAGACATCTATAAAACTTACAAAGTGACCACCCTGATCAATCTGTACCCACCTGACACCATATATAGTTATTACAATATTAGTGAGTATATTACTTAAGTTATACTTTATGTCCCCATGACTATTTTGTAACCACCAATTTGTACTTCTTAACCCCTTCCCCCTTTTTACCCGTACACTCCAAACTCCTCCTATCTATCTGGCAAGCTTCAAAATGTTTTCTGTATCTATGAGTTTGTTTGTGCTTCTTTTGTTTATTTTGTTCTTTAGATTCCACATATAAATGAAATTACATTGCATTTGTTTTTCTCTGTCTGAATGCTTCAAAATGTTTTCTGTATCTATGAGTTTGTTTGTGCTTCTTTTGTTTATTTTGTTCTTTAGATTCCACATATAAATGAAATTACATTGCATTTGTTTTTCTCTGTCTGAATCCACTCAGCAAAATACCCTCCAGGTCCACCCATGACGCAGCAGATGGCAAGAACCCTTTTCCTTTCATGACTGAGCAATATTCCATTGTGTATATGTTCAATCTCCTCTTTATCCAATCATCCATTGACAGACACCCAGGCTGCCTCCACATCTTGACCATTGTAAACAATGCTGCAATGAACATATGGATGCACACGTCCCTTCGAAGTAGCATTTTGGTTTTCTTCAGATAAATACCCAGAAGTGGGATTACTGGGTCCTCCTTTGACCCTTGTTATAACCTTTGTTTTAAAGTATACTTTGTATGGTACAAGTATTGCTGCCCCAGGTTTTTTTGTTTGTTTCCACTTTCATGAAATATGTTTATCTCATCTCTTTACTTTCTATCTGTGTGTGTCTTGCAATCTGAAATGAGTCTCCTGAGGGCAGCATATGTAAGGATTTTGTTTTCTTATCTATTCAGCCCTTCTACATCTTTTGATTGGAGCATTTAATCCATTTACATTTAAAGTAATTTTGATAAATATGTAGTTATTGCCATTTTGTTATTTATAATTTTGATTTTTGTTTTCCATCTTAGAAAAGTCCCTCTACCGTTCATTGTAATACTGATTTGATGATGTTGATGATGATGAGCTCGTTTAGCTGTTTCTTGTCTGGGAAGCTCCTTTATCTGTCCTTCGATCTTAAATGATAGCCTTGCTGAGTAGAGTCCTTGCTTTTCATCACCTTGAATATATCCTGCAGATATTTTATGACCTACAAAGTTTCTGTTGAGAAATCAGCTGACAATCTTATTGGAGCTCCCCTACAAGTTATTAGTTGCCTTTCTCTTGCTGCTTTTAGGATTCTCTCTTTGTCTTTAACCTTTATCATTTTAATTATAACATGTCTTGGTGTGGGCCTGTTTGGGTTCATCTTGTTTGGGACTCTCTACTTTCTGGACTTGTATGTCTATTTACTCCTCCAGGTTAGGAGATATTACAGTCATTATTTCTTCAAATAGGTTTTCAATTCCTTGCTTTGTCTCTATTCCTTTTGGGGCCCCTATGATGTGAGTATTTTATGCTTGATGTTGTCCCCAAGGTCTCTTAAGTTATCCTCATTTTTTTTTTTTATTCATTTTTCTTTTTGCTGTTCTGATTGGGTGTTTTCTGCTACCTTGTCTTCCAAATGGCTGATTCGATCTTCTGCTTCATCTAGTCTGCTGGTGATTTCTTCTAGTACATTCTTTACTTCAGTTATTGTATTCTTCACTTCTGACTGGTTCTTTTTTGTGGTTTCTATGTCCCTTCTTATGCTTGCTATTTTTTTTATGAGGTTCTCACTAAGTCCTTTGGGCGTTCTTATAATCATTATTTTGAACTCTGTATCTGGTAGGTTATTTGCCTCCATTTTGTTTAGTTCCTTTTTGGATTTTTCTCTTGTTCTTTCATTTGGGATGTATTTCTTTGTTTCCTCATTTTGACTGCCTTTCTGTGTTTGTTTCTATGTATTAGGTAGATCTGCTGTGTCTCCCAGTCTTGGCTGGGTGACCTAATGTAGTGCATGCCCTGTGGGGCCTTGGCACAGTCTCCCTGGTCCCCTGCTCTGGGTTCTCCAGGAGTTTCCTTTGTGTGGGCTGTGTGTCCTTCTGTTGTATTTCAGCCTTGATTGCTATTGGCATGTCACTGTGTGAGATTGACCCTCGGGCTGATTGGCTGTGGGGCTGACCACAGCCACAGTTTATGGGATTCTGTGCAGCTGGCTTACCCCACTGAGGGGGATTTGCTCAAGTGGTGCCTGTTGAGACTGCCCTTTATGTATGCCACTTGTGGGCCTAATTGAGCAGTGCTTTGCTGTGGTCTGAAGCCAACCTCCAAGTCTGTTGGTTCTGGGACCTCTTGGGAGGGGCTCGTGTGCAGGCCCAGGTCACCCGCTGCCCGTGACTTGCCAGGGACTACCCAAATGGTTGGAATCCCCACTGTTTTTCACAGCCAGATGTTGTGAGGGGCCCCTGTTCCCGGCACCAATACTCCCAGTTGGGGACCCTGGTATGGAGCAGGGGTCCCTCACTACTTGGGGAGAACCTCCACAGCTAAGGTATCCCTTTTGACTCTCAATTGCCACTCAGAGGTTTGGGGCCAGCCCATTTTGCATCTCTGCCCCTCCATTCCCTCCCTCCCCCCAGTCTTGATGTGGCTTCTTCTTTACATTTTTAGTTATAAAACTTCTGTTCAGCTAGGCTTCAGATGGTTCTCCAGGTTGATTGTTCTATAATTTAGTTGTAATTTTAATGTGTTCATGGAAGGAAGTAGGCACAGTGTTTATCTACTCAACCATTTTGGATTTCCAACTGCTCAATCAATTACATCTTTATCATTCTGTCTCTCAGATGCATGTGACAATAAGTTATTTCCACACAAATTTATGATACTCCTTTTGGTCCCTTTGGTCAACCTGAATTATTAATTTTAATTTACAGTCTTATAGTATCTCAAATCCTAATTCTGAAACTAAATCAGGTGGCACTGAAAAGACTAAGCAATACCACATGAAATTCCTAGAGGAATTATTGGAAAGGGAAAATGGAGATAAAGGTAGCTTTGCTTTGTTTGTAAGAGAGTAAAATGCATGAGAACTGACCTTCTCAATCTCTGATAAGCCCTGAGGAGCTGCTAAAACAGCGAGTCCAGCACATGAAGTAGGAGACCTTAGGTCTTGACAGGTGTTGCTCCTCTGTCTTTCTCTGTTCCCCACCTGCCTATTCATTGTGGATGGTAGACTTGGGCTTTAATCTTCACCATAATATCAGCTTTTGCACCTAAACAAGGGTTAGGAGGACTTGAATCCATGGACAAAAGGGAGGAAATAAAGGTAACAAAAATACCTAATAAAAAAAAAAGTTGAGAAGTGAAAGAGAAGAGAGTAGAGCAATTAGGAAGGTATTCTGGACATTGATTTCATTTTTTCTCTTCCAGAAATAGACTAAAACAACAAGATTTAGAATAGGCAATTTTCCCTTCCTTTCTCTTTAAACATTAGACCCAGCTGTGTTAAAGAATGATCTGTCTGCAAGGAAGAGATTTCCTACCTTACTGAGAAGATACAACCTCCTCAGAAGTTTAATATGATCTTTTTGGGAGAAGGACCTTGAGAGGAGAGTGGGTCCCCTTACATGCCCTGGCATTTATCTCATTTTGTTCCTACTGTGGCCAACTTGACTTGCACAGTTTTTCTCCTCATACAATTCCTAGTTAAGTATGGAAAAAAACATGTTCACTGGTTATTACTGTTCCAAGATGCAGCCATGGGCAATTTAAACATACTGGAACTCAGTTCCCTCAATACAAAAATAAACAGTTCAGTAGTATGTACTAGGATGAACATATACATACTCTATGACCCAGTAATTTCCAGAAATTCAAATGTATCTATGTGTGTGTGTTTGTGTGTTTACAAAACTTGTAGAAGAATTTTCATAGAAGGCTTATTCATTACAGTCAAAACTCAAAAGAACCCAAATGCCCATCAATAGTAGTGGCAATAAATTTATTGTGGTGTATACATAAGATAGAATAGCATCCAACAATAAAAACAATTTGACTACAGTTATATCAACAACATGAATACAATTCACAAGTATTATGTTGCATAAAAAAGTCAGACATAAGGAGCATGATTATATTAAATTCATATAATTTTTAAAAAGAGGAGAAATTAATCAATCATGGTAGATAAAATGAGACAAATCAGGATAGTGGTTAACATTGGGGAGAATGAGGCTAATGACAAAGAGGGAACACATGGGGGTCTTCTAGGATACTTTTGATGTTCTATTTCCTGATCTGAGTTGTTCCACTTGCAATTTCCTCATTTTGGCTGCCTCTCTGTGTTTGTTTCTATGTATTAGGTCTATCTGCTATGTCTCCCAGTCTTGGTCAGGTGGTCTTATGTAGTGTTCTTTTTTTGCAGTAGTTAATTGAGCTATACATTTATGATTTATGTACATTTCTTCTATATGAATATTATGCTTAATATATTTAAAAACAAAATTAAACAATAGAAAAAGCAAGGTTATTTCTTTGGATTTCAAGGAATGCCTATGGACTGAGGTATTAACACATTCTTAAATGATTTTAATTAAATAGGTTTAGAGTTTTACCACCACATCAGCTTTTGCACCTAAATCTAGGTAGATAGTCTTAACTCCATGGAAGATGAAGGAAATAAAAAAGCAGTAGAAATACCTATGAAAAGGAAAGGCAGAATCTAGAAGAACAAAATAAACAGAAAGAGGCTTCTTGGTACATCCTGTGATTTCTGAGGAGTTGTTATAATAAATTTTACACACATGATCTTGGGAAAGATAAATAAGGTAATAAGTGACAGAAATGAGATTTTCCTCATTCCAAAGCCAGTGCTATCCTCATTACATAACACTGTGCCTCCATTCTAGAATGATGGATCCTTTCAAATAATTACCACTTTTAGTCTAAGAGACATAATTGGCTCATACCTGATTTGTAAGGCCATGAAACTTGGGCATTCTGATTTCTAAAAATGCTTAGCCCTGGTGTCTCAGATAATGAGCCTTTATCACCTCTGGGACATTCTAAAAATCTAAAGATATAGAAATTCTAGGAGTCTAAGAAATTAACATTTTGTATCTGCTACAATTTTACAATATAGCAATAACCAATAAACACTAAAATTTGATTCACAAAAGTTAGAAGAAATGGTCTTTTCACATAATCCAAAATCCATTACCAAAGGCCACAGCAAGGAAGCCTCCCAGCACTGCATCAATCAAAATCGATGAATCTTGTACAGGAAAGGAGAAGGGCCGTGTTAGTCACACATGGTCCCATGCGAGCCCTGCAGGGAAATCTACCATCTTTTCTTCCCAGTAACAGCACACCATAGCAATAACATCCTGGTGAATTACTCTGGGTACTTCCCTTCCCTAAGGTACTTCCCTTCCTACATTTTCTCAGCCCTTCCTTTTCTGGTTCAGGTTAGAGTTTCACTGGTGGGTTGATTTTTGCCACTCAACAACCTTACTATCATCCTAGGATCATGGCCAGCATTACTCCCTGCATAAGGTTTTTGCAGCCAAGAACCCCATCTCTGTGGCAGCAGTAGGGCTGACAGGCATGTCATGTTAACTGGGGAGGCCCTGGAGGCCATTTCACCACCCCTTCTTGCCCTTGGGGATTTGGGTTCCCACCGTTTGTGTAGGAGGCTTGGAGAATCATTTGGGAATTCCTCACTATTAGTCAGCCTGGACTCCACTACCTTCTAATACATCCCTCTCTCCTGTACTCTGGGGACACATTGCCTCTGTAATAACAGTTATCTGGGCCTAGACTCCACTTTTGGCAAAGTATTGCTCCCTCTGTTGGGGATGAAGCAGGCAAATTTGAGGAACTAATTTACTTCTCATATTCTCCTGCTGTAGAGGACAGTGGAACCAGAAATTAAGCCAGCATATGAATTCAAAATTTCATTATTAATAACATTTTTATCAAGCATGTAAAGATGATCATGGTACTACAAATTTCCATGAATAAATCTTGGTTCTAGATGTAAATATAACTCTAATGTACTATCCATATTTTTTCTCGATCGTTTTATGAAGACCTTACTGATTTAATACAAAAATGTTTTCTTTTATCATTGGCAAAGCTATTCTTTTCCACTACGTGAGGATCAGAAAATGAGGGAAGTGATAGAGGTGGAGATTATAGACAGTTTTACTGAAGTCATAGAAACACTTTGAAGGACAATTGGACCTGAATCTCAGTCTGGGTTTCGGTACTCAATTTCTTAGACAGTCCCTATAAGTGTCTTTATCTTTATAATGAGGGCACTGAATTAGACTTTCTTGGCCTATTCAGTAATTTACAGGGTACAATTTTAAATATGTGTAACATTTTAAGTATTATACTCAAAAATTTAAATGTGTATTTTAGTATAATTAAAGATAGATTTAGTTGCTGCCTTTTTTGCACTTTTCTGCTTCATTTTCATCTTACATTCAATGTTTATCATTTATTACATCTTTTTTTATTTATGTTCTCTCACCTTTTCTTAAATATAGGGAAAGTATTAATATAAAACAAAGTCCCTTGAGAGAGATTATTTATGTCATAGTTTAACCAAATCACACAAATCCTAATGGAAATTTCTTAAATACTCAGATGGTCACAGTTAAACAGGTGCAACATGTAATATAAGTTTTATCATAAGTCTAAATTATGGATAATAATGTTTTAATATTTCAATCATGATGGCAGTATTATTTATAGACATCTTACACAGTAAACAATATATAAAATATATAATAAATAGTAGATAAACAGACAATATATACTAAATAGATATTCACAAAATTAATAATCATAGCCATTTCTGTAAACTGGGATTTTAAGCCTACTTTGGGTTTGTGGTACATAAATTGTCTCCAATGATAACACATTCAAAACCTCTGAACACCCAATTCTTTGGACTAGACTTATAGAAGATTTTTATTTCTTCAGCCATGCCAAGACCCTTAAGGGCTTGGCCTCACTTATGCTTAACCAGTTCTAAATCAAACCTGTTTGTTTGTTTTTTTCAAAAATCTGAAAACATTTATTCATAAAGGTACATGTACCCCTATGTTCATTGCAGCATTATTTATGTTGGTCAATACATGGAAACAACCAAAGTTCCCTTCAATAGATGATTGAATAAAGAAGATGTGGTACATATATACAATGGAATATTAACTCAGCCATAAGAAAAGATGAAATACTGACATTTGCAACAAAAGGGATGGATCTTGAGATTATTATGCTAAGTGAAATAAGTCAGACAGAAAAAGTCGTGAATCATATATGGGTATAAAACTGAAAGCAACAAACAAACAAGGCAAATAAACAAGCAAAAATTCATAGACACAGACAACAGTTTAGTGGTTACCAGAGGGTAAGGGGGGAGGTGGGTGGTAGCGGAGGTTAAAAGAAGTCAAATGTATGGTGATGGAAGGAGAACTGACTCGGGTGGTGAACACACAATACGATATATAGATGAGGTATTATAGAATTGTACACTTGAACCCTATATAATTTTACTAACCAATGTCACCCCCTAATATTTAGTAATAATAATTTTTTTAAAAACTTGCTTTATGTGTCCTTGAAGAAAGGGAAAAATCATGGACTGCTTCTGCCCCCTGTTGGTGGTCAGATGAGATCATTAGAGGAATTATCCATCAAAGAGTGACAATATGATTTATTGTTCAAAACAGGTCTTATGTGGATGTTATTAAATACTTATGCTGAAGAACAAGCAAAAAAACCCCAATGTTTTCTATTCAATATATGAGTAAACACTGACTTTTAGATCCAACGCTCTTATTCTATGGCTTTAGGGTAGTAAGGACTATTGGTTATTACCTACCTAATTTGAAAAAAGCAGGTAGTATTCACATAGGGAATCATTTATAAAAGATAGAAAAAAAGACAGAGGCCTGGACTAGTATGTCAGTTTGAACTGGAGAGAATAAGAAAAGAGTCCCCTGAAAACATGATCTGTTTAGTTTGACCACAGATGTGCTTTCCAGATCAACATTCCTGAATTCCAGACAAAATGCACAGAAGGAGTACCATAATCCTATCACTGACCTGGACTCAAATTCACTGCTGCTCATCCTGTCTAATTATTTATTTTATGCCAGACATTGTTCTGGCTGCTAGAAATTTTTTTTAAAAATGGTTATGCATAATGACCTTGAGATGGCATAACACAACATGATGTTTGAGAAAATGATAAGTCTTTCTTTTTTCTTTTATACTACAGGTGGAGAATATGGTGCATCTGACATACATGAACAGTTTTCTCTTGAAATCTTCATTTATTTGTCTCATCAACACCTGATTCTCATCCCACCTCTCAAAATAGGATTAAAGAGATTCTCCAACATTGATTTCTCTTCTAATGCTAAAAGGCTAATATCCTCTGTGGAGGCACCATTAATATTTGTGGCTAGTTTGAAGATGCCTGAATGAGAGTATGTGCTTTTAATGCATGCCTATATCCAGTAGAATGTTTGATTATGTTGACATCAATCCCAGGGTTTTCCCTATAAGTGTGGACAGGCTTGGTATGATAGGAATCACATTTGAATTCTGAGCATTGTGCCAAAGGTCAGCAAGAATTCCTAGGGCAGCATCTGTTTTATATATCATATAAACCATATATATGATGACACATGATTGATAGTATGTGGGCAGCAAGGATCAGATGTGTACATATTGAGTGTTTAAGCGACAAGACATTTTTACAATGTGTTTGCATTTATCTTGCTTTTATACCTCTGTAATTGCACAATTTTAACATATAGATTACTTCATTAGGTCAACAATTATTTAATAAATACCCACTCTATGCTAAATCTCATTTTGCATAACAATGAGAAAAACCCAGACATGGTCCTAATCTTCTAGAGCTTCCAACAGATCTAATGGACAATCAGAATATATTAAGTAGTATAAATACAGATCAGAGAATTGCAATGAGGGCAACTTATTTGAGAAGATGGGAGAAAAAAATGGTGTGGGGTAACAAAAACCCTTCTGAAGAAGCAACATTGAACTGAAACTTGAACAATGAAAAGAGCTTTTGTGCAAATATTTGGAGTAAATAATTTTAAGTAGATAGAAGATCAATGATAAAGCTCCCGAGATAGGAATACTCTTAATTTGTTTAAAAAAAAAAGAGAGAGAATGATGCCTAGAGATTAGGGAGTAAAGGCAACAGTGGTCTATGATGTAGGAAAGGTATATGGGTCAAGTCATATAAAGATGTCTGAAGATGACAAATAACTTATATTTTATTTTAAGAGCAATGACAATCTATCAGATTTTTTTCTCAAAATGGACTTACGTGATCTAGTAGATGTTTGTAGAAAAGCAGTCTGGTTTCTCTGGGGAGAATACATTTTTAGGTGACAATGGCAAAAACAATGAAACTAGCTAGTAAATTATTATAATAGCCAAGGAACAGATGATGATGTTATAAATGAAGACAGCAGTATATGGGTGAAAAGTAATCAGATTCAGGGTTGTTTTAGGGTGTAAATGATAGAATTTGATGAAGGATTTGATAGACAGGAGTGAGAAAAAAAGTGAGGAATCATGAATGGCTCTTAAGAGTTTTCTTAAGAAATTGTGTGATTGGTGGAGTAATTTCATGATATTAGGAGGAAATAGATTTCTGGGGAAAATCAAATATTTGATTGCCACAATTTTAATTTTTAGATTAAACACCCAGATGGAGATATCAATCAAGTTGGCAGTTGAGTCCATGAGCCAGAGCTCACAGAAGAGATAAGGACTTAGAGGTACAAATTTTAGGCTATAATAGTGAGCAAAAGTTGACAGTGTCTTCACTCTCTGGGAACTCACAATTCAGTGTGTAGCAGAGACATTAGTCAAATAAGTAGGCTAATGAATATCAAATTATATATAAATTGAATAAATTTTATTAACATGAATATGTATTATCAAAATAACAAATATGTGGGGTGGGGGACATGTTTTTAGTTAAAAGGCTTCCTAAAAAGTGATGATGGCTGAGGTCCAGAGAAAAAAATTCAAGATTATTTTACAAAAGGGAGGCAGAGGTTGGGGAAAACTTTTTGTGAAAGCACATTTTAGGCAGAGAGAACATCAGGAGAAAAATCTCATGAAAGAAGACAAATGGTAATTTTGAGAGATAAAAGAAGATATGTGTTCAAAGACTGACAACTTTTTCTTCAAAGGGCAAAACAAACAAACAAACAAACAAACAAGAAAACAAAAAACTCCAAGTGTTCAGTGAAGGAAATGTACTAAAAATAGTGACCTAAGTTATCTAATGCTGAACGGACAAAAGGTACATTCAGAAGAAGTTCAGCCTGAGGAGCTGCCTGGTGGGCCACTATGACAAGGATGAAGAGTAGGTCACTAAAGAAAGCCAGAATCTGAAGCCACTATAACATGTTGAAATAATTAAATCAAACATGAAAGCCAGTATGGTCTTTTAAACACATGCCTACATTACAAGAACCTTTAAATCTCTTGTAATGACTCCCAGGGTGGGAACTCAAGGCAGGAAATTATGTAAAGAAGCCAATCAATTCTGCTGCAATGAGGCTTTTTAAAATTCTAGACTTAGCTATTCAACACTGGCCTTTTGATTGTTAGAATGGCAGGTTCTAAGAAAATCAACACAATTGCTCAATCCCTTCCATAAGTGCATATTAAATAAATACTCAACTGACTGACTGAATGAATGAATAACCGCAGGGAAAACACTGGGCTGATGTCAGAGGGTATGGGTCTTCAACTTAAGTCTCTATGCCACAAGGACACAGATGAGTCAAACATCTCAGGGGACCAGAGCTTCTTTGGAAACCATTCATCAAAGGTCTCATACATAAATATTCCTCTCTGCTTATTATCAAGGAAGAAGAAGTAATTGTTGGCTATGTCATCGGAGCTGGTTAAAACAGGGACACCTTTACTAAATATTATTTGGAGGAAAAATACACTTGGAGACAGCACCAAATGGAAAATGACAGGTAGGAAGTGACTATTTAAATGAACTTGTGATATTCAAGCTCAAAGATTGTTCTTCACTTTAAATGTTTACTGAACTGGGAGGAGAAGAACATTAATTATTTTGAGAAACTCAGCTCTCAATTTTACAGGTATAGCATCTCACAAGCATCCCTGGGACAATGTCCCAGGCAACATATCTTTTCTGAAAATTCCCTTTCTACTCTAGTCTATTCATTTTTATGTGTGGCTTCTAAGGAGAGCGCTGCACCCTGCCAGTCGATTAATAATCACTCTTAAATGATATCAGGGAAAGACCACTCTCTTCCAGGCAGCAGATAATATGACTCTAAAGAACAGAATTGCTTGGCTATATTTTGCAAAGTTAGTTACCTTTTAGGATAATTTCATCTACTTCAGAATGCCATCTACCTCATCTAAAATTGGAGGATTGCCATTGAAATATACACTCTTGCAGCCTGGAAGATGTATTTCAGTTCCAGCATGATGGCTTCAGTGAGCCTTAGCATGAATTCCTCATCCTTCCTGCTTACTGGATTTTCTGGCCTGGAGCAGCAATATCACTGGATCTCCATTCCCTTCTCTGCCATCTATGCCATGGTGCTTCTGGGAAACTGCCTGGTGCTGCATGTGATCCGGACTGAGCCGAGCCTGCACCAGCCCATGTTCTATTTCCTGGCCATGCTGGCCCTCACTGACCTGAGCATGGGGCTGTCCACAGTGCACACGGTGCTGGGGATCCTGTGGGGGCTCAGCCAGGAAGTCAGCCTGGATGCCTGCATTGCCCAGTCCTATTTCATCCATGGTCTGTCCTGCATGGAGTCCTCTGTCCTCCTCGCTATGGCCTTTGACCGCTACATTGCCATTTGTCACCCACTACGCTACTCCTCCATCCTAACTCATGACAAAATCATGAAAATTGGGGTGGCAATCTTATGTAGGAGTACTTTACTCATACCTCCAGTCATCGTTCGCCTAAAGTTCTTAAATTATTGCCGTCCCCACATCCTCTCTCACTCTTTCTGCCTGCACCAGGACCTTCTCCGTCTAGCCTGCTCAGACATTCGATTCAATAGCTACTATGCCCTGATGCTGGTCATCTGCACACTATTGTTGGATGCTCTTCTTATTCTTTCCTCCTATGTCCTGATTCTGAAGTCGGTCCTGGCAATTGCCTCTCAGGAGGAG
Source organism: Hipposideros larvatus (assembly GCA_031876335.1). Taxonomy (NCBI): domain Eukaryota; kingdom Metazoa; phylum Chordata; class Mammalia; order Chiroptera; family Hipposideridae; genus Hipposideros; species Hipposideros larvatus. The sequence goes on from CM063095.1 coordinate 49,046,241, forward strand.
CGGCATAAATCACTTCAGACCTGCATCTCCCACATCTGTGCTGTCCTCGTGTTCTACATCCCCATCATTAGCTTAACGATGGTGCACCGTTTTGGCAAGCATCTCTCCCCCATGGTCCACGTCCTCATGGGCAACACCTACATCCTTTTCCCACCCTTGATGAACCCCATCATCTACAGTGTCAAGACTCAACAGATTCGTAGCAGAATGCTCAGAGTTTTTTCTCTGAAAATATATTGATATACTCAGGTCTTTTAAAAAACAAAAAGAGACAAACATAATAAGTACACAGAAATCAATATAAAAATAAGTTTTATTAGAATTTGAGATTTTGCCCTGAGTTCATGATTCTTGATTTTAATATGAATTTTAAATGTAGTCAGAGAATCACCTACAAATACATCTCATTTTAACCTATGTGCTGGACGTGAGTTGTTTGGCTGAAGGTGAGAAACTCCATCTGATACATTTCATAAATCCTACCAACTGTTGTTCCATAAGTATGATCCTATTCAAAAACGTATAAAAGTAGTTAAGGTGTCCAAAATAGATTGGGAAGCATTTTTTTGTTTGTTTCAGTATAATAAAGCTAAATTCAAATCCTAGGGCTTTCAGTTTCAAAAGCAGATAACTTGAAGCTTCTTTAATTCTCTGAGATTCAATGAATTAATCTTCCAAATGGAAACAATTCCAAAACCACAGGAATGTTGTGATAACTATATAGGCCAGAATTGTCCAATAGAATTTTTGCTAAAATGATGGAAATGTTCTATAATATAGAATAGTATAGACCAATATAGAACAATAGCTACACATGGCTGCTGAGCATTTGACATGTACATAGTACAACTAGGCAACTCCTTTTTAATTTCCAGTTAATTGTAGTTAACTTATAGTTAAATATTAAAACACCATTGTATTGGACAGCTCAGATATAGAAAATAAAAAAAGACATATAATGAAATATGATGTGGAATTCAACTTTTATCATGTTTACTTTAAATTGGAATCATCACTTGTTATATTTTATATGTACACTCTACTGCCATTGAGCTGGAAGTGGATTTTGCTCTGAATCCTCTGTTTTTAAACCCAAAAAGCAAACTGTTCTGAATAGATGAAACTGCTTATGACTAATTCTGAGTTCAAGAGAGAAATATGTAAGAACATAAACAGGCTTCCTTCAAAGTAATTCAGTTCTGTTTTCAAAGGAAGGAAAGAAAGGAATTAGGTAGGTGTCTGCAGGGATACAGAAAAAATAATTGGTTTAATTTTTCTATAATCTCTTGGTATTTAAGTTGGAAAATGTTCACACTCAACAGATTAATGCATCAGAGTAATTTTACACCAATAAAGCAACTATTTAAAAAAGTATATTTTTAGATATAAATCTAAACCTATGCATTTAAAAATTACATTTAAAATCTGTGTTTATGCGTTTTCCTTTTTTTTGTACCTTATTCAATTAAGTAGTCTCTGTTTATTGACTCAGTCAAGAAAGCAGAAATACTGGCTTTAGTTTCCAATAGCTTAAGCCTCAAAATTGGGGAATAGTTCCTGGATAGAACAAAGCATCTTGGTCAGACACAATAATGTAAAATTATCCCTAGGATAATAAATTAGAACTACTGAGTTAGAGTAGGGGGTTAATTAGAAGGAGAAGAGAGTGACTTTCCTGATATCAACAAGGATCTAGTCTACTTTCTGCCAAAGCTACTAGAGCTGAAGAGTATAAGATAAGGTCTGAAGTGGAGATGAAAAATGACTGTGTTCTAATTGCTAATTTCAATGTGATTCATTCTCTTGCTACATAACCAATACAGCTATAACTCATTAGGTTAATATGAATGTCAGGTGTTGGACTATGTGCCCTAATGATAATAATCTGCATGGTCCATATTAGCAGACTAGAACATGGCCAATTTAACAAGACTGGTATGACCCAGTTTTAGAATAAAAATAGCAGTTAGCTGCTGAATCTACAGGGGTCACGTAGGTGTCTAACAGATAACCTTTGGGTACATGTTGCTCAGTGGTCAGACAAACTTCCTTTCAATGCCTTGGCACTGCGTAATCATCTCTCCTCAGAACTGACTCAATCTTGGGGAAGCAGGGGCCTCTGCAATAGCAGGGTATGTATTCCACCAGGCAGGCACGATGGAAGTACTGACATGAACTTAATGTTGAGTTAAAGGAATAGAGTTACAGGTCTGACTCACCTGAATGGTTGGTCTGAGAGTCATGTTTAATATGGTAAGTGGGAGCGTTCATTTGAGAACGTTATAGTATGAATAGCTGTACCTAAAATTATGGAAACTTACAGGATATGAACCACCAAAGTTGGAAATAATGGCTGTGAAAAATAGGTGTGAAGATTTCTGGTGTATTCTCAGAAATCAAGCTTATTTTAGAACTGTGTAATTGCTCTACAATGATGAGATTTATGAAGAACTTCAGAATGTTTAAACTTCATGACCAAATGGAGGCAGGTCAGCCAAAGGAAGGGAGACGAGTGAAGGTAGCTGGTAGAAGTAAATTACTGACGATTACTGGGTTTTACACAGAAACAAGCAGGTTTGGTAAGTTTGTACTTTGGATTGTTTGTTTTATAAAGGCCTCTATTTTGGGGGATCTAACCTGTCAAATAACTAAACCTCTTCCTAGGGAGAAAAGACTATTTTATACTCATTAGCCCAGGTTCTGACAATGATAATAGATTGACTATCACAGGTTTTAAAAATACAATCTAGCACTTCACAGCCTTTTGAGAAACTAGGTAGAGATCTTTTTCTATAGATTCCAGAAAGCCAGCTGCTGAGGAATAAGAAGCCTGTTATCCATGAAGTAATTAATCCTGGGCTGTTGTCAGTGTGGTAGCCTGAAGAGCCAGTGAGAAATAGTAACCTTGTAGGAGTTGACCAGACTTCGTTATAAGGCTACTTGTAAGGCTACTACCCAGCTTGGGTAGGAAACACTACTAAAATAACCACAGTGAGTTTAGTGTATCACATGTTCTCTTCTTTCTGCTTTTGTTATAGATAGACTGTAATGTCATTGTACACTGCTCCCTAAATGAAGTCATAATAATAAGAAGGAAGCTGAAGGGTTTTGGTTGGGGGTGAGGTGACAGAAGTAGGATGCGGGAAATCAGAAGATCGAGGCTGAGCTGAATTCATTTTGCTCTCGCATCAAAAAGCTAAGGTTAAGAATGGGAGAAATTGATGATCCTTAGAAGTGAGGAAACATGTTTTTAATAAAAATAATCTGCTCACAACGAATCTACAAGCAGATGCTCACTGCACACTATACTAATTTTCCAAGGTCTATCAAGACTTTATTATTCAATAGACTTAGAAGATTTTCTACCTAACCTAAGGCTGTGTGTTTATTCCCTAGGATATTTGTGACCACTATTTTAAAAAGGAAGTATCCTCTAGGGTAATGGATAGAGGCCTCTAGATAAGGGAAATGAAAATAGATCCATTTTCTAGAATGACTCTTGTGGAAATCTAAAAAATAATACCAAGCCAGTTAAGAACTACTTTACAATGGAAATTGGTGTCCTAAAGCTTTTCTACCAAAAGCGTGGTTTCTGGTCCTGCAGCTTTAGCACCAGATGGGCGCTGATAAAAAATGCAGACTCCTGAGCTCCAGTCCAGCCCTGCTGAATCAGAATTTATATTAGTTTTAGTTTTGAGAATGCTGGCAGTGTTTTTCTTGGTCTGTGTTGGTTATACGTTTTTGTAATTTTGTTCCAATTAATCTAGCTCTCTCATTATTTATGCACTTTTCTGTGCTTAATATAATAATAAAATACAAATTTAAGAAATATGAAAGTGTCAATTTACAGGTAAACCTGGAAGATTAAAAATATTTTTTTATTTCTGCTACTTTCTATAATCCACTAAAGCTATAGGTGTACACACAGAGACATTGTGAGAGGGAATGATAATGTATATGTAAACACATTTTATAAATATAGAAATCTTATATAGTGTTCTCAAAAGACAAAACCAGATATATAGATCTAAAATTTAAGTGCCTATAGAAGGAGTTGCTAATGAGAAGAAAAATGATCTGCACAGAACAATCCTGGAAAAACACAGGGGTGGGCGTGAGAAAGGTAGAAAACGTAAACATCTGTGTGAGATTCCTTGACTGAAGTATCCAGAAATCCACTTCTTTTTAATTTTGGCAAAATGATTCATTTCTGTAGTAACTGATTCAAGTATGGTCCACATATAGGTACAAAGGATGCTAGGACTGAGGTGTCATAATAAAAGAGAAGAATTATGTAAAATTATACATATTGGGTGTTGAAACTCATGGAAAATTTTTCCCAACTCATCTCCTAAAATACTAAACAGACTGATATTCTACATTTAGGGGATTTAGAGGACTGTTCTCTGTAAAAAACTTTCTCCAAAGAAAAGACAAACTGATACTGGTATTTGAGCAATCCCTCACTGAATTGGGTGGGCTCCTTCCACCTCAGCCTATAAAGTAACTGACTAGATAACAAATCCACCATGTTTATAGAAATCCTTACTAGATTCTTGGTTCCTCTCCATGAAACATGGATAGACAGTCAAAGATTACCAGGGATGTGATTAAATCCACCAATACAAAAACTCCCATGTCCAAAATAAATTTTAAGGAAGAAAATTAACTAGGTGGATCAAAACTTATTCAGAGCAGAGATTAAAATTAAAAAAAAAAGTTCATGAATAACACTCTTAATGAAATACTCAGTTATATTAGATCCCTGATATAAGAACAAAATACTATTAATAAGAAATAATTAGATAGCACAAAATGTTATTTTTAAATTAAACCACAATATGAGAGATGGAAGAAAAAACAATAGAAGTCTCAGAGGATAGATTTAAGAAAGCAGAAGTGTTAAAAACAAGGACTGAAAGAAAAAAAAAACCATATAGGGTCAATCCAAGAACATCAACATCTCATTATAAAAGTTATAGAAAGACAGGGACAACAAAAATATGGGAGAAATTTGTTAGAGTTAGGAATTTATTAGGAAATTACATAAGACTTTTCCCAGAACAAAGGATACAAGTTCAAATTGAGAGTATCACTAAGTACTCAGGGGAAAAGAAAGAAAAAAAAGTATATCTATATAAAATATATATATTTACATTTTATCTCACAATAAGTTAATCAGTTAAGACAATGAAAAGACAAGCCATAGATTGGCAGAAAATATTTGCAAAATACATATCTAATAAATTACTTGTATCCAAAATATACAAAGAACTTTTAAAACTCAACAATAAGAAAATAAACAACTCAGTTAAAAACTGGATGAAAGATCTGAACAGACACTTTCCCAAAGAAAATATACAAGTAGCAATAATCATATAAAAAATGCTCAATATCACTTGCCATTAAGAAATTGCAAATTAAAACAACAATGAGATATCACTACACATCTATTAAAATGGCTAAAATCCAAAACACTGACAATACCAAATGCTGGTGAGAATGTGGAGCAATAGAGACTCTCATTCATTGTTGGTGGGAATGCAAAACAGTACAGCCACTGTGGAAAAGAGTTTGGCAGTTTCTTATAAAACTAAATATTGTTCTACCATGTGATACAGCAATTGTAGTCCTAGATATTTTACCCAAAGGAGTTGAAAGCTTATGTTCACACTAAGATACACACAGAATGTTTATAGCAGCCTTATTTATAATTGCAAAAATTGGAAGCAACTAAGATGAGTGGCTAAATACATTGTGGTACATTCATCCAATGTAATGCTTTCTTTGATTTAAAAAAAAGAGAGCTATCAAGCTGTAAAATGACATGGGAGAACCTTAAATTCATATTGCTAAGTGAAAAGAGCCATCTTGACATGGCTACACATTTATATGATTTTAATTATATGAAGTTCTGGAAAAGGCAAAACTATAAAAATAGTGTAAAGATCAATTGTTGCCAGGGGTTCAGGGGAGGAGGGAGTGGGTGAATAGGAGGGGTACAGGGGACTCTTTTCTAGTCTTTCTCTATTTAGACCTTATAGCAAGATGTAAGGCTTTCATTAGAATTTTTCTCTCTTGGTTTTTGGCAGAGGTACTAGCATCCAGGAATCTTTCTTGGCTATAAAACAGCTATGTAGGGGCACCTTGAATAACCCTTAAATATTAATGCAGATTTAGAGCAAAATTCCCAACCAGTTTAACATCCTCAATTTACAGAAAAGAAAGCCGAGACCCAAAAAATTTGTACCGCTATTTTAGTTACAAAGCCACAATCCCTTATTCATTTCTTGAACTCCACAGAACTTTGAAACCTGAAGCTTTTAGCTGTACAACTTGAACTAAAGTGGTGACAAAACCTGATATGAACTGATGGAGGATACCTGTCATGTTTATTTATCCTGCAGAGTTAAATATTGATATGTTCATTGAAATAATATCAATCTATTTGATTATGAGGGACTCAATAGGACCCCAATGATATTGTTATCTAATATCAAGAATATTACCATGTTAAAAAAAAAGAATATTACCATGTCACTTTTTCAAAATCTGGAAAAGCATTTTCCTAAAAACTGTGGCCCAAGGATTTCAGATAATAGAATATAGACATCTGTAAGAGAGACTGATTGTATTGAAGGTCATGGATAATAATTAATCCATCTGTGGAGGATATTACTGGAGATGGGTTTTAAACTGGTAACAGTTTACTGCCTTCTTGCTTGTTATATGTATCTTGAAATATTATCTACCAAAAGTTTTTTATCCAAGGAGGAAGGCATAACTATTTCAAGAAGAAAATATGTGTCTGAAATCATTATCGACCAAAAGCTTTCGATCAAAACAAAAGAATGCTTAACTCTTCAAGCGGATGAGGCAATCAAAATTTGAAAATGTCAGAATTAGTTATTAGTAGATCCTACACCTGTGGATCCTATTCTTTGTTCTTCTTGTCACCATCAGATAATCAGATGCTGAGGCCAGTTTCTGTTGTCTCCTAATTTCTCACTGTCTTTCTCAACCTCTTTTCCTCTACTATATTTTGGTTCCCTTAATTTGTTTTCCAAGGATAGGTGGGATAAGTACTGTTGCTTTTTTATATACAAAACCACAAGAGAAACCATTCAATTAACCATCACTTATGGTTTTAAGACCTTTGGAAGTAAAGCATTTGAAATGCAGGGAACAATTAGTGTCTCCCTTTCCATTAGCACTCACACTTGTATAATAAGATGCAGCCTCTCAGTGAGCTCAAAAATGTCTAGGTAACTGACTAGGAGACTGGGACACTTGTCTAGTATTAATCATCCAATCAAGGTCAGCTGATGGTCAGTCATCATATTTATAGGGAAGTTATGCTAATATAAGTGAAAATGGTTTTCAGGAAGCCATTGCTCAATACCAGCAAACCATGGGTATTTAGGAGGCTTCATTTGAGAGAAGTTAATGAGAAAGCATCCTTTTCTCCACAAATCTCTTTCATCTTCATGGAGTCCATTTTGAATGCCATTAGTATAATGGGATTTGTCTCTATCTCTTTTTTTTTCCTCCACTTGCAACCCTCATTAACGTGTCCTTAAAAAAAAATGAAGGGGATCTTCATAGTAGTTGATGGCATTTCTGGACCCCTCTGATGGCGACTATGTGACCAATGGAAGAGAGGGGGAGCTAAGGAAACTTAAAATTTCAAAATAAATAAGATGACAGAATCTAGTTTTAGGTGCCCTCTAAGAAGTGTACAATTCTTCCACATATGGCATTGATAATTCATATTTGCAGATGCTCCCATGGGAACAATGTATCACTGCAGCAGCATGAGTCTCTGACATGTACAAGAAACATGTATATTTAGCTGTAAGTATATGTTAACTTGGGTGTCTGAGAGGAACAATTGAACAAATCGTAGAGGGAGAGAAAGCAAAGGTACTTCTCTCTGAGGACTACATACCAGAACCAGCTCTAGGCCATCTCTTTCCATGAGAGGAATAAAATTCAATCCTCTGGGGACTGAAGATGTTGGGCCTGAGGGATGCTTAAAAGGAGGTATAAACACACAGCTCCAGATTCTTATGTGTGTTTTGGGCATCTCATTGCTTTTATTTTTTTCTCCACTCAACCAGTTAAATATCTCCAGGATTCTAGAAAATATAGGTAAGTAAATTGAGTTATGCTCAGTGAAGACATGTCGAAAAAGACACCAGAAAAAAGAAAGAAATCAGGAAACGGTAGAAGCTGCTCATTTTTCCTAGAACTTAATCATCCTGCCTTTTCCTCAAACCTGACCTATGAGGTATTAGATGTGGATCTAACTCTGAACTTGATCTACAACCGCAGTATGTCTTTATGCTGTTTTATTAAATGAGTTCCCTGAAAAAAGCATATATATATTTATATATATGTATATATATAAATATATATATTCTGTTTCCTTTTGGATATGTTTATGCAATGGTCATTTTTCTTTGACATGAAGATCTGAATGTTGTGCTTAGATGTGTTGAACTTATATTTCAGTAGTTAAATGCAAGGCTCAATGGCTAAGCAAGTTTAGTAGTTAAAGATAATTCATATATGTACATGTACACAAATATATACAATATTTTTTCTGATAGAATTACTGAATATTCATTATATATCAGGTGCTGGTTTAGGCACAGGTCAAGAAGCTGCAGCTCAGAGATTCTAATTCCCTTCCCTATCTAACAAAGAAGCTACAATGGTGATGGAGTAAGAATGCTCTGTTTCTAAGCCTAAGTGTTCATCACTATGTTGAACTGCCTATATCTTATAAAAGTAAAATGATACTTTGGGGATAAAAAGTATCAATTGATACCATGTGCTCAGTATAAGAAAATAAGTCTTGGCCTTTGGATACCTTAAATCAGCTCAATCTCTGTTTAGTGGATCATAAGCCTCAAGTCCAGAAAATTCAACTTGCTCAGGCAACAATTATTTTGGTCCTAATAGTAGTAATTTTGCAAGTGCCCTAATTTGACCTGTTGCTGAGCTAGAAACAGATTTAGTTTATGTAGCAACAATCCTAAAATACTAACTTCAGAACTGACTCACATTTATAATTGGTGCTTGTTTTTAGGTGTTTTACCAATAAAAACTGAACTTCAAATTAAGAAACTTTTTAATGGTCATGCAGCCAGAATATGACTTAACCAGCATGTAAATTCAGTTCTACGTGGCACACTGTTTGTATTACCACACACTGCTTCTATTATTAACAATTCAGTCAGAATATTCCATCAGCAATACTATAAAATAATATTACAAGGAGCCCCAGACCTATAAGTTAGGTAACCACAGGTGATAATGCCACAGTCAAGACAAAACCAAATAAAACAAAACAGATTGCTAGTGTCCCAAAAGATTTCCAGTAAAGTTAGAAAAAAACTTGCAGAATTTGTTTTCCTTCCCCCCATGTCCATTTCTGTGTTTCTTTCTATCACTTAAACTCTTCTGTCCCCCATTCCTATGTCCTTATGAAGTCCCACACGCTGTAAGCACCTGCTCCATAACTGCACTTCGCTCATACACAAAGCTCTGGCATAGATCTGTGTAGGTGTGCCCCGAATTGGTCTTTTCTCTCACTTTCTGAATCCTCAAAATCCCAGTAAAAAAAATTCAAACAATTAATTTCAGCTCTATGTTAAACAATTGGTTTATGTAATAAAGTAGATCCATAGACATATGCATCTCAACGTTTTATTTTATTATTTTTAAAGTATCATAACCTTAAGTAACATACCAACTTAAAGAAAGCCCTAATGGGCTGACCTGCAACAAAAAATGAGGTCCAAACATTTCAATCATATAAAATGAAAGATCAGGGTATTGAAAACTCAGTTAAAAATAAAAACAAAGATGGTAAAACTATATTGTACAATGAATAAAGTACTGAACTGCAGTGGAATAAAGAAATGAAGAGGCAGTCATTTCTGGTCTGTGAACCACTTCAGAAAATAAATGTAGCTAGCTTTCATTTGAGAATAGGGACTGGAGGAGGATGGGAGCCTCTTGCCATTCATTTATTTTGTATCTATTTCTATATCTATTCTTATAACTATATATTTAACTAACACACACACACACACACACACACACACACACCCTAATGTTGTATCTCCCAGCCCACCTTTATATCTACCTCCCATGCTTCTATCCATATTCTTGGGGAACTACAGAAAAATAGTAATCAATAAATTACCCTCCCTTTCTTTTATCGAAAGACTATGTATCCCTGCTTTACAATGTGAAAGCATTAAATTATTTGCTGCTATGGTGGCATTTGGAAATGAGAAGTATATTGTCTAATTTTCAATCAGCGACCCAAGTGGGATAGAATATTTTTTCTTCACCACATGCTAGGCATATCTATTTAAGAACCCAACTCAGTTTGGCATTAAAAATAGTTTAGGTTTTGAATGTTCATCCTACAATTTTAAGGAATGTATTTATTGGCATATAAGGATCCAATTTAATTTACCTGAGTGTCCTCAATGCCTAGCACAGGGCTTAGCATCAAGTCACTGGTCAATCATTGCTAAGAGGGCATATATGCTATAGTACTTGAAAGCTACTTTGTCAATACCTATTTTCCCCCACTCCCATAAGCAGTATAATTCAATTTCACATCTGTCAGTTTTACTCAGAGATGTGATCAGTGACATATTTGATGACATATCTAGTTTTATTTTTATAGCCAATATTGGATGGTCGTTAAGATCAAGTTTACCTTGCCTGACATTGAATCCAGTGGGACCTAGAGCAAAAGGCTGAAGGTCTGTGGGGCTCTTTTTTTACTCTATAGGAATAATCACAATATCTATATCACAAATTTCTGTAAAAGTGCTTTCAACAGGCTAATTTGAAAGATATATATATATATATATATATATATATATATATATATATATATATATATATATATATTACTATGACATATATTAAACACTTATGAAATGTTAACTATTATATTTTTCAGGATACAATATTTACTTCTCCTATGGAAGGAGTCAGAGTGCATTTTTAGGCTACTCAATCCATCTCATTGTTCTTTCAAAGAGAAGAACATGTTGGGGGAAAAAATGCTGGTCAAATATCATTCAGTCTAAGATGGTGCTCCTGAATCCTCAGTCAGTCCCGTGGTCTTTCCTTAAAGGTACTAGGTCTAGAATATGTGGCCACAAATGGCCCCTTCCTTTCACAACCACACCAATCCCCAGGATATGTGGTATGTCCTGATTGGAATCCCAGGCATGGAAGATTTGCATATCTGGATCTCCGTCTCTATCTGTTCTATGTACACTGTGGCAGTCGTAGGCAATACCTTCCTGATCTTCCTGATCATGACCGAGTCCAGTCTTCATGAGCCCATGTATCTCTTTCTTTCCATGCTGGCCTTAGCAGATGTCCTGCTCTCCACAGCTACAGCCCCCAAGATGCTGGCTATCTTTTGGTTCCATTCTACGGACATATCCTTTGGTAGCTGTGTATCCCAGATGTTTTTCATACATTTCATCTTTGTGGCAGAATCTGCTATTCTCCTGGCCATGGCATTTGATCGCTATGTGGCCATCTGTTACCCACTGAGATATACCACAATCCTAACCTCTTCATTCGTTGGAAAGATTGGCATAGCAGCTGTGGTCAGGAGCTTTATCATATGCTTTCCATTCATTTTCCTGGTATACCGACTTACATATTGTGGAAGAAACATCATTTCCCATTCGTACTGTGAGCACATGGGCATTGCCAGATTGGCATGTGACAATATCAATGTGAACATCATTTATGGCCTGACTGTGGCCCTACTCTCTACAGGACTGGATGTAGTGTTCATCATTATGTCCTATGCAACGATCCTTCTCACGGTGTTTCAGATACCTTCTTGGGCTGCCAGGTACAAGGCCCTTAACACATGTGGTTCCCATATTTGTGTCATATTTATGTTTTATGCCCCAGCATTCTTTTCGTTTTTTGCCCATCGCTTTGGGGGTAAAACCATCCCTCACCACATCCACATTCTAGTAGCCAACTTCTATGTGGTAGTGCCTCCTATGCTTAACCCCATCATTTATGGGGTGAAGACCAAACAGATTCAAGACAGAGCAATTCTGCGTTTCTCCGCCATCAGCACATGTTGTTAAAATGAAGAATAACAAATACTGGGTATTTCTGTAGGAAACACACACACACACACATACACACACATTGTTTAAAAGTCTGTTTCAGGGAGGAATAAGAATAGATAAAATCCATAAAGTAGCTTCGAACTCACTTACAAAGATAGTAGTTACCAAAGTTTCCAGAGCATTTTCTGAAATCACTTAAAATTTTGAAAAAAATACTTAAAATTAATTATATTCTTAATTCTTCTAGACATTCTATTATCACTCATTTCAACTTGTTCTTAAAGCTACATAAAAATAACTCTGAGGAAAGAGAAATATATTTCAAGTTTTAACCCAGATGTACTTTTCCTGTGTCAAGTTGGGAAGTGGGTGTGATGAGTCACTCAGATTTTTTTATAGACAGTTGAAATTCTGCTGAAATAGAAATACTCACTGCAATCAGCTGAGTTGGACCAATAGCATTAGGCCACCATTTTATAGTTATTGTGTCTGCTCCTGTTTCTTAAGTTAAACTTTGAGCTCTAAAGCTTCCTAATTGACTGATATAAAGTTTACTGTATGGAATAGACACATAGCATATATTTATTGAATAAATGGATAATACTGAACTAAAACAAGCAACAGCCAACATTAAATTAACCCACCTGAGACCATATAGATAACTTAAAAGCTAATACTTTTTTCTACATATTGGGGATTTTAGGTCCAAATCATCAAGGATTATTGTGATAGCAATAGAGACTTTACTGAGGCACTAAAGGTTTGAAGTTTGATACCTTGGACACAAAAATAAAAGGTGATAGAAGACTAAACAAGGTATTTACACAAACTCTTATATGAAAAAGGATCTAATCATACCAAATATAATTATCTATGGACTTGTCTCCAGACTGTACTTTAATTCCTTTGTAACAAGAAAATATTTTTTACAATCTCTCCTCTTCAAAGCCTATCACAATGCCATGATATGTGAAATCTGATCTTATTGACACTTAAAGAAAGACAAAACAATAAAGTAAAATAAACTTTGAAGTGTTCCCTTGAATATTTGCAGCCTTTAGAGGATTAGTTTTTTCATCTGTTTATAACACACACACACATGTACACACACACACATACACACACTTATATACATACATACACTTTTGCACCAAAGAAGACGAAATCTATGAATAGACTTTTCTATATTATTTTCATTTTGGAGAAGGGGGAAGAAGACAGAGAAACTACATTAATTTGTACCTAGTGGTGCTAGGCTAAATAAACATTTAGATGTATCTGCAAAATATTTGGATTTCCCACCATATTTTTAAAACTTCAAAGTAGGCATTTTTTTTTTACTATACTTTAGGTATTTTGCTGTGAAATTTATACTCAGTGCTGCATTTATTCATCACAACAATACTGTGGATATTTATATATAAATTCAGGTAACAATATCTGCATTTTATAAGTGAGGGTCCTGTATATAAGACAGAGAGGTAAAGTTAATTTCTCAGGTTCTCAGAGCAAGGGTTAGACTTGAACAGAAACCCTGTTTTTTGCAAATAATGTAGAAATATTAATAATTTTACAAAGAAGGAAAATATGATTCAGATAACTAAATAGAATAGTAATATGAGTATTATGTGAAGGGCCATATATTAACAAAAATATAAGTTAAAATAATAATTCTCTTCAAAACAATCTATGAATTCAATGTCATCCCACTCAAAATATTAATATGATTGTAATGTGTTTTACTGGTGATTTTTTTCAAAAGAATTATTTTTGAATATTTATTGTAATAAAACATCCGTACCATGAAGTTTGCTGTAGCCTTTTTTTAAAAGAATATTTCCTTTGAAGATATTTTTAAAAATTTTTCTTAAACTATACCTGGCATACAGTATTATATCAGTTTCAGATGTACAATTCCGTGATTCAACGTTTATTTACATTAACTATTTTTAAATGTACAATGCAGTGGAATTAATAATATTCACAATGTTGTACAACCATGACCACTCTCTAATTCCAAAACTTTTTCATCACCCAAAACAGAAACTATATACCTTATAAGCAGTAAGTCCCATTTTCCTGGGAACCTCCAACCTACTTTATATTTCTATAAATTTGCTTGTTCTAGGTGTTTCATATAAGTAGAATCATACAATAGTTATCATTTGGCATCTGGTTTATTTCACTCAACATAATGTTTTCAAAGTTCATCCATACTGTAATATGTATCCATACTTTATCCCTTTTCATGGATGTGTAATATTCTACTTATCTGTATAAACCACATTTTTTAAAGAGAAAATTATTTATTTATACTTCTTTCATACACCTTATTGTTCAAGAAACAGTCTTTCTTACATACATATCTGAAGTAATGTAATGTTACAAACTCTGTTTAAAGGCAAAGCACCATAGGTAATGCTGATCAGCTCTCCAGCGTTCTCAACTATGGGATCTTGCTTCCTGATTTTAAATTAATTTCTGAAAGTCAGAAATGTCATCTCCATTAATCTGTTGATGTATACTTATGTTGTTTTCACCATTTGGCTATTATGAACAATGCTGTAATGAACAGTTATGTACAAGTAACAGCCTGAGTCTCTATTTTCAACTTTTTGGGTAGTGCATATCCAAGAGTGGAATTATTGGATTATGTGGTAATTCTATGCTTAACTTTCTTTAGGAACTGCCAAACTATTTTCCACAGAATTTGCATCATTTTACATACCCACCAGCAATATATGATGGTTCTAATATTTTTATATTTTTGCTAACACTTGTTAGTTTCTTTTTCTCTTTTTTTAAATTATATACATTTTAGTAGGTGTGAAATGATAATTCATTGTTGTTTTTATTTATTTTTTATGTGCCATTGGTCATTTTCGTATTTTCTTTAGAGAAATGACTACCCAAGTCCTTTGCCCATTTTTAAAATTGGGTTGTATGTCTTTTTGGTTTTGAATTGAGTTTTTTGTGTATTCTGAATATTAAACCCTTGTCAAATATATGATTTGCAAATACTTCTCCCATTTTGTAGGTTGCCTTTTCGCTTTCTTGATAATGTCATTTGATATGAAAAATTTTTTATTTTTATGAAATCCAATTTATTTATTCTTTTATTTTGTAGTCTGTGTTTTTGTCATATTTGAGAATCTATTGTCAAATCCAACATCATGAATATTTACCTCTATTTTCTTCTAAGAATTTTATGGTTTTAGCTTTTATATTTAGGTTTTCACTCTATTTTTATGTATGCTGATTTTTAATGTTTGTTTGAAATAATAAATATGCAAAAAATAGCAAGAATTAAAAAAACCTTGACCAATTAGATCTGAACTTATATATTATGAAAACAGAATAATCACAACAGTGGGGATATGACAAAACAGACAATCAGATCAAAGAGCAGACTAAAGAGTCAAGAAACAGATTTATATTCATACAAAAGTTAAAATACAATATGTAATGCCTCAAAATGGTAGAGAAAAGATCAGACTCCCAATTAATATGTATTGGAAAAAATGTTCATGTATTTGATAATAATAAATGAAACCCATAATCACCCAAGTCCTCAAAGCAAACTCCAAATGGAGTTTTTCTTCTCTTTCTCTTCCCTTCTCTTCCTTTCTCTCCCCTCTATCGCTGTCTTTTTCACTATTACTGTCTCTATCTCTATCATTCTTTATGTCACCTTCTATTTCTAGCTACAGTTCTATCTCTATCTGTATTACTGTATCTATTTTAACTTTGTATGGAATAACTTCTTAAGAATGAAAAGTATATGTCATAAAAGCGTTAAATTAACTACATAAAAGTATGTATGATACATACATGACAAAAATGAACAGTTAAAAAACAAGAGAAAAACATATTCAAAATAGAAACAAGTTCTATGTATAAATTATAATTAGTGACTTTAAAAATTAAATATGCATTTCCCTTATTTTTGTATATGCATATTCTTATGTATTTTTCCCGGCATGCCTGTCAGTGGGAATTATACCCTCATCTTCTCTAGAACCCAGCTGAAGGTTCTGAGAATAATTATTCATGGTTAATTGCTCCTTCAGGACCTGTCTCATCTTGCCTCCCCTGCCACCCAGCTAAATACATATAAGGGGAAGTAAAAACTATGCCTGTGGACCAACTGGAAGGAAACAGCAAGTAAGGAGATGAATGGATAAATGTGCCTATTCTCAGTTCCACCTGGATAAGTATCTGATATCTAGGATTAGCTATCTGTAGTTATATCTAATGATATACTGATATTGGCTTATACCAGTTTGAGAAAGCTGATTATGAATATCTCAATTCTATAGTCTGTGGCATGATGATGGTAGCATGAAATAGCTCACAGTGGTAGTATTTAACCAGACATTGGTAACTGGTACAGATCAGGGCATTTTCATTTTGAGAGCTGATTGTTAAACAATTATTAGCACTCCACTGTTTATATTTCTAACCAAGGGCCCTAGCTCAATATGAGAGGACGACTTAACTTACCATCTCCATCCCCACGCCCTATCCTAAATTCTATTTCTGGTCCCTAACCTTAACACCCAAGGCTTTGCTACAGATGAATAGAGTTTTAGTGTTAATAAACTTGTTCCCAGATAAAGAATCCTCACCCTGCACCACAATCATGCTCAGCTTGTGAGATCCCAGTGGCTTTGGCATTACTCTCAGCCTTGACTCCAGGTTTTAGCAGGAGACATTGACTTTCCTGTAAAATATAGAGAAACTTTCCCCATCATCCATGGAAAGCAGGTGGAAAAAGAGTGAACTGGTAAGTAAAAGAAAAAGACATTGGAAAATACTAAAAACTGGGAGAAACTACCCATTTTCTAATATATTGACTTTTTTCTTTTTATTTCATGCATTGAATATTTACTGTAGTTCAAATATAATGACAAACAATTTACATATATAATCTTATATCACTATTATTGTGTTTATATCCAATACCTGGATCTGAGATAACTTAAGTGATGTCCCCAAGATCACAAATCTGTTACTGTTAGAACCGAGAATGTTCTTTATTACCATTATATTACTTTTGCTTCTTATTCACTCCTGTGCAAACTATTGAAAGTTACTAGGTCTTTCAGTACTCAATTTCCACATGAAATTTTCATCTCTATGCTTATTATCACTACTTTCACTGCCATAAATGACCCAGCTTGAGATTTTTATTACTGCCATCTGTGTTTGGCATGTAGCCCATGTAGGAATATTCTTCCATACTCATCAGGTTTCACTTTCATACACTGTGGTTTTTATGTGCCCTTGTTTCAGAAATAAGTTTCCCTTCTCTTTTCTAAGAAAATGTCTTACCTATGACTGGCAAGAGCTTGGAATTTGATGTACAATAACTGACTACAAATATATATTTTCCAGTCCCCTTGTGCTTCCCAGTATCTTCAAATGAAGTCTCACCATGACATTTCCAATGGTTCCATTGAGTTCACACCTGCAACATTCACCCTTGTTGGCATCCCAGGGCTGGAAGCAGAGCACATCTGGATATCTATCCCCTTCTGCCTGATATACATCATCATCTTCATAGGAAATGGCATTATTCTTCATATCATCCGAATTGACCCTGCTTTGCACCAGCCCATGTACTTCTTTCTGGCTATGCTGGCCTTTGTTGAACTTGGTGTCTCTGCTTCCACCATGCCTACTGTTTTAGGCATTTTCCTCTTTGGCATTAATAATATCAGTTTTGGTGGTTGTCTGTTCCAGATGTTTTCCATGCACTCTTTTACCCTCATGGAGTCAGGTGTTCTTCTGGCTATGTCTGTAGACCGCTTTGTGGCCATTTACAGCCCACTGCGCTACACAACCATCCTGACAATTCCCCGCATCATTGGGATGGGCACCACCATTGCCTTGCGAAGTATGATACTCATGTTCCCACTGCTCTTTCTCCTGAAGGGCCTTCCTTTCTGTGGTCACAACACCCTCACACACTCTTACTGCCTCCACTCAGATCTGATCAAATTGCCCTGTGCAGACACTCGCCCCAATAGCATCCTGGGTCTGTTTGTCATTACCTCCACATTTGGGCTGGACTCATTGCTCATCATGGTTTCTTACTTTCTAATTCTTCACACAGTACTAGGAATAGCTTCTGGGGCAGGGCGGTGGAGAGCACTCAACACATGTGTTTCACACATCTGTGCTGTGCTTGTATATTATGTTCCCATGATCAGCCTTTCTCTGTTGCATCGCTTTAGGCAGCATTTATCTCCACTCCTCCAGACTGTCATGGCCAATGCATACCTCTTCTTCCCACCTGTAGTCAACCCCATTGTCTATAGCATCAAAACCAAGGAAATTCTCAATAGCATTTTTCGTATGCTGTCTAGAAAAAGGGGTGAGGTCTAAACAAGACAGAAAATACCCTGAGAACACAGGAGCTTGGATCAGACCTATTGCCTGGATATTAGCCTTGCAAATGGAAGAAATTCCATAGTTTATTATTGCTTATGAATGAACTATAAGCTTTAATAGAGAAAAGAAAAATAGTCCCTCTTTCCCCCTGAGAAGAGAGAAATGTCATTACCCTGAAGTAAGATTATCAAAGGAGACATGGAACCAAGGCTTTTTCTTGTTGAGAACACCATTTATCTATAGAATCCTTGAATAGTCATTTGTTTTACCTCCTGGGAATAGGTAGAATGGGTCCTGGGAGATTTCTGTTTCCAGGTACGTGCAGTTTAGTGATACATATCTGTTAGTGAAAAAAATCAGGACACAAAAGAGTGTGTATTGTATTATTGCCTTTATATAAAGTTGTGCAACAACTGTAACTAATTTAGTGTCAAAAACAACAGTGGTTACCTCTGTTCGATGTACAGGAAAGAGAATGACTGTGGAAACGTAACAAAATTTTTTGGAAGATAGAAATGTTCTATGTTGTGTTAAGGATGATGTAAGTTACATTGGCTATATCCATTTGTCAAAATGGTACAGATAAATTTGCACATTTCAATGTATGTCAATTTTACCTCTAAATCTCTAAATAATGATAATAATAATAGTGATAATAATAAAATACTAACAATAATTATTGGGTTACATAGTGGGTGGAAGTATAGAACATATAAGAATGGCATAATGTTGATAATTATTGAAGTTGGGTAATAGGTAGATGGAGGTTCATTATAATAGTCTGTTTACTTTGTACATGTTTGAAATTTTTGTATTAAAATTTTTCAAAATACTAATGGTGCTATATTAAATCTTCATTGAATGTGTACCATGAAGCAAGATAACTTTCAATTGATGAGAATGACTTGGTCAGAATAAGATTTGCCTTTGGAAAACATTTTATTTTTAATGAACTAATGGTTAAAAGAAAAACAACAATCTTAAAATGCTGGTTTTAGAAGGAAATGACAAAGAGAGAGAGAGAGAGAGAGAGAGAGAGAGAGAGAGAGAGAGAGAGAGAGAGAGAGAGAGAGAGAGAGAGAGAGAGAGAGAGAAAAAAAGGAAAGAAAGAAAGAAAGAAAAAGTCCCTACTTCTATAATAGTCTTGCTTAACACAGATCACCCTGTAGTGGACATCTATCAAATGTGTCGCAACACAAATCTAGTTGCTAAAGAATTTTCTTTTACTTCTTAAACCACCACATCCTCAGAAATATCACCTAATATCCTCTAGGTCAAACTTCCTTATGGTTATAATAAAGAAAAATTTTAAAACAACAAATAAATATTGTTTATAATGTTCTGCTACATATTATTCATTCTAAGGTATGTGGATATCCAGTTGTTTCAGCATTAATTGTAAAACAAACAAGAACTGTTTTTTCTTCATTGAATTATCTTTACATTGTTTTTGAGAATCAATTGACATATGTGGGAATTAATTTCTTGACTGTATATTTCCTATGAGTTGTCAGTGATTGTGGCAATATAAATCTCTTAATTAACTATAGCTTTGTTAAAATAAGAGAAGGACAAAAAATATGATTAATTGACTTTATTCTGCAGAAGATCTATATTGTCAGATTGATGTGTGCTTTATAATGAATATGTATCAATTTTTTTGGTAAAGAAATTAAAATTGATGATATTTTAAAGAATATTCAATAGTCTAACCAGATAGATAGATAGATAGATATAGATGATATACATATGAATATAGATATAGATAGAGATGACATAGATATAGATATAGATATAGATATAGATATAGATATAGATATAGATATAGATATAGATATATAGATATTGACCTAGGTGTGAAGGTATTTTGAAATATTATAATGACGTGGAGAAAATTGTTTACCCATCCTCTAGCTAAATGAAGTGCTCAGGGACAGTTTTTCAAAGGAAATGTAGTATGAACTAAAGTTTGGATTAGATATGTTGGCCCTACATATCTGAAACAGAGTGAAGTATACAGTGAGTATTTAAGTTGGAAATATTTTTATAGAAGTTGCCATATTGAAGGTGGTAGCTAAATCATTTTGAGTAGATAGAATTACTAGCAAATTTGTATAGTTTGAGGATGAAAAGGACCCAGGATAGAACTTTGGGAAACACCAAAATGTAAATACAATCAGTAGAAGTGAAGGAGAGGAGTAAATCCAAACAGTAAACTAATCTAAATTGTTTGTTTTGGTGACTGAAGAATAGGCTGAAGATTAGCTCAGATGCCAAGCTGGCCTCCAAATCAATTCCATTCAACACAAATCAGTAACATTGTGCGATGCTCCTTCATGGAAGAAATTCTGGAAAGAGTATTAAGGATCTCTTGTCGTTTCACCCTTATCTTCTTCTTATTCTCTTTGAAATCCATTGTGAATGCCATCCTCCATCCCACTGAAAGTATTTTCTAAATTTGCCAACATCTCAACATTATTGTATCAAGTACCCCTTAAGGCTAGGTATATAAAAGAAAATCTGGAAACCAGGTGAAATGTGTTAAGGAGAAAGGTACTATGTGCATAAGTTTTCCTTAGAATTATCATTTGTTCTCATGATAAAATATACACTAACTTGTCTCACCACATTTCTAAAAATTTGAAGGCTTATGTCATATCTTTTTTTTCCATCAAGAGCACTTAACAACATTCCTTCACATACATGAGGCATATAATAACTGCTTTTTGAAGAAAGAGAGGAGGAAAAGAAAGGAGAGAGAAAGGTATAAGTGTGGGGTGGAGAAAATTTGATCAACTGTGCAAAAAAATGTGTTCAAAGCTCGATATGGTAGGATTTTAAAATGCTCATCATAGTTGTCATTCTGAGAAGTTACTGAACTTAAAAAAATAGCTTCAATGAAATAAAAAAAACTGAAGAATGAGACTGCAGGAGAATTAGAGGCCAATGTGTAATAAAAGAACAGTACAGATACAGATTTTTCTTTCCAGAAGTGCCTTAGTGAAAGAAGGGGACACAGGGATATTTGTTTAAATAAAATTCACTGGTAGGGAAACATGTCTACAAAGATTTTAGATTTTTTTTTTCCCAGATGAGGACAGAAGAAAAATAACTCAGCTTATATAGAAGAAAAAAATCTTGTGTATATTAATTTCTCTGCATTTGACCTGTGAGAAAAAAGAAAAGAGGAGAGCAAGGAGATGTCTGCAAGCTGTAGAAATGATTTCAGGGGTATTAGGTGTACATGAACCCAAAAGGGCTTAATTAAAACCCCTTGGTCCCTCGCGGTTTTAGCTATGGCTACAAAAATCCCTCATTCCATGTTCATAATACCTTCTTCTTCACACATTCATTAGGGAATATTAAAATTGGTGGCTAACAGCTTTCTTCTCCAATTAAAGTTCAATAAATTTATGCTGTGCCCCTGAGCAATAGACCTTGCCGTGAGTTTTGGTGAAGGATGAACACACCAACATGATCTCAGATAGATTTGTAGAAGAGGCAGAGTGTCTATATTGCAGAGACAAGACCAAAGCATGAAATGCTGTCCCAGGGATGTCCACATATTGGCAGATGGTCCCAGCAGCAATGAATTAGTGTTCGTGACATTGACTGGGTGCTGTTACAGAGGGTGTGGATAGAAAGAAAAGGCATTAAAGAACATGCAACACATGGGACTGAGACCAGAATCTCAGGCAGAGAAAAGCATTGATGAGTGACAGAGATATGAAGAACTGACTATTCAGGTATCTAGTAAGAACAGAACTGGCTCCCGACAACAATTGGTAAGTCTCACTTTTCCCAAGTTTACCCCCATAATTGTTTATTATCAGCTTTTCCAATTATAATCACTCCATCCCACCAGCTCGGTACTCGCTTATATACTACTTTACTCTTGAGTAATTCATTGTGATTGTTCTTAAAGGATTCTTATTCTAATTCTGATTACATTTAAGGAAGAAAAAATGTACCCCTAAGATAGTCAGTGATCTATGGATTGAGGTGTCTTGGAATTCAGCCTTGAAGAGCAAACCTGTGGAAATCAAACTACTGAGTAGACTGACTAGTGTATCCCAAATATATCAGCTGACAGAGCCTCCCTGTCATAAAATGACACTTACTGACTTGATTCCTTCACTTGAGATTTTGCTGCATAAACTACAGCTGCTGCTTGAATTACCAGCATATTCAGTGACATTCAGTATACAGTTAACTGATCATGAGTTGATGATATAAAGTAACTTTATTGAAGAGTCTACAAAAAGACGAAATCACCCTATTTATCACAGAATCACAAACACTTCTCTAATGCACAGCTTGAGAATTTCTTACTTCAAACTATGTAACATAAAAGTAATTATTTTGATCAGAGAACTTTTATATTTGTTTTAGAAAATTCAGTCATCAGTGAATTGAGAAGTGATTAAATTCTCTTCAGTTGCTCTATACCCTTCTCCTGAATCATCGCTCATATCTGTGGTCTGCCCTCTGTCTTCTGTTTCTAGTTCTGTATATAGTATTTGACTCATTTTAAGAAACCCATCTGTTTACCCTTAATTTTCTATTAACATTTTATGCCTGAGCTCACAAAATGATGCATGTTCCAAATTATATATAGTTCATTAAGAATTAATGAGTCTTATGAGTTCACCACTCAGAATCAGTTCTCCTTCCATCACCATATATTTGACCCCCTTTACCCTCTTCTACCGATGCCCCCATCCTCTGGTAACCACTAAACTATTGTCTGTGTCTATGAGTTTTTGTTTCTTTATTTGCTTTTCTTGTTCTTTTGTTGCCTTCAGTTTTATATCCCACATATGAGTCAAGTCATGTGGTTCTTGACTTTTTCTGTCTGATTTATTTCATTTAGCATAATAATCTCAAGATCCATCCACATTGTCATAAATGGCACTATTTCATCTTTTCTTATGGCAGAATAGTATTCCATTATGTATATATGTACCACATCTTCTTTATTCAATCATCTATTGAAGGACACTTTGGTTGTTTCCATGTCTTGAACACATAATGAAGTATACAGGTATAGATGATGTATTATAGAATTGTACACTTGACACCTATGTAGTTTTGTTGACCATTGTCACTCCAATAAATTTTAATTTTAAAAAAATCAGTGAGCTTAAATTGGC
The DNA here is from genome assembly GCA_031876335.1 of Hipposideros larvatus. Taxonomy (NCBI): domain Eukaryota; kingdom Metazoa; phylum Chordata; class Mammalia; order Chiroptera; family Hipposideridae; genus Hipposideros; species Hipposideros larvatus. The sequence continues at coordinate 49,069,933 of CM063095.1, forward strand.
TAAATTCATGCTCATGATAGCTCTAAACACTTTAACCCAAGAAACCAGCCTCTATCTGATGAAGTAGCCCATTTCCCCATTTCCCAACATCCTGTGGTCACCAGGAATGCCCCTCTTGCCCTTCTACACTGTTGCTGTCAGTTCCCTTTCTCCTAGAGATTCCTCCCCTCTAGGTATTCTATACTGTGTATTACAGAATTTAAGCTACTTTATGCAAAACAACTAATTTTAAGGATTTCAGCTGTATGTAGGCAAAATAAAATACAGTTTTACTAGCAGTGTAAAAAGTAGCAAGGAACTTTGACCCAGATTTGACAAAAGTACATGGATTTCAGTAATCTCTTCTGAAGCTCTTCCTTCACATTATTTTGAAAGAACATATAGTCTTACATAAATACAGATAATACAGATACATAATTATAAATATGTTATGATTCTGGGTGTCAATTGTTTCTATCTCTGTTCTCTTTCACAGGGAGGCTTTTACACTAACGTACTGGTCAGAGTCTGAAAATTTGCTCGTCCAAACCAACTATTGCTTACTTAAATACAATTGGAAATACTAGAGTACTAAGGTAGCTGGAATGTGGGATATGGAGAGCTTCATCAAACTCTGGTTCAAACACAATTTCCAAGTAAAATAAACAAGTCTAATTTTTTTCCCCACAGGTCTGGAAAGGAAATGACAGACAGGTCAGCAGTTTATCTCTTTTCCCAGGTGATTTTGCTGGTTCTAATGCAGTTGGCCTGCCATGCACACAACATCTTATTGTGGTGCAGTGCTTGTGGATGCCTTTCCTGAAAGCAGTGCTGTGTCTCTATGGATCTGTTTTTCCCCCAATAGTATCAATGAGATGAATGATATGATCTTAGAGTTCTACCCAAAACACACAGACTTAATATGATGAACATGATGATTTTGGACAAAAACAGGAAGTAAAAGAGGAACACGAGTACTGACTAACTTCTTTTCTTTGCATCAGGATGTCAAAAGATACTATTTCTAACATCACAGTTTTTATGCCTTCTGTCTTGACACTAATAGGGATCCCAGGCCTACAGTCTGTGCAGTGCTGGATTGGGATTCCCTTCTGTGCGATGTATCTCATTGCTATGATTGGAAATTCCTTACTTCTGATCATCATCAAATTGGAACGTAGCCTCCATGAGCCTATGTACATTTTCCTAGGGATGCTAGGAATCACAGATATTGCACTTAGTACCAGCATTGTGCCCAAGATGCTTGGAATCTTCTGGTTTCATGTACCAGAGATTTATTTTGATACCTGCTTGCTTCAAATGGGGCTGATCCACACATTTCAGGGCATAGAGTCAGGCATCCTGTTGGCCATGGCCCTGGACCGTTATGTGGCCATTTGTTATCCCCTAAGACATGCTTCCATTTTCACCCACCAGCTGGTCACCCAAATAGGAGCTGCGGTAACACTCAGGGCTGCCATTCTAGTAGCTCCAACCCTAGTACTGATAAAGTGCCGGTTTCAATTTTATCATACAACAGTCATCTCTCACTCCTACTGTGAGCATATGGCCATTGTGAAACTTGCGGCAGAAAATGTCCAGGTTAACAAAATCTATGGTTTATTTGTGGCCTTCACTATTTTAGGCTTTGACCTCACATTCATCGTACTGTCTTATATACAGATATTTATTACAGTTTTTCTTTTGCCCCAGAAGGAAGCCCGGTTGAAAGCATTCAATACTTGCATTGCTCACATCTGTGTCTTCCTACAGTTCTACCTCCTTGCCTTCTTCTCCTTCTTCACACATAGATTTGGTTCTCATATCCCCCCTTATATTCATATCCTCTTTTCTAGTGTTTATTTGTTGCTCCCTCCATTTCTCAATCCACTTGTCTATGGGGCTAAGACCAAGCAGATCCGCATTTATGTGGTAAAAATGTTCTGTTCATAAAATCTACTGTGATTAATACCTTCATGCCTTCCCCTTTATGCAATAGTAGTGATTTCTCAAAACAGAATAAACAACATAAAACTCATGCTAGTTGAGATGCTTGAGTTTTTATTTGTTTTGTGAAATTTTCCAGGATGATAGCTCCTTTTCAGATCATCATAACCTGTGACAGCTATCAATCAATAGGATTGTAAATCTTACCTGTGTCATGAGAGTGAGAAATGTAGAAAGATAAAAAATAGTGAACATATATTGTTTTCTTCCTTTTCTTTTCTTTGTTTTTTTGGTCCATGGTTGAGCTTCCTCCTCTAAGAATTCTTCTCCAGAAGGACTCATGAATCATGTTTCTCTCACTGAATTTAAGTGCACCCAAGGTTCATTGTTTAGGGGTGTCCAGGTACTCAATGCAAATAACCTGTTGACTCTGTTTCTTGACAACCTCCATCATCATAAAGAAAAAATTAGAGGGAGTATGTTTTAACCATCTACAATCCACAAAAACAAACAAAAAACTTTATGGAGCTGATGAGATAACAAACTCTAAAAAATTCAGTATGTTTCCAAGGTCATTCATGGAGACATAAGCTCAAAAATAATGAGAACTCAAGTGTTTCATTTTACACACCAAAACTTTTTTCTGATACTGCCACCATTTGCTTCTTTATTAACTAACCAAGTGTTATCAAAAATACAATGTTGTTAATATTATGTTAGAGAATAGTAGCACAATGGTATATTTGACAAAATGTTTAAGTTTCATGAGTTTGTAGTTTGCAGGCTTATAGTCATGAAGAGAGAGAGCGAGAGAGAGATGAGAAAAAAATGGCAGTGGTACCCATGGAATGTGAGGTTAGCTCAGAGAATAAAACATTGGAATCTAACTGAAAGCAGCAGTCAGGAGGGTTATTTTTGTTTTGTTTGGTGTTTTAATTGGGAAGTCTGATTTTTGAGGAATATAGATGAATGCATGGCTAAGCAAGTAAGGACCCTGTGCCAAGTAGGTGATAGAGGAGATTTAAACTAAAGAATGTAGCTTAAGGTAACTGCACAGTTGTTGTTTTTTAAATGTAAGTACAATGTGTTCATCAATAGATGGATGTATGGATAAAGAAGATGTTGTATATACATACAATGGAATATTACCCATCAGCAAAAAAAGGATTGAATCTTGACATTTACAATAACATGAATGGACCTAGAGGGTATTATACTAAGTGAAATAAGTCAGACCAAGAAAAATACCATATGGTTTCACTTATACATGGAATCTAAAAACAAACAAACAATCAAAACAAAAACAGACTCTTAGAACAGAGATCAAAGGGATGGGTGCCAGAGGAGAGGGGGAAGGAGGTATGGGTGAAAAAGATGAAGGGGAATATAGTCAATAAGATTGTGTTAGGTTTGTACAGTGACATATAGTTACTAGAATTAATGGGGTGATCACATTGTGAGGTATAAAAATGTCAAATCACGGTATACAACTGAAATGAATATAACTAATGTAATAGTATATACTGACTATAGTTAAATTTTTTTTTTAAATTAATAAAGCAAAAATAAAAAGAATGGCCACAGACACTGCAAAGTTGTTGAATTTTATTCTGAAAGCTATAATGTGTCTTTGGAGAGTTTTTCTCTATAACAAAGGTGTGTGTGTGTGTGTGTGTGTATCTATTTGTGGCAAAGCACCTTCTCAGTGGTGTTAAAACATCATGGTTTTTAATCAATCAAGTCTATTATACCAATGAAGAGATGGAGTGTTTTGTATAAGATTAATGGCTTGAGTAGTTAAAGCTAGTAGCTTGTTCCTGAAAACCTCAGCTCATCGAACATTTGTTTTTAAATTATGGAAAATATTTACATGTGTAAAGATGTCCATACTTTCATTTATGACATTAAAATAATCACATATATAAAAATATTGGACTGCATGTCATGCTGATGGTGGGTACTATGTCTTATGTTATCGACTGGGCGTTATCAGATGATTGCTGAGGATGATTACTTTGCAAATCTAAAACTATCGGGGCATCTTTTGAGACTTTTAAATATAAATATGTATTAGAAATGATTGCATTGGATTAGCAATAGGGGTTGTTGTTCTTAGATAACATTCTTGCCTTAGGAATAAGACTAAAATGGCATTAGATGTAATTTCTTAATGTTCTAGCCAGTATTCAGCAAACATTTATGTTAGGGCCATATAAATAGCTTAGATTTGTGAGTAAAGAGGCAATTCAAGAATATTATGTAGGTATTTATATAACAAGAGATCAAATATGTTTCCACAAAACTTTGATGACATTTAAATATAATAATAATAATAATAATTTGTGGTTTTTCTGCAATGCAGGCCTACTTATTAGAAGGATGTACTTCATTTTTTCCCCCTGGGGGTAACATTCTGCTTAAGTGGCCTGAAAGTTAGATTTTCCCTATCATCAAATTGATTGCAAAAGTTCATCTGTAAAAATCATTCTTAGCTAGTAGGCTGTACAAAAACAGACAGGAGGACAGCACTGAACAGTCCACTATAATTCCAAGCTTACTTGGAGAAGTTTGAAATGTGTCTAACATTTCATCCTAAATTATGTGGGGATATAAGATCAACATAGAGAGAGCATATGAAACTAGAAAGTATTTGTACCATATTCAGCTGCCAATATCTGATAAAATATCTAGTCTAGAATCCAGATTGCTCAGTCATTGTGGTCTTCAACTATCTGGACCAGTTCTAAAGTGAAGCAATTCAATGAAAAATAGAAAGACTTTTCAGCAAGTAGTACTGCAACAACTGGTAAAATTGGTATATATGTATTTTTAACTTTTATTATATACCATATGAAATAATAATAAGCTGAAATGTAGAGGCTTTCTTTTCTCCACTGTATGTTTTTGGCTCCTTTGTCAAAATTATATATGGGTTTATTTCTGGGTTCTCAATTCTGTGTCTTTGGTCTGTGTATCTGTTTTTCTGCCAATACCATGCTGTTTTGGTTATTGTCTCTTTGTAGTATAATTTGAAGTCATGGAGTGTGGCTTCAAATAGAACAGGAATCAGACAGACCAGAGCTTCTCCACTGCCCTTCTCTCAACTTCCTACGTCTCCTGGGCATGTTATTTGTTCTTTTCTAAAATTGGGCTCAGGATACCCACCTCAGAGACCTGTTGTGAAGAGTAAGTGAGTCAACAAGTGCGTCACATAGGTCCTGTCCCAAACACATCTTAAATGTTCAGGGTCCGGTGTGAACACTCCTGGAATTAAGGTTCAGAGAAAAATCACTATGGGTTCAAATGCAGAAAGGAAGAAATGAATAGAGCAGAGGTCGGAAATTGCTGCACAGATGGCTCTTCAAGCTGGAAACAGGCCAGTGTCTTTGGCCAAGGCGATGGGTTGGGAAGCATTCAAGGTGGGACAACAGAATCCCTTAATGGTCTTTTATTTTTATTGAGCCATAGTTCAAATACCATTAAATTTGTCGTTTTAAAGTATCCAACTTAGTGGGTTTTGTGGGGTTTTTTGGTGTATATTATAAAGATTGTGCAATCATCACCACTACCCAAATCCAGAATATTTTCATCATCTTGAAATCTATACCTATTGACAGTCATTTTGCATTTCCTCCACTCCTCCATAGCCCCACTCCCTGTCTTGGCAACCACTGATGTACCTTCTGTCTTTATGGGTTTGCCTTTCTGGATGTTTTATGTAAATAAAGCATGAACTATATGGATTCCATCCATGTATCATATCAGAACTGCATTCCATTTTATGGCTGAGTAAGGATATAGCACATTTTTTTTTTACCTATTCACCAGTCTATGCATTGTTTCTACTTTTTAGCTATTATTTAAAAAGCATCACTGGGGCGGCCGAGTGGCACGTTGGTTAAGAGCTGGCTTGGGACACCAGAGGGCCCCGGTTCGGATCCCACATATGAAGGCCAGTGACACTGCCCTCCACGGCTAAGATTCTGAACAACAGCTCAACCTGGAGCTGGGCTGCCTTGAGTCGCCTGCGGCGACAGCGTAGGCTACAGCCCCTGCTGCGGCGGGTGTCCATGGGCTACCGTGTGTAGCCAGCAGCCAGCGTAAGCGGCCAGCAGCCGGCGTGAGTGGCCATCCAGAAGCCCGCGACTGATCTGCGTCGCCCGGGAAGAGCGCAATGATGGTGCCAACTTGGGCCAGTGAAGCAACGTCCTCCACAACTAGACTGAAGAATAAAACGACAGCAACTTGTCTGTTCCCCTTCTCCCAATTCCCCAATAAAAAATCTTAAAATAAATAAATAAATAAAAATAAAAAGCATCACTAAAGGTCTCACTTGAGGTTATTTGTCATCAATTTAAAATTAGCCCAGTCAGCATTCTTTTGCAATTTTCTTGAGTCATTTTATTTGCAGGGGAGAAGGAATGTATGAATTGGATATTCTGATTTACTCAGGTATCAGAGGAGGAATGATGAGACCAGAATGGAGTAAAGGATTTTTATATATAGCAGATAATCAGAGCAAGATGGGATATGAACTCTGAAAGGGATGAAGGACAGTAGAAATAGGGTGAAATCAACAGTTTAGATGTATCTCCTACTTAGATATTTAAGTATTATTGAGACCAAAATGAGAAAGAATGACCTGGCGAAAATATAAAACACATTGGAAATAATAATCTATTAACTCTGGAAGGAGGGTGGAAAATGCTGTTGAAGTGGAATAGAAGTGTGATTTAATTATGATACTTCCCTCAGTAAATAACTGATGTGTTATATGGGTTTTTAGCTATTATGCTTAAATTCCCTCTTGTGTATCTTTTATTATACAATTGGAAAAATAAATGTGGATATATTCCTGATGTATTTCTTGGAAAGCATGTTAGTTTAACAAAGTATATACAGAGTAAAGCTATCTTCTAATGTGTTATGATTTCTTGAACAGATAATTTATTAAGATTATTCTATGTATTGAGTACTGTGATTGGACTTTGGGATAAGGCCATAAAGACACAACCCCGTTTCTTACATTCTGTAGTACAAACTACGCATAAATAGCATCTTTGTAGGATTTTAAAATTTTAAATTAAAGTAACAGTATGTTCAACATTCATATGTGTTCTGTTAATTAAGGATTTCTCCATGACAAAATATTATATTATTGATAAAGACATTTTGAATATTTTTTTCATGAACTGTTAAAATTATTATACTATAATACAAAGTAAAAATGATGTATCTAATATAATTATTAAAAATAACTAATGAAAACTAATAATAATATTTGAATTTGGGTAGTAAAATTGTGGTTATATTTTCTTCTCCTTACTGAATTAATTAATTTTATACAATAGAAAGTAAAAGCCAAAATGTCTGTGATCAAGAGATTATTGAAGAAGCCTATGACCTCTTTCTCTAGGAAGAACTGTCTTCATCCCTTCTCATTGTAGATAGGAAATATATCATCTGTGCATTGCTGATTTCACCCCCAGCCCCCAATTCTTAGCAAGACTTGCTACATACAGAGCTTATAATAAACCCTGACCTCCCTACCACATCCAACACACTTCTGCCTGGGATCCCTTGAAGTACATCTGGAAATCGTTTGAATCTCCATGGGATGGCCAAACATAAATAACAAGAGACAATTATTTGTTTTGTTTCCAATTTCCTTTCCTTAAAAATTACGAGATAAAGCTGACCAATTTCCTCAGCCAAGGAGTAGATTCCCATGTTATGCACTCCCCCACTTTGTGGTCCGTTTCTCTGTCACAGATGTGAGAGCAATCTGGTGCAATGAGACAAACAATTGCACTAAGATACTTCAACACTGCCATCCACTGGCCAGACTAGATACGTCAGGTGCCCTGGGAATTGAGTGAGCTGATGGTCCTAAGAAATGATGTCTGCTCCTCCAGCCCTGAATCTCCTTCTATGCCCTCAGGAATAAAAAGTCTCTCTAAGGATTTGCAAGAGGCTGATAAACTTCGGTCAGCAGGGAAAAATATGTTTTAAAACACAAATCTTCCATGTTTCAACCAGCAAAGAGCAACCTTCTTCTGTGCTCGTCACTTCCCACCACTGTTCCTGGACAATGAGTAAGTGGATAGTTAGAAATGTGTAACATGTCAAGTGGAGATGAAATCCTATATTTTGTGGGGGTGTTTTGTTGTTTTTTTTTTTTTTAGCTGAGCCATCCTGCTACCTGTTGGCAACTCAGCAGCTGCTCAGCTTGGGCTGGACTCGAACTGCTGTTGCTCAGAGCTCAAACTCTTGAGCGAGCTCTTAACCAACTGAGCCACTCGGCCGGCCCTTGAAATCCTATATTTTGAAATACAAGCACAAGTACAGCCAATGAGTGTAGACTCTAGAAACAATCACAAAAGTGAAGAGTGTAAATATATTTTTCATACAGTCTAACTTTGAATTTCTAGGCACTACAATTCAAGAGTAGTGATGATAATTGGGAGACTGCTTTGGAAGACTGAGAAGTTAAAGTCAGTTAGCAGAATGCTATTGGAGGAGTTGGGTAGACCCACAGATTTTATTCTTGAAAAAGAAAGGACCTTGAGTGACTTGAATTTTTGTGCTATTTTATCTGAAGATGTGTGATTGAAAAAGGGAGACAGTAGTTCCAGGGCTCATGCTAGCTCAATATAAAGAGATGTTTCTGAAAATGTGAGGTGACCCAAGCGCCAAACCAGCGCTCCTGACTCATCAGCCAGGAGGGCACCTGGGAGGATTGGGTGGGAGACAAAGAAAGAAAGAAAGACAGAGACAAAAGCTGGGAATAGGAGGGATTCAAACTGCTGATGGCAGACTGAGGCCTCATTTATTGGATATACACAGGTTATATAGGAAACAATTTTTTCTTATCAGGGAGCAATTCCCTTATTACTAAGCAGGGAGCAATCTTTCCGATGTGGAACAGAGCAAAGTATAACAAGTAGAAACTGTTAACAGGATGACTATCCACTCTGTAACTTTTAAGGTTGTCTGTGACATTAGCTGCTCTTCTTCCGGGGCACAGTGGAGATGAGTCAGGGGCATAGTGGAGATGGGTCAGCAACCTTCCCACGCTGCTCCCCAAGGCCTGAGAGCCTGTCATCTTGCCAGCTGTCAGGCTTAACGCTTCCTGCAGCTCTGGTCAGTGACTTTTAAGCTGCTCTCGAGCTGCTCACCCTAACATGGAGGCCTGTAGCTTGTCAGCTTACAGCCTCAATGTCCCTGGCTGATCCCAGCCGGCTCCCCATAAAAGTGAGAGTTCTACAGTAATATGACAGGCATGGAAAGGCATCAACATGCATATATGAGGTGTGATAAAAAGATATGGTGAATGATTAAATAAAGAAAAATTATTACAGTAAAAGACACATTGTCATTTTTGTGTCAAAACATTTTGTGTCAAAACACTCCCCCTTGCTTTGAACACACTTATTCCATCATTCTTGCCAGTTTCTGAAGCAGTTCTGGAAGTTCTTTTTCATGTCTTTACTTTATCCCCATCATGGCAATGCTCTGTGTCACACATCGCTTCTGGTACGGCAATTTCTGTCAAATAAAAACATTAACATGTGTCTTCATCCACCTTATTCACTGGATCTAGCACCATGCAACTTCTGGCTCTTCCCTAAAGTCAAAATGACCATGAATGGAAACTGTTTTGAATAGATTCAGAACATCAAGGCAGCCACGACCGTGCAACTAAAGACACTCACGAAAGAGGACTTCCAGAACTGCTTCAGAAAGTGTCAAGAACGATGGGATAAGTGTGTTCAAAGTGAGGGGGAGTATTTTGAGTGGGATTAATGGCAATGTGTCTTTTACTGTAATATACATATTTTTAAAATTTAAACATTCACCGTATTCTGTGATCACACCTCATAGTCAGCTGCCAGGAAGTAATGCTAAAGAATTCTGTTTTGGAAGGGTGATTTAGTAGAATAATTTTTAAACCATTCTAAATTTAAATTTTATAAGTGGAAATTAGGGTTGTTGGAGGCCAGTGAAGGACTCAGAATAATATTTGGAGGTGATGATTTGTGGAGAAGTGTTTTGGTATGTTTAGGACAACAACACAAAATTTATAGATCAGCTTGATTTAGAGTTAGACTCTAGTCAATTAGGGAACCTCTCTGTTGTCACATAAAAAAATATTCATTGATGCATACTCTTTTCAACTGCAAAGTTGAACTATGGTTTATTTCTGGTTCTCAGTTACAGAATAGTGTGAAGCATTCCCAGCAACAGACTTTGTTTTACAATGAGAATTTTGTTTTGGAGTACAGTAAGTCCCGACTTAACGAACACTCGAGTTGTGAACTTTCACAGATACGAACGACCTCACATTAAGAACATTCCTAGATGCGAACAAATTGCGGAAGTAGCTCACATGTCTGCTCGTGTCAGTTCACTCCACGCAATCCCCTATATGCCAGTTGTTGTACCACCATTTTAATGTAGTGTAAAAGTAAAAATAGTTTATTTACAGTACTTTTGTGTGTGTGTGTGTTTAGTTTTTTTAATGCTTTATATTGTATATTTGTGTCAAAGGTGTATAAGACTCACTTTGTCAGATTTATGAACGAATCCAACTTATGAACGTTCTCCCTGAACAGAACTTGTTCGTAAGCTGGGGACTTAACTGTATTTTCTTTCTGTGTCTGCTGCCTCCCAAGGCACTTCCACCTGAACGTACCTATGTGTTTGTCAATTATTCTTCATGAAATATCTTGGACAATTCTTGAAGTGGCCCATTCCTTTGTATTGTTCTTGTTTCAGGTTTCATAGAACATAAAAAATTAGAACTTGCTGCTTCCCTTCACCAGTAAGTAGCCCTGATTTTTTATAAGGATTACCTCTATCAACACTGCCTCCATATAGCGACCTAGGCTTCCAGCCTCATGCACTTAACCTTATCTCTAAATGCTTTAGCATCTTCCTCATTGCTCTCTGGTGAAACATATAAGGTCTCTCTTCCAGACCAGGTATTCTTTAACCCACTTAGTTTTATCAACCAATATTTTCAAACTGTCTTTGTTCTCTAATGTGTGGAAAAGAAACTGTATGAGGAACTGTGTGTCTTATCTAACTGAGAAATTTGTGTATGAGTCTTGTTTCCTGAGTCAGAATTGCCATGGTAATATAAAAAATTAAGCAGCTGCCATTGTTTATGTTTATGCAGTCTGGACCGTACAGCAATGCCATATTTGAAACTTCCTTTGTGAGAATCAAGTTCAAGGGGAGGGGAGGTAGTTATGTTGGTGGAGTCACAACCATAGAAAGAGACTTCAATAAATAATTTCTCAAAAATTATTGGTATGATCTGTAGAAATACCCAGCCCAGCTAGTGTAAAGTGAGTGGAGGGTAAAAAAGATTAAAGAAATGGGGAGGAGAGAAAAGTGAAGTTCAAGGTAGAGTGAATTTTGGTGTTTCTCTGTTTAAGGTATTGTTTCAGTGTTTTTGTTTGTTTGTGGGGTTTCTTCTTCTTCTTCTTCTTTTGATTTCCTTGAACAGGTTAGAAGAAGAAAGACAAGACGGAGTTGGGGCAGAAGAACACCACTAAGCAGCCTGATCATGTTGACCCCATCAAAGGCATGGTGTCCAAACACTCAGATTTCACCTTGTGGATATCACTGAGTGTGGGTGGATGATTTTGCAAAAGTGTATATGGATGAAACTTTCGATTGGGCCTCCATATTGGCATTTTCACATTCATTTAAACAATGATAAATAAGCTGATGAGGTTGATTTTGCTAGTTCTGTCATTCAATAATTGTGTAACTCGTTGAGAATAGGACATAGAAGAATACAGAGAATTGCGATTTGCAAAACTTTGTTCCCTTGCTAAGAAGAGCCCTGAACTGCCATGCCTGTTATAAATGGCACCATGATCATGCCCTCTGTGCTGACCTTTATTGGGATCCCTGGACTGGAAACTATACAATGTTGGATTGGGATTCCATTCTGTGCCATGTACATCATTGCTTTGGTAGGAAATTCTCTACTTTTGATCATCATCAAATCGGAACCCAGTCTCCATGAGCCTATGTATATCTTCCTGGCTATGTTGGGAGCCACAGACATTGGAATTAGCACCAGCATTGTTCCCAAAATGCTTGGAATTTTTTGGTTCCACTTGCCAGAGATCTATTTTGATGCTTGCCTTTTCCAGATGTGGCTCATCCACACATTTCAGGGTATTGAATCAGGAGTGCTGCTGGCCATGGCTCTGGACCGCTATATAGCAATCTGTTTTCCTCTGAGGCATGCTACTATATTCACTCAACAACTAGTCACTCATATTGGCATTGGGGTGACATTGAGGCCTGCCATCCTGGTAATCCCATGTCAACTGCTCATAAAGTGCCGTCTAAAATTTTACAGAACAAAGTTAATATCCCACACTTACTGTGAACACATGGCTCTTGTGAAGCTTGCCACTGAAGATGTCTACATCAATAAACTCTATGGTCTCCTTGGAGCTTTTACTGTTGGTGGCCTTGACTTCATTTTGATCACCCTGTCCTATATACAAATTTTCATCACTGTGTTCCACCTGCCCCAGAAAGAGGCACGTCTTAAAGCATTTAATACATGTATCCCCCACATGTGCATCTTCTTCCAGTTCTATTTTCTTGCTTTTTTCTCCTTTTTTACTCACAGATTTGGATCTTATATCCCATCATATATACATATCATCTTGTCCAACCTTTACCTACTGGTTCCTCCTTTACTCAACCCCTTTGTCTATGGGGTGAAGACCAAATACATCCGAGATAAGGTAGTAAAAATGTGCTGTTCCAAAATCCAGGTTTGACATTTGATGGAAATATTTCCTCCTATGATTTTAATGGCTTATCTTTTGGGACTATGTGATTTGGAAATCCAGTCAATAGTTTGGAGTATTATCATACTGATGAATAAGTTAATTAACATATGAATGATTGTGTTAAAAAATTCCACAGGTTATCAACTTTAAGTCAGAGGCAGTTAAAAGAAATTAAGAGAAATAGAAGAGGAGATAAGTAAGGTGCTGAAGGACTAAATGGTTGGCTGTAGGAAGAGTCAAAACACAGGACTCTCCTCATCACCTGAGGCCAGGTCTGCATGGAAAAGACAAATGTAGAAATCTTCGTGCAGATCATACTGGAAAATGACACTTATATTGATTCTTTTGTTCTTAGATCAGCACCAACATCAACCTCCTTTATGGAAAATACAAGTCTCTCTGCATTCCTTCTCCAACTATTCTAAAATCTTCTTTAGCATTTACTTTGTCCCATCAAAATCCATCCCTTGAATAGCTCCTTCTTGTCAAATATAGTCTGAAATTTGTCTGACATAAATATTTACAAATATCTTCTTCTTCTTGGAAGTCTATCCCTATTAAGTAATTTATGCTATAATCAAATTGGTGACTGTCATGACATAAAATATGTTTCCTTCAACAAAGCTAAGACTAGGGCATACAATATTGGGCTTATTTTTATTGTTCTTAAGTGTTCATTTAATTTCTTCATTTGTATAAAGAGAAATGTGAGAAAAGCTGGTTTTTTATATATAAATGTGAAGGCACAATATTACTCTAAATCTTTGTTCAATTATTTTCCTGATTTAACAAACAATAACTCTTTGACCTAACAATAATGGAGGTCTAAGAAGCCTCGACAGAGATTCCAGAAGCTGGGGTCCTCACCACATTGGTTTCCCAAACTATTTTTTTTAAATGTAAATCAAAGTTCATTCTGTTCTGCATTATGATGCTCATATATGAATGATAGTATTTCACAGAGAAACTTTATTTTGCAAAACCATCATAAATGAGGACAAGTAGTCAAATATTTGCCAAGAAGATTTGATAGAAGAAACGCATTCCAATTTTGTAGAAAAAAAAATCATTGAGGAAGTTGATTGCATGCATGAGTTCTGGAGTCAAAATGAGTTTTGTCCAAAGCTTTATTTTCTTTTCCTAACTATATGCATTGGAAAACAATTTATTGTCACAGATTCAGCTGCCTAATCTATAAACAGGAAGAATAACATATGCCTCATTGGAAACTAGATTGGCTATTGTCATCTTGTAATAACAAATGTTATCCTGTTTACATGGGGCTTTGTAATTGGTAAGGACTCAATAGAGGTTATTCTGTTTGTTGCTGTAATCACCATCATCATCATCATCATCATTGTCATAATCATCATCATCATCATCACTGGTTTCATTATACAAACACTTATCACTTCTATTGTGCTTGAGTAAAAATATTGTGCCACTACTTTTCAAATAGTTTGTTAATCACACTAAAACGCATTTTAAAATACAAATTTAAGCATTGTTCATGACCCAATCTGTGGTCACTTTTTCTTGACATGTACTTGGTGAGTGCAGTGTTATTTATATCTGTATCTATATGCATGGCTATGCATTTGTGTGTGTAAGTTTGTTAGTTTTCTACGATATTATTTCTAACTTCACATTTGTTTGCTTGTGTTTTCAGCTTTTGATAGAAGTGTATAAAAGTGTCCCACTATGACTTTTAGTTTATTTCTCCTATTAGAGCTGCTGATTTTTCATTTATGTATTTTTAATTTATTATTTTAATGTATAATTTTATTTTTAAGCTATGGGAAGTTAGATACTTCCATTTGTTGACTGCATAAAGATTTAAAGTTAACGTATTTTCCTTGTTATTGATCTTGTTATCGCTGTGAAATATTTCTCTTTCTCTAGTAATGCATCTTGCCTTAAAGTGACAGTTTTGTTATTTTCTACTAACCTTTCTCCTAGTTCACTAATCCTGTCTTCTGCTTTTTTCCAATTTGTTTTATTTTTAAGATTTTTATTAAAATATAGCTAACATACAACATTATATTTGTTTCAGGTGTACACCATAGTTATTCAACATTTACATAACAAAGAAGTGATCACCATGATAAGTCCAGCAACCATCTAGCACTGTATTATGCTATCACAATATTATTGACTATATTCCCTATGTTGTACATTACATCCCCATGACTTATTTGTTTTATACCTGGAAATTTAAACTTCTTATTCTTCTTTACCTTTCCCCCCTTTTTAATTGTTCAATTACAGTTGACATTCAATATTATTTTATATTAATTTTTGGTGTAGAGTATAGTGGTTAGACACTTATTAGATATAATTTAAGACATGATCCCCCTGACTAGTCTAGTACTCGCCTGGCACTATAAGTAGTTATTACCATATTATTGACTGTATTCCTTATGGATTACTTTACATTCTCATGAATATTTTGTAACTCTTAGTTTGTACTTTTTACTCCCTTCACCTTTTACACCCTGCCCCCATCCACTTCCAATCTATCACCCCAACAAATCTCGTTCTCATCTGACACCATACATAGTTATTACAATATTATTGACTATATTCCTTATGCTGTACCCTACATTCCCATGATTACTGTGTTACAAACAATTTGTACTTCTTAATCCCTTCCCCTTTTTAACTCATCCCCAAACCCTCCCTTCTGGAAATTATCAAAATGTTCTCTGTATCTATGAGCTTGTTTCTGTTTTGTTTGTTTATTTTGTTCTTTAGATTCCACATATAAGCAAAATCTCATTGCATCTGTCTTCCTCTGTCTGATATTCCACTCAGCACAATTCTTTTCAGGTCTATCCATGCCACTGCAGATGGCAAGAACCCATACCATTCCTTGGCTGAGCAATATTCAATTGTATATATGTACCACCTCCTCTTTATCCATTCTTTTATCAACAGACACTCAGGCTGCTTCCACATCTTGACCAATGAGCATGTTGATATACACCCCCCCTCAAAGTAGTGTTTTGGTTTCTTCAAATAAATGCCCTGAAGTGGGATTACTGGGTCTTTTTCTGCCTCTTGTTATAGCTTTGTTTTAAAGTTTATTTTGTCTGGCATGAGTATTGCTACCCCAGCTCAGTTTGTTTGTTTATTTTCTTCATTTCCATTTTCATGAAATATCTTTTTCCATCCCTTTACTTTCATCTGTGTGTATTTCAATCTGAAAAGTCTTTTGTAGGTAGTACATGTAAGGGTCTTGTTTTCTTATCCACTCAGCCCTCTGATGTCTTTTGAGTGGAGCATTTAATCCATTTACATTGAAAGCAATTGTTGATACACATGTAACTATTGCCGTTTTATTATTCATAATTTTGATTTTTTTCCCATCTTAAAGAAGTCCCTGTAACATTCCTTGTAAGACTGATTTGGTGATGATGAACTCCTTTAGCTTTTTCTTGTCTGGGAAGCTCTTTATCTGTCTTTTGATTTTAAATGATAACTTTGCTGGGTAAGTAATCTTGGTTGTAGGTCCCTGTTTTTCATCACATTGAATATTTTATGCCAATCCCTTGTGACCAGCAAAGTTTCTGTTGAGAAATCAGCTGGAAATCTTATGGGAGCTCCTTTATAGGTTACAGTTGCCTTCCTCTTGCTGCTTTTAAGATTCTGTCTTTGTTTTTAACCTTTGCCATTCTAATCATAATGTGTCTTTGTGTGGGCCTGTTTGGGTTAATCTGGTTTGGGACTCTACTTCCTGGACTTGTATGTCTATTTCCTTCTCCAGGTTTGGAAAATTTTCATGCATTATTTCATCAAATACGTTCTCAATCTCTTGCTTTCTCTCTTCTCTTTCTGGGGCACCTATGATGAAAATGTTGTTATGCTTGATGTTGTCCCAGAGGTCTCGTAAGCTATCCTAATTATTTTAGATTCTTTTTTCTTTTTTTGCTGTTCTGATTGGGTGTTTTCTGCTACCTTATCTTTCACATCATTGAGTCCATCCTCTGCTTCGTCTAGTCTACTGGTGATTTCTTTTAGTGCATTCTTCATTTCAGTTATTGTGTTCTTCACTAGTGATTGGTTCTTTTTTATGGTTTCTATGTCCCTTCTTATGCTTGTTATCTCTGTTGAAGTTCTCACTAAGTTTCTTGCACATCCTTACAACTATTGTTTTGAACTCTGTATTTGGTAGGTTGTTTGCCTCCATTTGTGTTTAGTTCATTTTCTGAAGTTTTCTCCTATTCTTTCATTTGAAATGTATTTCTTTGTTTCTTCATTTGGGCTGCCTCTCTGTTTGTTTCTATGTATTAGGTAGCTCTGCTATGTATCCCATTGCTGTCCAGGTGGCCTTATGTGGGGCAGTAACCTAGTCACCTGCTCTGAGTGCTCCAGGTGTGTCCCTTTTGTGGGCTGTGTGTGCCCTCCTGTTATAGTTGAGCCTTGGTTGCTATTGGCACATCAGTGGGTGGGATTGACTCTCGGGCTGATTGGCTGTGGGGTTTGGCCAGGTCCACAGCTTACAGTCTCCTATGTTGGGGGGCTTACCCCACTGAGTGGGATTTGCCCCAGTGGGTTCTGTTGTCTGTTGAGACTACCCTTTGAGTGTGTTGCTTGTGGGGCTAATTTGGTGGTACTCTGCTGTAGTCTGAAGCCAACCTCCAAGTATGTTGGTTCTGGGGCCTCTTTGTAGGTGCTCCAGTGCAGGCTCAGGTCACCCACTGCCTATGACCTGCCAGGGACTACCTGGTAAGGGCTACAAAGCGATCCATGGTTGTTCGCTGCCTGTGCTAACTGTGGAGGTGGGTGAGGAAGCCACACTGTGAACCAAAGATGTCTGCCACCAATACCGGGCCTGGAGTAGCTCCACAAAAAGCCAAAATACCTCGAGGCCTGCTGCCTCCTTCCAGCTCCCTTAAAGTTCAGTAATTGATGAAGCTTCATGCAGTATGCAAGTAGGGTGAGGCAGGGTCTCCGGGAGTCACTAGAGTGGAAAAGTTCATGTAAATTCTGGTTTGATGCCAGGGCTGAGCCTGCAGCTACTCAGCAAAAGTCATAGAGCCAGTTGCTGCCTGCCTGGAGTCTAATAGTTTTCCAAGAAAGAGTGTAATGTGGGTGGGGATGGCTGCTCTTGGAGAAAGTGCATAGGTAGAATTTGGTGGGGTGGACTCCCAGTGAGTCAGCAGGGCAGAGCTGTAGAACTCATCAGACTAATCAGATTCAGATTTGTCTGTAAGCGTAGGGGGAGGGCTCAACACAGGAAAGGTGGTGCCAGCCTGCCAGGTGCATGGAAGGAGAACCCCTCACAGGGAAAACCAATTATCCTCCAGCTTTTGTCCTTCAGCTACACAACTCGGCCTGCCCCCTGTATGTCCCTGATACCTGCTGAATTACTGTCCCTCCAC
Source organism: Hipposideros larvatus (assembly GCA_031876335.1). Taxonomy (NCBI): domain Eukaryota; kingdom Metazoa; phylum Chordata; class Mammalia; order Chiroptera; family Hipposideridae; genus Hipposideros; species Hipposideros larvatus. The sequence goes on from CM063095.1 coordinate 49,088,072, forward strand.
TGGAGCCCAAGGTGAGTACCTGGGAGTGAGAGAGTCTGTGTGTTGGTCCTTTAAGAGGATGCCTGGGGTTCCTGCTGCCTTCCATCCCACCTAGATGGTTGGAATCCTTACAGGGCCATGTTGTGGGGCTCCTGTTTCTGGCACCAGGCTGGGGAGGCTGGTGTAGAACTAGGGTCCCTCGCTCCTCTAGGGGGAACCTCCACAGCCAAGATATCCCTCCAGGTTCTCAACTACTACATGCAGGTTTGGTTAGCCAGTTCTTTGTCTCCAAGCCTCCTACCAATCTCAACATGGCTTCTTTTTTATATCCTTAGTTGTAAAACTTCTGTTCAGCCAGACTTCAGATTGTTGTCCAGGTTGATTGTTCTATAATCTAGTTGTAATTTTAATGTGTTTATGGGAGGAAACAGACACAGTGTTTATCTACTCTGCCATATTGGATCTCCCTTCCTGCTTTTCTGAATTATTAGATGTAGCCCTTGTAGTTCAGATTTTTAAAGTCCATCTTATTCTTTCAATTTCTCTATCTCTACATTTATTTTAATTTTTAGTATATTCTATTTCTCTGGTGAAAATCCCCCTCTCTTTATTTTATTTATTTACTTATTTGCTTACTTATTTATTCCTCATTTGTTACTATATTTCTTTGAACATATTAAACACCATTACCTAAAAATTCTTGACTGCTGATTGCAATACAGGAATTCATACAAGATATTGTGGGTTTGGTTTCAGATCACCATAATCATTTTGTTGGTGGAGAGTCTTGCCTTCAATGTGTAAAAAGTGCATCTGTAAAGTACAATAAAGCAAGGTGTATTTGATATACTTGTACAATGACCATGAATTTATTTGTATTAATTATTTTTGAACTCATGTTCCTGTCTCTTGTCAAGCCTAGTAATTTTTGAGTGGGTGTCAGATAAATATATATATATATATAGTAAAACCTTAGATTGCGAGTAACATGGTTTGTGAGTGTTCTACAAGACAAGCAAACATTTCTAATACATTTGAACATGGTAAATGAGCGATGTCTTGCAATACAAGTAGTTTGTTTCCGGAATGAATTATGCTCACAAACCAAGGTATTACTGTACACACACACACACACACACACACACACACACACACACACACACAGAGTGCCAAGAGATGTATACACACTTTAAGAAAAGAAAAGTATATTACAATTGTAATACTTAATATATATTGATAACAATACATGAATACAAGTCACATTTGACTTCTGCAATTACAAGGGGTGCTCAAAGTGGTTACCATCAGCATCCAGACACTTCTAATTATAGCGAATTACTGCCTGAGCAACGTTGACCAAAGTGTCCACTTGTATATTTTTTCGCACCCCCGATATATATATGAATGGGACTACATCAAACTAAAAAGCTTCTATATATGGTCTGATAATTAAGCTCACGACTTTTTGCAATGATGTTGCTAAACTTTTTTGATATCATTATGTCTACCAACTGGAAAAACAGTTAACCAAATTCAGTATTTGGAAGTGCTGAAAAGGCTGCATGAAAAAGTTAGATGACCTGAACTTTTCACCAACAATTCATGGCTCTTGCATCACGACAATGCACCAGCTCACACGACACTGTCCGTGAGGGAGTTTTTAGCCGGTAAACAAATAACTATATTGGAACACCCTCCCTACTCACCTATTCTGGCCCTCAATGACTTCTTTCTTTACCTGAAGATGAAGGAAATATTGAAAGAGAGACATTTTGATGACATTCAGGACATGAAGGGTAATATGATGAGAGTTCTGAGGGCCATACCAGAAAACCAGTTTCAAAATTCCTTTGAAGCATGGACCAGATGCTGGCATCAGTGCATAGCTTCCCAAGGGGAGTACTTTGAAAGTGTAGTGATATTCAGCAATGAGGTATGTAGCGCTTTTTCTGGGATGAGTTCACAAACTTAATTGTCCAACCTTGTGTGTGTGTGTGTGTGTGTGTGTGTGTGTGTGTGTGTGTGTGTGTCTGTGTGTACAGTCTATTCTCATTAACTGCTGCAATTATGGCCTGTGAAGTCACTGCAAACACTGTACTGGTAAATTCTGAATAATTTCTCCTCTAGATAAATGCAGCATTAAAGTCCTTTGAGCACCTGATCATATTTTCATCAACTAATTAATACATGATCTATTTTTTACCTGTGTTCCTATATAAAGACACTTTTTTAAATATATTGAAAGTTAATGTGAGATTTAATGCAATCCCCATCAAAATCCCAGTGGCATTTTTTAAAGAAATAGAACAAAAAAAATCATCAGATTATATGGAACCACAAAAGATCCTGAATAACCAAAGCAATACTAAGAAAAAAGAACAATGCTGAAGGCATCTCACTCCTTGACTTCAGCTTGCACTACAGAGCAACAGTGATCAAAACAGCATGGCAACCCAAGACGCTAATTCAAAAAAATATGTGTACCCCTATGCTTATTGCAGCGCTATTCACAATAGCTAAGACTTGGAAACAACCAAAATGCCCATCGGTAGATATCTGGATTAAGAAACTGTGGTACATTTTTTTTTTAGTCAGGTTTTTATTATTTTTTATTTATTTATTTATTTTTATTGTTAGTTTCAGGTGTACAGAACAATGCAATAGTTACCCTTTTCACCCTCACAAAATAACAACCCCCCTCCCCCCATCTATTGCCCTCCCACCCCTGATATCATGCTTATCTATTACAATTCCATTGAATCCGTTCCCGCTCTCTACTCCATGTCCCGAGACTGAAACTGTGGTACATTTATACAATGGAGTATTACGCTGCTATAAAGGAAAATGAAATCGTACCATTTGGGATGATATGGATGGACCTAGAGACTATTGTGTTAAGTGAAATAAGTCAGTCGGAGAAAGACAAATACCATATGATTTCACTTATATGTAGAATCTAAAAAACTGAATGAATGAGGAAAGTAAACAGAAGTGGTTTCAGAGATATAGAGGAACAACTGATGGCTGCTAGTTGGGAGGGGGTGGGGATGAGGGAGAAGGGGAAGGGATTAGACAGCATAAATACACAACTACAATATTGCCACAGGGACATGTAAAACAGTTCAAGGAATATAATTAATAATATTGTAAATATTTTGTAGGGTGTCAAGTGGTCACATGTCTTGCTAGGGAGACCGCATCATGGATGGGGTAGAGGCTTGATCACTGCACAGTACACCTGAAGCTGATGTTGTACAGTATTGTATGTCAACTATAAGTGAATATATATATATATATATATATATATATATATATATATATATATTGTCATGGAACACAGAGTATCGTGTGGGAGTGGAGTCAAGAGAATTGTAATAGATATGTATGATATTGGGGGGGAATTGGGGCAGCAGATTGGGGGAGGAGTGTTTTCACCATGAGGGGTAAACAGTATAACTATTGCACTGTGTTGTACAACTGAAACTAATTCTAAAAAATGTGTATTTCACAATAAAAAATAAATAAAATTAAATTAAAATTAAAATTAAAAAACAGCATGGCATTAGTAGAGAAACAGATACACAGACCAATGGAATAGAATTGAAAATCCAGAAATAAACCCACATAAATATGGACAGACAATTTTTGACAAAGGAGCCAAAAACACGCAGTGGAGAAAAGAAAGCCTCTTCGATAAATGGTGCTGGCAGAATTGGAAAACCACATGCTAAAAGAATGAACCAAACTGCTATCTGTCACCATACACCAAAATTAACTAAAAATGGATCAAAGACCTGAAACAATAAACTGCATAGAATACAAAACTTATGGACCTTGGATTCAAAGAGGATATTATCAAAGGCAAGGGAAGCAAAAGTTAAAATAAATGAATGGAACTACATCAAACTAAAAAACTTCTGCACAGCAAAAGAAACCATCAACAAAATAAAGAAGGAACGAACTGAATGGGAAAAGATTTTTGCAAATAACACCTCCAATAAGGGGCTAATATCCAAAATATATAAGGCACACATACAACTCAACAACAAAGTAACAAACAATTGAATTTAAAAAATGGGCAGAGGACCATAATAGGGATTTCTCCAAAGAGGACATACAGATGGCCAATAGATATATGAAAAGATGCTCAGCATCACTAATCATCAGAGAAATGCAAATAAAAACTGTAATGAGATATCACTTCACACTGGTTAGAATAGCTATCATCAACAAGACAAATAATAACAAGTGTTGGAGAGGCTGCGGAGGAAAAGGAACACTCATACACGGTAGGAATGCAGATTTGTGCTGACGCTATGAAAGGCAGTGTGGAGGTTCCTCAAAAATTTAGGAATAGAATTACCATATGACCCAGCAATCCCTCTCCTGGGTATCTACCCCAAAAAATTTGAAAACATTTATCCATAAAGATGTATGGGCTCCGATGTTCACTGCAGCATTATTTACTGTGGCCAAGACATGGAAACAAGCAAAGTGTCCTTCAATAGATGACTGGATAAAGAAGATGTGGTATATACACAATGGAATACTATTCTGCCATAAGAAAAGATTAAATAGTGTCACTTGCAGCAATATGGATGGATCTTGAGATTATTATGGTACGCAAAATAAGTCAGACAGTAAAAGTTGAGAACCATATGATTTCACTGATATGTGGGATATAAAAACTGAAAGCAACAAAGGTACAAGACAAACAAATGAAGAAACAAATCTCATAGACATGAACAATAGCTTAGTGATTACCCGTGGGTAAGAGGATGGTAGAAGAGGGTATAGGGGGTCAAATATATGGTGATGGAAGAACTGACTCCAGGTGGTAAACACACAATGTGATATATAGATGATGTATTACAGAATTGTACACTTGAAACCTATGTAATTTTACTAACCATTGTCACCCCAATAAATCTTAATAAAAAAAACACAGGTTATAATTATTAACATAAAGTTCATTTTATTTCTCTTCATTTTAGCTACAAGTTACCCTTTTTTTCTTGAACCCATGGCTTAAGTATTCAAAGAATTCATGTGCTGGCAAATATAAAATATTTTTTATAAGTTTTGTAGTTTTTTATAAGGTTGGTGATTCCTACAAGCTGCTTGAAATCAGAGCCTCTGTTTTCATGACAGTATCATAGAGCACTTTTTTTGCACTTACTCTGTGCTAGGAATATTAGCATTATTTATCAGAATTATAGTATTTGTGTTATCTAATAATAATTGCTAGAATTATTTGAGTATCATATTTTAATAAGCAGTAAAGCTTAGAGATAAAGAATGTGCTCATAAATCCAGACTGTCTGGGTTAGAAACTCGTCTTCTATGCTTTTAAGTACTGTGTATTTGGACAAGATAGTTTACCTTTTATCAGTTTTATCATCCAAAATAGGGATAGCAACATTACCTATTTCATAGGATTGTCCAGAAAATTAAATTAGATGAATATGTAAAGCATTCAGAATAGCAAAAGATGCAAACACTTCATGAAAGCAAAGTGCCGTTATTTCCATTTTAGCACTATTTAGTAAGGCAGCCACGATCCTCAAATGGCTAGTGAGTACATGATGTGTGGCAAGTCCAAATAGAGATATGTGAGTAGAAAACACATACTAGATCAAAGACTTAGTGTGGAAAAATGATTTAAAATCTCTTCAGTAATGTTTATATTGACGACATGTTGGAATAACATTTATTATGCATCAGGGTAAATAAAAATATTAAAATAGCCACCTGTTTCTTTTTACTTAGAACATTTAAAATTACATAAATGGATCACATTGTATTTCTATGAAATAAATTGATCTACAGATATGTACTTGGAAACTTTCCCTGTGTTACACAACTGTAATGACATTAATATAGTTCCAAATACTTTCATGAGTCTTTTTGCCCTAATTGCATAATCCCTGTACCTTAGAAATAAATTTCAAGGTATTTATTATTGAGGCTATTCAAGCCATTCAACCTGATCATGTTTAATGTGCTGAAACACTATAGTTTAAGAACACTATGGAGATAACTTTGATTTCCTTTAATACAGTGAACATGAAAACTTGTAAGGCCTTCAGTTATAAGCACTTAAAGTACTGGATACATGTATACAAAACATTTTTTTTAACTGCCTGGAGTTAAGATTGAAAATGTAATGAAAGCCACAGGGCTATGTGCCATAATGGACATCGTTTGCTTAGGCTAGATTTGTTGATTGATGATAGCAGTTCAGGACTTGCATTCTCAAGCTCATTCAGGAAATAGAGGCAGATGGAGAAACTGGAAGGGAACCCCCACATAAAACCAAAATATTGACTGGATGAAATTCAGAAATCTATAAGGGTTAGGAAAAATTATCCCTTTCATAGGAAAAAAGGACAGAGTATTGATAGCAATCTACATAGAAAAATAATCCTTGATTTTTTTCTTCCTCTCTTATTTCTATTTCTTTCATCTCCTGATAATTTTGAAATAACACATAACTTGTGAGAGAAAAAGAGACCCAAATAGGCAAAGCCAAGCAAACTTTAAACACTGAATATTAAGGCATTTCCCCCACATACCCATATTTAAAAGTTTTGGAATCAGAGTCAAATGCTCTTTAAATTGGGTGGTGAAAGATAAAATAATCAAACTTACGTGATGTTGCAAAAGCAATTCTACGAGAGAAGTGTATAGCCATACATATAGCAACTATATTATTTGTCAGGTTCCTCTACTGGAAAACTATTCTTTTCTAAATATTCCTTTCTCTACTGTCCTCTCTGAAAGTCAATGTTCACCTACCACTCTTTTAAAGTGAGCATCATGCTTCACTCCTTTAAGGGTGGGGTATTTCCATAGATTATTTGGTATTCTTCTGCAGGGAAATTTGTTTCTTCTCCCCCGATGATAGGTTGATTCAATCATTTCTTATATTATTGCAGACTCATGTATATTTATTTTATGTTTTGAGTTATGATGCAATACTGCTTTATTTTATTGCTCATGTTGTTACAGTTTGACCATTGGGGATCTCTTTAATTTGACTCCTATGAGGCTTTGCTATACTTTGTGTGCATGTTAGTTTTAGCACTTGCTACTTTCTAGCAGTAAAAATTTTCACGGCTTATCTTGAATATTTCTTGTCCTAGAACCCCAGTCCTAAAATCAGAGATTTCTCCAAGGAGCCCCGGTTCATTTTATTGAAGAATGGCATTAGAAACCAAGGTAGGCTCATTGTTCCTGGGGTATTTTTTGCTCCTAGGCCCTCTCAGATGACAGAGCAAGAAAATATATGAATGTATCCCAACTAGTGTACATAAAAATATCTATAAGTATTTCCATATACTCTATATCCGTTTCTCCCTGTGTTAAGCTACACTTGTGTTCATACTTATGTCTAAGAAGCTAACCCATTACTACATGGATCATCCAGTCTTTTCCCCTTGGTTGTCTATAACCTTTCACTACAACTAGGTGAAATCTGGTGCCCACCATATATGACCCATTTATTTAATTGTTTGATTCCATCGTGAATGTATAATGGTTTTAAAATTACAGTGTGGGAGAGGAAAGCTCTCTATAACCTTCCAAATAAATCTCAGTCTTTCAGTGGCCCTTTGGCTCAGGTGCTCACTTTCACATGTTTCTCCAGTTGCATAGCTTTCCCTCCTAGTCCTCTATTCTCTTCCCACATCTATTTCCTTAAAGCCCTTATACCTGTTGACTAGGTATTTTTCCTTACTAGGTGACATAGAAAGGCTGGAGATGGCTAGAGTTGGAGGGATTCCCTTCCCCCATGTGAGATGAAGCTCTGACCAAGTCTTTTATAGAAAGAGTAAGCCTTTGCTATGAAGTAGATTCTGAACAATGACTACTCCCCTCTTCTAGAGGCAAGAGTAGATCTTTCTCAGATCTTCCCTTTGAGAACCTGATTGATGGGTTTCCTGGAAATGTATTCCTCAAAGGTGTCCACCCACCCACAACCCCAAGACATGGCTTCCCAGGAGATTCCCTCTCAGCTTCCAGCAATTCCTCAAATTTGCCATTTAACTGTTCCTACCGGTTTATGGTTCCAGAAGTTTCTTTCCCAGGCAAGGAAATATCAGCTATGTCTCTCTGATGTGCCTGTGTCTACAGGTTTTTAGGTTGTGGTTTTCCTTGCAACTTCTATTATCTGATGGCCAAACAAAGTTGTTGGTTTTCAGTTTATCCAATTGTTTCTTATTGTATGAACAAGAGCGTGTGATGACTTTAATGTGTTAGCATGTTGGAGCTGAAACTGGAAGCTGATTATAGTTTTTGATACATACATATTTGTGTATATAAATCATTTTTCTTGTCTCATCTTCCATCTACTACTATATGAGGCAAGATGTGATAATAGCAGTTAACCCAATATCACAATATTTAAATAATTGAATATCAAGGAGGAGGTGTAATAATTTGAAAGAGTACTGAATAAAAACAAGAGAGTGTGTTCCCCTTTTGTTGAAAGGATGAGTATTTTCAGTTGTACAATGGATATGTCCATAAAATATGGAGAATGTAGTTGCTAACTTCATTCAGAAATTAGAGCTAAAATATGTGGGTGGACTGAGCTGAATTGTTACTTTTTCTTACAATGTAGGTATTTTTAAACTTTTTTTTCCCCGAGATAAAGCCATTACCATAGTAACTAATGTAAGTCTTTCATAAAAGCACAGTGGAATAACATGAACTTTTGGAAAAGAGATACCTGTATCTCAATGTGTTTTATGGATGGAAATGGGTCAGTTTTGGTAGGTAGAATTAGACATGCACAAATCCAGCAATAATTCTCTGTACAAACTGAATACTTAACCTGTTTATAACATCCTTTAGCCAATAATGATTCTTTAACCACATTCCAGTATCCACAACTATTATGCCTATTATACAAGTGATAGAATATGTTTTAGGTGTGAGGAGAAGAGCTTCCAAAAGAGCATTGTAAAAATCAAAGGAAGGTTTACTTCAGCTCAAATGTGAGGATTAAATGTGAGTTGAGAGAGTCCCAAAGAGATGAAATTTAAGACAGAGCCAAGTAGTTAAGAGCATGGACACTTGGTGAGACTGCCTGTGTTCAAATCCTCATCATTTGCTGTCTGTATGACTTTAGCAAGCTACTCAACCTCTCTTGAACTCAATTTACTTATGTGTAAAGTATGGCTGATCATAGCACCTATTGCTTAGGATTGGTGTCAGGCTTAAATTACCTATTTTTATTTAATGCAGTGCTTAAACAGCCTGGAACATCAAATAGACTATGTGTTTGCTAAAGAAAACAAATGCACTGGCCTTGGATAATTCCAGATTGCAGTCAGATCATAGTTGTATTTCATCATTCTCTTTAAGATATAAGTAGAATGTCCCCAGGGATGCAGGATCAATTTATACCCTTGAGCCTCCTTCCTCATGTTATAAATTACAGCCCTTTAGCTTTCACTTGAAGCAAGAACTTAAATAGATATTACCTACTTTCTTGGGAGTAGAAAAGCAACTGTATCTTTGAGGTTTTGCAACCAGCGCAGATTGTTGGCTAGAAGAGATGTATTGAATAACAGGATGTATGAAAAGGTCCTCTGGAGGTGAAGGTATCTACTTTTCCCAATGGCACTGAAAGATTAATATACATTTTGAAAATCAAATCCTTTTATAATTTCTAATTGCTTGAGAAAAGACAAAATTATGTAGATCACTTTTTCCTTTCTCTATCCTCAATTTTCCCAGGTAGAAATAGAACCAGATTCTTCAGTGCGGCACTGTACTTGGATAATGAATGCGAACAACAGCAAATGTGACTTTTTAATCTGACATACAGAATTCTGTCGTACATGATTTCCCACTGCTGTTCAAATTTGTGCTGTATGAGAAAACAGAACTCGTTTGAATGTTACCTTCCAAATGGACCTAATTTCTAACTCATAGAGAAAGCGCCTCAGGTTATCCATGCCTGCTTTTTCTGCTCATGACACCAATTCTTCCACCTTTCTCCTAACAGGCTTCCCAGGTCTAGAATGGGAATATCCCTGGCTGTCCATCCCCTTTTCCTGTATCTATGCTATAGTTTTCCTGGGAAACTGCCTGGTGCTGCATGTGATCCGGACTGAGCCGAGCCTGCACGAGCCCATGTTCCATTTCCTGGCCATGCTGGCCCTCACTGACCTGAGCATGGGGCTGTCCACAGTGCACACGGTGCTGGGGATCCTGTGGGGGCTCCGCCAGGAAGTCAGCCTGGATGCCTGCATTGCACAGGCTTATTTCATCCACGGCCTTTCCTCCACAGAGTCTGGAGTCCTTCTTGCCATGGCTTTTGATCGTTTTACAGCAATCTGTAATCCTCTGAGATACACATCCATATTAACCAATGCCCGGATCATCAAAATTGGACTGGGGATTTTAGTTAGGAGTTTTATGTTCATCATTGCTCCCATAATCCGCCTAAAGTTTTTCCACTACTGCCGTCCACATGTCCTCTCTCACTCTTTCTGCCTTCACCAAGACCTGCTGAGACTAGCATGTTCTGACATCCGCTTCAACAGTTTCTATGCTTTGGCTCTGGTGATTTGTATCCTTTTGTTTGATTCCATGCTAATTCTTATATCCTACATTCTGATCATGCATTCTGTCTTAGCTATTGCATCCCGGGAGGAGCGGCTCAAGTCCTTGCAGACCTGTGTTTCCCATATCTGCGCTGTTCTGGTTTTCTATATTCCAATTATTGGTCTGACTATGGTGCACCGCTTTGGGAAGCAGCTCTCTCCTGTGGTCCATGTTCTCATGGGTAACATCTATATCATCTTCCCACCCCTGATGAACCCCATCATCTACAGTGTCAAGACCCAACAGATCCGTGGCAGGATTCAGAGGTGCTTCTCCAGGAAGAGGGATTGAAAGGCTTTAGATCAAAAAGTTGTTAAGTGGTTTAGATGTAGAAAACCTTGGGCAGGGAGAGGGAGGGAATACATCTATTTACATAAGTTAAATGTAAGTCAATTGAACACTAACATTTTATATGATATGCCATTAGTTCAAAGTTCATAGGTATCAAGAATGGTAATGAAACCTTGTGTCTCAATTCAAGTATAATGTAAAAAATTGTGAGAGGAGAGTCATTCATCACATGGCCCTATCATTTCTGTCCAGGAAAACATAATATTTTAACAATTGGCCAGAAAGATTATCTTGCAAGAACTATCTGCAAGAAAGTTATCCAAACACACAGTTTATATCAATGGAGGCACAATTTTATCACCACTTTGTGGAGTTGTCTTAATCAACATAGAAGTTATAATTGGTCTCTAAACTTAAATGATGTTTTCAGACTGGTTAATAGTCCACTTATGAGCCATTCCAAATCACCATCACCCTTCTTTCCTCACTAATTCATCAACAGACAACTTTGTTTCTTGCTTCTCAGAGGAAACTTTATCGCTATCTTTTATGTATCTATAAATGGCTACCAATCTCACTCTTTTTTAAATTTAATTTATTGGGGTGACAATGGTTAATAAAATTACATAAGTTTCAAGTGTGCATCTCTATAATACATCATCTATAGATGACATTATGTCTAATTTCAGTCTTACAGAAATTGAAATTCTTTACTGTTGAGAATCAATGCTTCATGTATTTGCTTTATTAGAACTCCTCTTATGTTTTCTGGATTTGACATGTATCAGCAAGGCAAAACTTCTTTTGTAAGGGCATTTTATACAGATGGAGAATATATATATATATATATATATATATATATATATATATATATATATATATATAATCTTAATAATTAATGAGAAGTCAGATGACTAGCCATTTAAGAAAGTAATAAAGCCTAGTCTGTACTGCAAACCTTGTGGAACTGTCATTCGTGAGGATCTTCAAAGAGAGAAAATGTTATCTTTTTTATCTCTAGCAATAAATCATTTTTATCACCCTCATCACCAAATTAGGAAAAAATACCTACACTTATACTACTAGATAAAGCAAATCTTGATTACCTTGTATAACTCTGTCAATGGATTTTTGAGACCAATGATATGGTGGATAACAGTTGTGCCAAGGGGCATCCCTGTCTTATTCTTGATTTTAGAGAAAAACTTTCAGTTTCTTACCATTAAGTATGATATTAGCTGAGAATTTGTTGTATATAAGCTTTATTATGCTAATGTGTATATCTTGAGTGGCTCTATCATTTTAGAGCTAGAGGTATAAGGAGAGAAATGTCAGGTCCAAATACTGCTCCAATCACTAATAGCTGGGTGTTTCATTTTTAAGTTTGTGAATTTTGAGTCATCATTGGTTAAATGTAGAAAATAGTTTTTATACTTTACAGTGTCAGAGTAAGGATTAAATAAAATAATTAATGGAACACAAGTATCACAACATTCAAAAAATTTTTTTCTATATGTACCAGTGCCAATGCCATGATGAGCATTAGAAATATGAAGAGCAGTTAGCAAAGGTATTTTTCTGAATGACCATACAGTGCTCCCAACTGGATATCTCACTTGGAGATCGCATTTCTTTGCTTAACAAGTCCAAAAGTGAACATTTTACACTTATAAACCCACACAAAAACACCGTACAAAATGTCTTATCTCAGTTAATAACAAATCAAATAAATGAAATCAGTAACAGGGAATCAGTTAGTGTTATAAAATATTTATTAAGTGTCAAATATATGCCAAAAATATATGAGAAACTAAATGTTTAGAAAAAGTTAAATAAGGAGATGACAGATTAGGTAAATGCTATGCCTACTGCAGTCCAGGATCACACCAAAATTACAAATAAATTATGGAACAGTCAACTTCAAGAATCATCTGAGACTATGTGAACTATACCCCTGTAACTAAGGATATAAAGAAGAGGCCACATTGAGACTGGTAAGAGTGGGGATGAGAAATGGGCTGACCCCAAACCCACAGACACTGGTTGAACACCAGGAGGGACACCTTGGTGCCGGAGGTCCCCCAGAAGAGGGAGGGGTCTCAGGCCCACTCTGGACTCCCCAGCCCATGGGACTTGTGCCAGGAACAGGAGTTCCCATAACATATGGAAGTGAAAATCAGCAAGGACTCTGTCTGTCAGCCCCAGTGAGATGGACGGTGGCTAGAAACCCAAATGTCCTCTTAAAGGGCCTGCACACAGACTCGCTCACTTGCAAACACTAACCAGGTCTTTGATGGAGGGGCGGCAACTTGAGAGGTGCCAGAGGCCTATGGAGAAAGACTGAGTTGTGTGGTTTCAGGGCAAGGGCTGGAGGGAGAACAATCATTATCACTGTGTGCAGCTTGCCTCACGTGTGGCCTACAGGAGGATGAAGTTTTTTCTATGTTGAACCCTCCCTCAAAGGGCCAAATCTGAGACTACTTTGGTCTTGTAAAATCTGTGCTTGTGCACCACAAAGAGGACTACTCTGAGTGTCACTCCAACCCCAATCTGTGTAAGAAGTTAGTGAGTTAAAATGGTTGCATGTCTCAGAGGACCACAAATTCCCACAAAGTGGTCTAGGGCTATGGCCAGCTGAATACCTGACTCAATACTCTGGAAGCTGTGAATGAGCCACACTTTAAGAGACAGGCATCAAATTACATCTTTGGCTGATGAAACCAGAATATTCCTAGCATTTTTTGTTAGTATGCAAATACTGAAAACAAAGTCTGCGTCTCCAAGCAGTGTCAGGAAGAGATACATGTACTCGTGGAGGCTGCACTCAGATTTGATGATGACAAGGAACAGGGAATTCCCAAACAGGGCAATGATGTACACAGCACAGAAAATAATAATGCTGATCCAGAACTGCACAGCCTCCAAGCCAGGAATCCCAATCAGTGTCAGTACCGAGGGCATGAAAACTGTTAGCTTAGAGCTGCCTAATTAATGCTTTGAAGTTTTTTTTGTGGAGTTTCTCTCTTCTGTTATTTGTTCTTACCTATTTATAAGTTTTCATTTTTTATTTTTTATGACTACATATTTGGTATTTATTTCTTTTACTTATGTATTTTAAGAACAAATTTTATGGAGTTATATTTGTTATTGTGTGTATTTCTGTGGTTTTTATTTAATTATTTTTTTAAAAAAATACTTATTTTTTTCAGTTACAGCTGACATTCAATATAATTTTATATTAGTTTCAGATGTACATCATAGTGGTTAGACATTTATACAATTTATGCAGTGGTCCCACCGATTAGCCTAGTACCCACTTGACACTATATACATAATTGTTGAAATATTATTGACCATACTGTGTATGTTGCATTTTATATCCCCATGACTATTTTGAAACTACTAATTTTTATTTCTTAATCCCTTCACCTTCTCCACCCAACCCCACATCCCCTTTCCTTCTGGCAACCATCAGTTTGTTCTCTGTATCTATGAGCCTGTTTTAGTTTTGTTTATTCATTATTTTCTTCTTTAGGTTCAACATATAAGTGAGACCATATTGTATTTGTCTTTCTCAGCATGACTTATTTCACTTCACGTAATACCTTCTTGGTTCATTTATGTTGTCACAAATGATAAGATTTCATTTATTTTTATGGCCAAGTAATATTCCATTGTATAAATGTGCTACATGTTCTTTATCCAATTGTCTATTGATGGGCATTTCAGTTGTTTCCATATATTGGTTACTGTGAATAGCACTGCATGAACATAGGTGTGTACATATCTTTTTGAATTAGCATTTTGGATTTCTTTGGATAAATACCCAAAAGTTGAATTGATGGCTCATACAGTAGGTCTATTTTTAATTTTTTGAGGCTTCAAACTGTTTTCCATAGTGGCTGCACCAATTTTCAGTCCCACCAACAGTGCACAAGGGTTCCCTTTTCTCTGCATCCTTGCCAGCACTTGTTGTTTGTTGATTTATTGATGATAGCTATTCTGAGAGGTGTGAAGTGATATCTCATTGTAATTGCAGTTTGCATTTCTCTGATTTAACCAAGGAGGTAAAAGACTTGTACTTAGAAAACTATAAGACACTAAAGAAAGAAATTAAAGAAGACACAAATAAATGGAAACATATCATGTTCATGCGTAGGAAGAATTAACATCATTAAAATGTCTATACTACTCAAAATAATCTATAGATTCAATGCAATTCCTATCAAAATACCAATGGCATATTTTTTTTTCAGAGCTAGAGCAAATAATCTTAAGATGTATATGTAATCACAAATGACCCCAAATAGCTACAGCAATGTTGGGCAAGAAAAAGAAATTTGGAGGTACTATTCTATCTGATAAAAACTATGCGACAAGTCTATAGTAATTGAAACAGCATGGTACTGGCATAAATACAGACACATAGATCAATGGAACAGAGTAGAGAGCCCACAAATACATCCATGCCTATGTGGTCATTTAACCTATGACAAAAGAGGCAACAATATTCAGTGGGGTAGACAGTCTGTTCAATGCATGGTGTTGTAAAAAATGGACACATACATGCAAAAAATGAAACTGAAGAAACTTCTTACATCATATACAAGAATAAATCAAAATAGATTAAAGATTTAAACATAAGACCTGAACCATAAAACTAGACGAAAATATAGGCCATAAACTCTCTGACATTGCTTAGTAGTATTTTTTCTGATACATCTCCTCAGACAAGGGAAACAAAAGAAAAAATATACAAATGCCACTACATCACACTAAAAAGTTTTTGCCCAGCAAAATAAACCATCAATAAAGTGAAAAGACATCCTACTGAATGGGAGAGGATATTTGCCAATAATATATCTGATAAGAGGTTAATGCTCAAAATTTATAAAGAACTCATAAAACTTAGCACCAAAACAACAGACAATCCAATTAAAAAAGGGAAGAAGACCTAGATAGACACTTCTGCAAAGAGAACATACAGATGGCCTATGAACTTATGAAAAGATGTTCAACATTGCCAATCATTAAAATTTTTTTTAGAATCAAAACTTGAATATCACTTTAAGTGGCATTTTGTCAAGCATATATGTTTACTGATCATGTAAGTCCAGGAATGCAGACACCAAAAATTTATTCTCTCTCTCTTTCTCTCCCTCTCAACACAAAGGCACACAAATAAATACGTGATTTATATGCAAAGGAGACCCATTCACAACTAGTGTTGTATGTGCATTTGTGTGCATTTATCAGTTGAAGGGCATTAGTGAGGCTTTTTGGCAGGTTGAGGAACTTTCAAATAAGATGTATTACATATACCAATTTTATTTTTACCCAAGATGCATTCACAGGCAGTCATTTAATCTGCACTGAATAAATAAAGGGAAGTATTCTCTATTTCAAGTAGTATTCTTGACCCTGGGTGAAGTTCATTAAAATTGAAAAATAGTCTGCGAAAAGACACTGACAAGAAAATGAAAATATAGCCACAGGTGGGGAGAAAATATTTGCCAAACACATATTTGTTAAAAGGACTTTTATTCCAAAATATACAAAAACCCAAAAAATAAGAAAACAAACAACCCATTTAAAACTGGGCAAAAGATCTGAACAGACACCTCACCAGAGAACATATACAGATGACAAATAAACACAAAGGATGCTGAACATTATATATCATTAGGGAATTGCTAAGTAAAACAACATTGCAATAACCTATTAGAGTGGCAAAAATTCAGGACTGGTATACCAAATGCTGTTGAAGAAGTGGAGCAACAAGAACTCTCTTTCATTAATGGTGAGGATGCAAAATGGTACAGCTACTTTGGAAGACAGTCTGGGAGTTTCTTACAAAGCTACGCATAGATTTATCATGCAGCCCAGCAATTGTGTTCCTAGATATTAACCCAAGTGAGTTGAGTTGAAAATTTATGTCCACACAAAGCCTTCACATGAATATTAATAGCGTTTTTATTCAAATATTTTTATTCACCCATTTATGTGATACAGTTATAAACATGCAGGTATAAACAAATCATTTTCAATGAGACAAATATAATATCAGCAGTTGGGCAAGACTATGATGCAATTCTCTTGAGAAACAGAAAAGTAATGAATCATATTACACATAATTTATTCTATCTGCTTTTAACATTTTTTTGGTATAATAATGGAATATAAAAAAATAAATCCATCAATCCTATGACTAATACCTCTCGCAGAATGCCATGGAAGTACCATGCTGGACAATTGAGAAAATGGAACTTTAGTACATGTTTTCAGTTAGTTATTGTATTCAAACAGACTTTTGTGTAAGTAAAAAATATTATAAAACTGAAAGTGCGCAATAATATTTAGATGAGATAGTGTTAATGATGCATGAGTAAAAGTAAGGATTTTAAATGAGAATAATTTGGTTAATCCAGAATTTTCAAGGTTGTCCTCAGATAAGAACATGAATTTCAGTACTTCAGTTGAAGAACTGGGTTCAGTTTCCAGGGCTAGATTCGTCCTATAAGATTTGTGACATCATTTGAAGACACTGGGGTTTAAAGAACTAGCGTTGTTAAGACCTTTTAGCAAACTCTGGTGATGTGCAGCCTTAACAGGGCTCATGCTCAGAGAGGTGGAAAGTTGCATTGAAACCCACATCATTGGGTTCTATATTTATTTTTCTATATAACAACAGATATTGAAAACCTTGAGGTTCACTTATGTCTTCAGTAGAAACCCCAAACTACAGATTTCATTCTACTTTTCTCCTTTTTAATATTTGTAATTTCCACCCCAAGGTGAGGATCAGGCCTCCCATTAATCTCAGTTTTCAGATTCATCATCTTTAACATGCATTAAATATTCTAAAGGATTGGCATAAGGATAAAATTAGATTATGAATGGAATTTATTATAGAATTTTTTCAAGAAAAGTTTATTTCGTATCTGCCAGCATCAGCAGATACTAGGCATTGGGGACATGAAGATGAAATTAGACAAGGCTTATTCCTAGATCTTATTTATAGCTGCCAAGTAGATATCTGTGTTAGGGAGTTGTATTTCCCTAATCAAACATGTGTTTTTTAAGGCATGTGTTTCCCCACGTAGACCATCCTTTAAAAACCCTTCTCTCAGTGAATACCACCCCAAGTCAATGAACTAGTAAAAGAGACTCTGACCAAGTCATTGATTACTTATTAAGTGCCATATACATGACAATAATTGAGTGACACTATGTGGTAAATATTAAATTATTAAAAATCCAGTGTAATCTCCAAAACTATAGGTAAATTTTTTAAAACTATGGTTTAAACTATACAGACTACCAAGATTACAAAAAAAGAACAGTGAGCCCAAAAGGAAACCTCAGTTAAGGCATCCTGGCAAGGATTTCAAAAGAGTCTGAGCCTAATTCTATAAAAAGAAGATTATTTTACCAATATAGGAATCACAGGCTGGGGCTCTAGGTAGAGAATATATCACAATGAGCGTAAGGAGGAAAACGTAACAGAAATGGATACATCTCTTGAAGAGAATAATGCCTTAAGAGAAAACTATAATTTAAAAAATGTAATTGGGAAAATTCTAACTGTTGGCACCATACAGGTCCTTGATCAATTTAGGGATTAAAGGACAGTGCAGTATTCATGGTGAAAACGTCACACAATTTTGTGTAGGACAGATGACCCTGATTACATGTAAAAATCTAGTCCAAACCTGGAAGACATTAGTATAATGAAACTGCCACTTTTTGCCCTTTTAGAGTTTGACATCATATTCGTCAACCCCAGAATGTGAGCACATCGGGTTTACATAAAAAATGTGATGTGAATACATTCTAATCAGTAGATAGTATAAAGAATGAGGGGGAAGGTCCAATTCCACATCTCTAAATATTCTAAGTGCTGGCATTGGCCATCAGTTTGCTATATCATTAAGCCATAGTAAAAAAAAAATCTGTGTCTAGTTGTTTTTTTTTTTGGTGTCCATACTTTTTATTACTTAAACTTAAGATCTGTACACATATTTCTCTTTCCATACATTTTACAAAAGGGCATTTTGTTTTGTTTTGATTTTGTATTTATTTATGAAATTTATTGGGGTGACATTCGTTAGTAAAATTATATAGGTTTCATGTGTACATTTTTATAATACATCGCCTATATATTGCACTGTGTTCACTGCCCAGAGTCAGTTCTCCTTCCATTCACCATATATTTACCTAGTTGTGTTTATCAGCCTGCACCTGACCTTTACAATAAAACCTATTTTAAGATAAAAGTGAATAAACACTAATGCAACTTTCTATAGAGGAATCCAAGTATAATTATTTTGGAAGTCAGTTCCAGAGAAACACAAAAATAACCACAAAACCATGAGCATATTTTAAAAAAAATATCTATAGTTTTACTTGCATAATTTATTGTTTTCCTTTTGAGCTGTAGTTATAAAGTTTTCCATTTAAAATTTATTGTACTTATCTGTAAGATCTTCACACAAAACAAGAATGAATGTTAGCTGCTCATCATTCCACATTTGTCTTTCATCCAAATTTATCTTCTGAAGTTTAATTTCTTTAGAGCTCTATTATATATGCCCCTGTAGTAGGCTGTGTGAAATATATTTTGGGGAAAAAATAAATTCTGACTACATTTTGATGTATAAATGAATAACTTCAATCTTGACTTAATGCTAATTCACAGCCATTCAATAAAGAGTTTTATGATGATAAGGTAGGAACATACATGATAGTAGATAAATGAGAGATTTAGTTTGATATACATTAGAATTATAATACATTAGACTGAATTTCTTATGTCGTGGCAAAAATGCCACTTGATGTTTTTAAACAAAGGTAAAATATTAAGATTTAACTTTTCTTTTAAGAAATGCCTGTCAGGGTCCGGCCGAGTGGCTCAGTTGGTTAAGTGTTGCCTTAAGAACACGAGCTCTGAGGAACAGGGCTGCTGGTTCAGTTCCCACATGGGCCAGTGACTCTGCCCCCAAGCTGAGCTGCTGCTGAGCTGCTGCTGAGCTGTCGCTGAGCTGTCAACAGGTGGCAGGTTGGCTCAGCAGGTGAGAGCATGTGCTCCTAACAACAAGATTGCCTGTTCGATGGTGGGCTACTCTTACCCACAGCTAAGACTGAACTTGGCACCTTGAGCTGAACTGCCGCCCGGATGGCTCAGTGGATAGAGTGTGTGCTCTTAACAACAAGACTGCTGGCTTTGACTCCCGCATAGGATGGTGGGCTGTGCTGTCCTCACCCCCACCTCCCCCAACTCCCCTCACTCCTCCAACCCCCCACAACTAATTGAATGTGGTGACTGGACTTGGAGTTGAGCTTGCACCATCCACAACTAAGATTGAAGGACAACAACTTGACTTGGAGCTTATGGGTCCTGGAAAAACACAATGTTCCCCTTCCCCAATTCCCCAACACTGTTCCTTTCCCCAATTCCCCAATAAAATCTAAAAAAGAAAAGAAAAGAAATGCCTGTCATTTAGAACTTATTGAGCTTCAATACTTCTTTCATAATTTTTGCCATGTGTGGACTAGATATGATTAGCTCTGTGTGTTTCAACTAATTCTCTATCCAAAACCAGTGAAAGTATTTCAGCAAGAGTCAGTGTCTTACTGTATTGAATGCAAAACTAGAATTCCATAACTTTAGTACACAGTAAACTTGATAAATCACAGATTCTCATCAAGAATGTTTTTCTGAGGTCTGGCCAAGTGGCTCAATTGGTTAAGAGCTTGCTCAAGAGCGTGAGCTCTGAGCAACAGGGTCAGAAAAAAAAAGTTTTTCTGTATTTTGTTGTTGTTGTTGATTTTTGAAATAAAATAAGGTAATGGAGAATCAAGAAGCAAACTTAGAGTGAAAAACCTTGTATACTTGATCTCGAATCTGTTTGGTCTTCACCCCATACACAATAGGATTGAGCAAAGGTGGGACAAGCAGGTAAAGGTTGGACAGAAGAATATGAATATAAGGTGGAATATGGGACCCAAACCTGTGTGTAAAGAAGGAGAAGAAACCTAGGAGATAAAACTCAAGGAAGACACAAATGTGGGCAATGCAGGTGTTGAAGGCTTTGAGCCTGGCTTCCTTTTGAGGCAGACTGAAGACAGTTATAAATATTCGAATATAGGAGAGGGTGATGAAGATTATGTCAAAGCCAAGTATACTGAAAGCCACAAACAGACCATAGATCTTGTTGATTCGAATATCTTCTGCTGCCAACTTCACGATGGCCATGTGTTCACAGTAAGAATGGGAGACAACAGTGGTCTGGTAATATTTCAGCCTGCATTTGATGAGGATGAGACAAGGAGTCTCAAGGAGGACTGCCCTGAGTGTCAATCCAACCCCAATCTGTGTGAGAAGTTGGTGAGTGAAAATGGTTGCATGTCTCAGAGGATCACAGATTGCCACATAGCGATCCAGGGCCATGGCCAGCAGAATACCTGACTCAATACTCTGGAAGCTGTGAATGAGCCACATCTGTAAAAGACAGGCATCAAAGTATATCTTTGGAAGATGAAACCAGAATATTCCCAGCATTTTTGGTAGGATGCAGGTACTGAGAGCAATGTCTGTGGCTCCAAGCAGTGCCAGGAAGAGATACATGGGCTCATGGAGGCTGGACTCAGATTTGATGATGACCATGAGCAGGGAATTCCCAAGCAGAGCAGTGATGTACATGGCACAGAAAGGAATGCCGATCCAGAACTGCACAGATTCCAAGCCAGGAATCCCAATCAGTGTCAGTACTGAGGGCATGAAGACTGTGCCATTGAGCTTGAACATGATGGCTTACAACTCCCTGTTTTTGAGCTTCGGATTCAGGGTAGAAGTTGTGTTGAGTGTCTATCTTCTATTTTCTGTTCTCACCTAGATTTATACAATCAGAGGTTAAATGTGGTTTCAAATGGCATTTTGTAAGACATACTCATTGAGCAATTAAGTTTGTACAAGAATACAGATACAAGCTCCCTGAATGAGCTAGCTTAATTCAACACTCCTCTCACTTTCCTCCCCCTTTACTTTTCTCCTCTATCTATTCCTCTCTGTATCTCACTCTGTCTTCTCTCTCTCTCTCTCTCTCTCTCTCTTGTGTGCACACACAAACACTTAGATACTAACAGGAATACACACATTCATTATTGAGAAAAGAAATATTCTAGTAAAGTGAGGACATATGGTTGTATATTGTCAGTTAAAAATTATCCCACTTTAATATCAGTTTTACTTGTTTGTTAATAGAATATGGAAGTATATGGTGATATACTGATACATTACCAAATAATCTTTCCTGGTCCTATCCCAAGAAGCATTTAATCAAGAGATCAGGCAGAAAGAAATGAAAGGCATACTCACTATTTCAAGTGCTATAGTAAGCACTAGGGCAATAAGAACTGATCAAGTAGAGTCCTCAATTTCAACAAGACAATGACTTACTGGAAAATGCCATATTATAAGTGTCATGTTAAAAATATTCACATCAAGAAGCATATAAAAGTGGTGTAACATAGTTGGACTCTACCTTCATTCCAGAAGTGGATGCTGGGGAATTTTTCTCCATAAACTTGGATAAAATTAGATATTTTGGGTGTAGAAAAAAAATGATATGTGAATGATAATTTCTTATGAAAATTTAGAGCTGCAAATTT
Source organism: Hipposideros larvatus (assembly GCA_031876335.1). Classification (NCBI taxonomy): domain Eukaryota; kingdom Metazoa; phylum Chordata; class Mammalia; order Chiroptera; family Hipposideridae; genus Hipposideros; species Hipposideros larvatus. The sequence continues at coordinate 49,110,629 of CM063095.1, forward strand.
GATATGGGAAAAATTTTATTTGATAAAACAATGGCCAAAAAATAAAAGTTGCTATGTGCTTTACTTCTCCAGGAAAATTTTGATTACCAAAATCTGATCAATAAATAATATCTTTATTTGAAAATATGTATGAATAAAAGAGCCAAAAACATACAATGGAGGGCTGGCCGAGTGGCTCAGTTGGTTAAGAGCGCGCTCAAGAGTTTGAGCTCTGAGCAACAGCGGTTCGATGCCAGCCCGAGCTGAGCAGTCGCTAAGCTACCAATAGGTAGCAGGATGGCTCAGCTAAAACAAACAAACAAACAAACAAACAAAAAAAAAAAAAAAAAAAAAAAAAAAAAAAAAACATACAATGGAGAAATGAAAATTTCTTCAATAAATAGTGCTGGGAAAACTGGAAAGTCTCATGGAAAAGAATGATACTAGACTGCTGTCACCATATGCCAAAATTAACTCAAAATGGACCAAAGACCTAAATATAAGACCTAAAACAATAAATTGCATAGAAGAAAGCATAAGTGCTAAACTTATGGACTTTGGTTTCAGAGAGGATTATATGAATTTTACCTCAAAGGCAAGGGAATTAAAAGCAAAAATAAATGAATGAGACTATATCAAAATAAAAAGCTTCTGCACAACGTAAGAAGCCATCAACAAGACAGAGGTAACCAACCAAATGGGAGAAGATAATTGCAACAACACCTCTGATGAAGGGCTAATATCAAAAATATATAAAGAACTCATACATTGGGGGCTGGCCAAGTGGCTCAGTTGATTAAGAGCTCACTCAAGAGTTTGAGCTCTGAGAAACAGCGGTTCGAGTCCCGGCCCGAGCTGCCAACAGGTGGCAGGATGGCTCAGCTAAAAAAACAAACAAACAAACAAACAAAAAACTCATACAACTGAACAACAAAAAACAAACAATCCAATTAAAAAATCGACAGAGGGCCCAAACAGAGACTTCTCTCAAGAAGCCATACAAATGGTCAACAGATATATGAAAAGATCTGTTTTTTTGCAGCTGTTAGGAAAATGCAAATCAAAAGCACAGTGAGATATCACCTCACACCTGCTAGAATGGGTATCATCAACAAGACATGTAGTAACAAGTGTTAAGGAGGTTGTGGAAAAAAAGGAACCCACATACACTGCTGGTGGGAATGTAAACTGATACAGTCAGTAAAGAAAACAATATGGAGGCTCCTTAAACAATTAAGAATAGAATTGCCCTATGACCCAGAAATCTCTCTTCTGGGTATCTACCCAAAAAATCTGAAAACATTTACCTGTTAACATGTATGTAGCCCTGTATTCATTGTGGCATTATTCACAGTGGCCAAGACACGGAAACAACCAAAGTGTCCTTTGATAGATGATTGGATAAAGAGTATGTGGTACATGTACACAATGGAATATTACTCGGCCATAAGAAAAGATGAATTACTGCCATTTGTGACAACATGGATGGATCTTGGGATTATCATGCTAAGTGAAATAAGTCAGACAGATAAAGTCAAGAACCATATGATTTCACTTATATGTGGGATATAAAACTGAAAGCAACAGATAAACAAGACAAACGAACGAACAAAAACTCATAGGCACAGACAACAGTTTAGTGGCTACTGGAGGGTAAGGGTGAGGAGGGGTTGTAGAATAGAGTAAAGAGGGTCAAATATATGGTGATAGAAAAACTTACTCTGGGTTGTGAACACACAATGCAATGTATAGATGATGTATTATAGTACTCTACAGTTGAAACCTATATAATTTTACTAAATAGTCACCCCAATAAATTAAATAAAAATAAAAATGAAAATATGTGCAGATAAATGATATTAATTACTATTATTTTAGTAAAATACATTAGAGATCATCAACATAAGGAATAAAAATATTTCAAATACACTATGATATTGAATAGGTAATAATATTTGTTCAGTGGGGTTCAATTGAAGATCTGTTATTGATAAAAACTAACCAGTTTTCACCTATTTCCCATGAATATGATTGCTATTATAATATAAAGTCTAATTATTTTTGTTTCAATAGAATGGAGTAAAATATCTTGAAATTCTCATCTAACCCAACCTTGCAGAGATTATAAAAAATAAATTTTTCTTTGACAAGATGATACATAAAAGTTTTAAAAAAATGCAGCAAATATAATTATTTGGAATTATCCTTTTAATAAAAGTGTGGTGATTTTCTACAATCTTAATGCATTTCTTTCCTTTTCTATGTCTCTTTCAATTAGTTTTTCCTATACAAGCTACTCTTGGATAGTATTACATACCTCAGTTTCCTTTCCTTCAAGTTCATTCATTCTGCTATAGAAGTGTTAGTTTATGTTCCAATTTATACATTTGACTACAATTTCCATATAAAAGTCACTATTATAATCTTCTGGAAGTTTATTTTTCTCTTACATATTGAGATCAATACTACATTAATATAGACTAAAGTTATATATAGCCTATCCCATTCTATTCCTTTTTGCATCTTTTTCTACTTCAGAATCTGTGTTGACATCCTATCCAAAGAGTTTGTTCAGAATTCATTTTTTCTTGGCAATGGGTGAATTTAGCTTGATGAAGAAGATTCCTGGTTTCAAAATGTCATCTAAATTTTCAACATTAAAAGAGGTAAGAGTATAAAAATGCATAACCTATTTTATAACTGCTGTACAGAAATAGCAAAGTTTGAGAGATAGTTATGATTTCTAAGGCTGGATTCTACGTTTGATTATGTACGGTGAGTGAGCTCAACTGTGGAAGGTCACTAAGTAAGGAGAAAGTAGTGAAAAGCTAATTTGGCATTATTTTGGATTAGTCTTTCTCAGTCCAACATTCACCAATGTATATCAGTGAGTTTAGAACTTCTGTAGGGAAGTGTAATGTCTTTTATGCCTATTTTTAATAAATAGGCATAAATACCTAATTTCTCTAAAATACCAAATTTCTCTAGAGGAAAAGCACTGCATGTTTTACCATTCTTTCAAAGTCTCTCATCCTTGCATGTAGATTCAGAGATTCAGCCTCTGAATACCCATCCATTCCCTTGTCTCATCTCCATGATTACTCTTTTCAGTCTGTTTTGCTCACATGTATTTGCTGGAATTTTATCTTCATTGTTTTCTCTAACTTAGATCTTTCTATGCCCTAATTCATGCCTTCTATGCAATCCAAAGTTTTATTTATTTTTAGTTGTGCAAAAATCTAACTTTTTTATTAAAATTTATTGGGGGTGTCAATGGTTATTAAAATTACATAGGTTTCAAGTGTACAATTCTGTACTACATCATCTATATATTACATTGTGTGTTCACCACCCAGAGTCAGTTCTCCTTCCATCACCATATATTTGACCCCTTTTACTTTTTTCTACTATCCCTTCTTCCCCCAAAGTTTTATTTTTTAATGAAATATAAAAATTCATGTAGCTGTGGTATTTTATACTTCCCAGCATGAAGGTTATATGAAACTACCTGGGAGCTGTACTCTGACTACATGGAAAACTTCATAGTGAAGTGTTTAAGGTCATGAATTCTGGAAATTGAATCTAAACTCTACTACCATCAGCTCTGTGTCCTCTGCCAAGTTACTAAAAGTTTTCTGGGCCTCATTTGCCTTGGCTAATGAATAGAGATAATGATCATCCTTCCTCATATGAATAATAAGAGAAGTCCTTAAAAACAATGCTTGAAAGCATTATTTGAAAACAATATGCTTATAAGAATGTTTGACACATAGGAAGCACTATATCATTGGATGCTATTAATATTATTGTCATTCACTTCAACCTTCCTTACAAACGTCTTGCTACTCATTAGGAAATGCATTTTGAAATTCTGTAAAATATTTTAAAATGCTACAATCTGTATCTTATACTTTCCTATGCTTATAGCCTGTTTCTTTTAGATTTTTCTCCTGTCCTCATGACATTACCATCTAACAAGTATCTGTTTATCATTCAACTCTCAGCTCAAGCATCACCATCACTATGAAAATTGTTGATTTCATTAAGTAGAAGTCCATATTCTTCCTTTGTGTCCTCATTGAAAAACTTGGACTGTTTAATGAATACATCTCATTGAAAATTAATAAGTCAGAGTTTAATTTACATGAATTAATTAAATATCTAAAATATATAAATTTTAATACAGATGAAAATTCATTTGACTTATTGCTTTTCAGGTGTACACCTGCAGGGGTAAATGGAAAACAAGGATTAGGAAAAATATAGAATCTGTCTAGAAAAAAGTGCTAAGAATCATTGTACCTTGATTTACAAGCTTCATTTGGTTTTTGCTTTTTTTGTTTTGTTTTGTTTTTTTACTTTTTAAATTAAATGTATTACGGTGACATTTGTTAGTAAAATTATATAGGTTTGAAGCATACATTTCTATAATACATCATCTACATATTGCAGTGTGTGTTCACCACCCAAAGTCAATTAATTCTTCCACCACCATAAGTTTGACTTCCTTTACCTTCTTCATTTGTTTTTATTAGAGCTTTACCCTCCTATGTTGAACTAAGCAAGGATACATACCTGTTTTAGTTGCAGATTTGAATAATTTCACTGTTGCTGAGAGAAGAAACGAAAGGGGCCAACAGAATACCCACTAGACCAAGAAAAAATCAGCACCATTTTTAACACCCTTCATGCCCTAGCTCAAATTTTAAAGAAATAGTAATGTCCTTTTCAGAATGCCTACTCAGAGCTTAAACTTGAAGCTAATCCCTTTTATACAAGGACACTTCCTTTTGATCCTCTCTAAATATTCTTCTCTAGATCTCACAGGCACCTGTGGGAATACATACTCACAAACCCAGTACTCTAAACTTATGTGCGTGCACCTGCTCGTGCATTGCATTTTATGCAGATAGAGAAAACCATTCCCAGAGGCAGATACAGAACAAAAATAGTATCAGTACTTGGACAAGGACTATGATGCAATTCTCCTGAGAAACAGGTGTGACAAAAATCATCGTCTCTAAAGGCCATAAATTTATCCAACTTCCCCTTTGCTTAAATTATTACTGTTTTGTATGGGGGAAAGCATATGTAAGAAGCATTGCAAGGCTCCTAGGCCTCCATCCCTGAATCTCAGCGACTGCAGTTCTGCCCTTAAAGTTTTAGAAGAGTAAGTCTCCATCTTGGACTGCCCTTAACACTCGATTTAATAAATGAGACATCAAGAAACACCATCATAAACTATAGAAAACTTATTTTAGTTTTGAATGACTACTAAAACTGATGGGAGGAGAACTGACTGTGGGTGGTGAACGCATAATGTAATATATAGATAATGTATTACAGAATTGATACCTATAACCCATTGATACCTGAAACCTATGTAACTTTACTAACAACTGTCACCCCAGTAAACTTTAATTTAAAAAAAAGTGGAGGCATGGTGTAAGGGAGCAGACCTCGAAATCTTGATTGGATAGATTTCATGAATGTTGTTTTGGACTAATAGTGACTCAGAGTGCAGCAATGCATGGGGGATTGCACTAGTGTGTTTCTAGTTATAGATAACTCGTCTTTTATTCCCTGCCCCTTGTATTCCCTGGCATTCCTCTCTCAATGTCCATTTCTTCCCCATTTTGCCTATCCATGGACTGGGGCTTATATCTTTGCCACTGTCTGGTTCTTAGAATCCTCAACTTTGGAAAATGAGCTCCAGTTGGTGTCCTTCTCCCCCCTCAGTCTCGTAATGATGTAGTACTTACCTTCAACCCATGATCATTTGGAACGGGAGGTCTGAGGAGGAGAGAAAGAGGGTTCTGCTGTTGACTGACTTGAATGATGGTTTCTCCTTCAAAGGTGTAGGCTCCAGAGCTTCCTAACATAGTAAAATGTGAAGAGCAGACAAGGGAAATATTGGTGTCTTTCTCTTTTCATTAAAGGTATTTTAAGACTTTTAGAACTTATAACATGTAGGGTAGGGCTGGGAAACTTCTCCCTTCTTTCTTTATATGTTTGTTGACTGGCCTAATAATTAAATTGATATAAGACAGATTAACAGGAGAAAACCAAGTATAATTACACACATATGGGAGTCTCACAAAGACATGAAGACTCAAAGGCAGCCTGGCAACGAGGCTTACATGCCGTCCTGAGCGAAGGAGAAGGGGTTGGGGGTCTGCAGCTTCAAAGGGGAGGAAGACAATTCACAGGAAGATGAATAGAGCAAAGGTTTGGTAAACAAGTATTTGCCACATATGCAAATAAAGTATTTCTGATACAAACAGTTATCTCTGGTGATAGCTCTCTTTCTGGTATAGGCCTTCTATTTAAATTATTTTAGGCAGTTAAGAGAGAGGTTAAAACCATGAGTCTGCTGGGTCTTAATTGCCGTCAGCTCAAAACAATCCACATGCCAAAGTGGCACGTGTGAGGGTGGTGTATTCTGCTCCTCCTCAAATGTAAAAAAAAACCATATTCTACCAGATTATGGCAAACCTTGAAACCTTTCTTAATGAGTTTAGATTTTTATCTTAAGAGCAATAAAACTATTAAATAACTTTATTAAATATGTATTTTTTTACTGGAAAGCCAGGTTTCTACCATTGTCCAACATATATCCTACAGTGTACACCTACTGACCTGAAATTTCAGTTTAACTCTTAATTATTTTGGAAGAAGAAACATACCTTAGAAGTAATTAAAAAGTTTGAATACCAAAATTAAACTAAGCCTCAATTCCCTCGTCTCTAAATAGGGCCTATAATAAGCTGCCCATCTATGAAGCTAGTACTTAATGAGTGCTTTTTCTGTTCTAAGAAGTTCACAGCTATATTATCTCATTTAGTTACTTTTATCATCATCTTCAGCATACAGGTGTGGAAACTAATGCTTACAAAAAATAAGTAAGCTGCTCAGGATTACTCATTTAGAAAGTTTTGAGTGTGTCTTTGAATTCTAATCCTTAAGCACTTTGTATTGGGAAACCATACGATGATTTTTTTTTACATTTCTGCCTGGACAAGGCTTCTGAACAAGCGGGGAAGGGAGTGGTAGATGAGGGTAAACAGGGTCAAATATTTGGTGATGGAAGGAGAACACTGACTCTGGGTGGTGAACACGCAATGTGATACATAGATGATGCATTACAGAATTGTACACTTGAAACCTACGTGATTTTACTAACCTTTGTCACTCCCAATAAACTTTAATAAAAAAAGAAATTAATGATTGCTGATAACTGCAACTTATATTTATAATATCCAATTTTAAATTTGATGTTTGTCAAAGAAGCCTCAGCTTTCTTACTGAATTCTTTTATAAGTAAACATCAGAAATTTAATCTTAAAATAGAAATGTATTTTAATAAAATAATTTTTATGAAAACAATTACTTGAAACCTGGGTTGAAAGATAAGCCTTAGATATTAAAGGATGACCGACTAGTGGTTATCAGAGCTAAGGGGAGAAATGGCTTATCAGACATTCCAGACTGTACTCTTCTCAGCAGTAGGTGGGGCTATGAATTAACTTCTCTGCCCAGGGCCTGCATGGTGCATTATATGGAAATGAATCAAGCAAGGTTGTGTCCTAAATTCCCCACTAGACAGAGCCACCAGGTTTCCTGTGCAGACAGGGAAAGCCACAGGTGTTCTCTGTTCAAGCGCCACTGTAAGTGGGACTGTTAGATGAGCTGCACAGCTTCCTCTGGTTACTCTGATTAGGTTTCTTGGGCCGGTGTGCTGACAGCTGAATTTAGCAATGGGCAGGTCTACCAACTAGCTTCTCTGCCAGGAGAAAAACAGCTTCAAGGCCAATTTACGAGTCATTAAAGAGATGAAAATCAAAACCCTGTACATTTAACCTTAATATAATCTAAGAGTTTCTCTAGAAAATGGTCACTGATTTTGGTGAATAAATATTAACTCTTTAACCATAAAAATAAAAATTAAAAAAAACAAAGCATTTCATATACATAAAATAGGCTTTTCAGCAATAAAAAGGGATAAAGTACTGATACATGCTACAACAAAGGTGAACCTCAAAAACATTAAACTATGTTTAAAAAGTCAGATACAAAGAACACATCTTATATGATTCTATTTGTGCAAAATATTCAGATTGGAAAATCCATAGAGACAGAATGTAGACAAGTGGTGCCTAGGATTGACAGTGGGAATGGAGAGTGATACTAAATAGACATAAGGTTTCTTTTCGGAGTGATTGGGATTTTGTAAAATTAGATTGGGGTGATGGTTGCACAACTCTGAAAATATTTTGAAAATGGGTGAATTCTATGGTTTGTTAATTATATTTCAATAAATTTCATAGACTAAATATATAATTCTATGATGTACCTCCTCCCTATATCTCAGGGCTTTGAAAAATCCTAAAAGTGAAATGAATTTGTGCAAGAGATTTGACTCATATTTTAGAAATGCTCTACACAGTATTTATAGATAATCACTGTAGTACCTCACAGGAAAAATAAATGAGAGACGGGAGATTAAAGAGGGGGGCCTGGGCTGGAGGAAAAGTGGGTGATGGGCATACAGAAATCCTGTTTTATTTTTGTACCTTTTCTGAAAAGTCTGAAATTATTTTGTAATACAAAAGTTAAAAATATTCAGTAAAATAAAAACAGGTAACTTCTGTTGTAAATATTTGTGATCATCATCTCATGGTTCTGACTTATGATAATTTCACATTTATTTTGACACTGTCCCTATGGCAAGGTGAAAAGCCCTTGCTTTCAGGTAGCATGAAAATGAAAAGGAGAATTAAACTGAAAGTGTATATACTACCAAAAGTAATTTTAGTAATGTTTCTGTTTGTGGTATCAATTATGAATTATGAATTATTACTGATTAGATCAAGGTAGAAGCTCATAGGGAGAAAGGTGGCAATTCCCCAGGCAAGGTATTTATTTTTTGTCCAGTGACCATTATGAAATACCTTAGATGGTTAATTTGGCAGGAATATTTGTCTTTGGAAAGCAGCTATCTTAATACAATGACAAAAATAACAGGGAAGAAAAATAAAATTAAAATTTAATCATGAATCTGTTATATAAGTAAAAACAAACAGAGAAGGAGGGGGAGAGAAGGAGATGGGGGAGGAAGGGAGATGGGAAGGGGAGAGAGAGAGAGAGAGAGAGAGAGAGAGAGAGAGAGAGAGAGAGAGAGAGAGAGAGAGAGAGAGAAGGAGGGAGCAATGAAGGGAGAATGGAAGGAAGAGAACAAGGAAAAAGAGAGGGAAGGATATAAGGAAGGTAGGATTCTGGATCACACTTTTACCACTACACTTTTTATGTTCTACCCTCTGTGGCCAAATTCTAAAAAACAAACAAACAACAAACAAAATATTCATATCACTTTCACCTAAAAATTCAAATTCCCTTCATGAAATTCCCACCACTCTGCAAACACCGTTCATAATTTTCCATTGTTTTTCTAAATCTAATGGATAGTTGTCAGCACCCAATTTAAGTCACACTCACGTCATTTTGGCACACTCACTCTCCTTTTTAAAATACCTTTCTATTTGGACTCATTAACATCATGCTCCTCTGATATTTTTATTGCTTCCTTTTCACAATATTGTTGGTGATTCAACTGTACCTTACTGTATTACTCAAGTATTTTAGTATATTCATACTATTTCCTTTACTCGGTCATCAACTCCCATTATCTCAAATACCATGTTTATGACCATTACTTCCAAGCTTATTACCTAAATCTATCCTTCTCATCAGAGCCCTGATTTGTATATCAAACCCTAAGCTGAATATCTCTTCTTAAATGTGTCTTGAGCAGATCAAATAAACAGGAAGAATATGTTTAAAACAAATTCTATTTTTCCCACACCTTCCTTATCTCAGTACAGGCATACCTCAAAGATATTGAGGGTTTAGTTCCAGACCAACACAATAAAGAGAATAGCGCAAGTCACATGAACTTTGGTTTCCTGGTCATATAAAAGTCATATTTATACTATATTGTAGGCTATTAAGTGTACAGTAGCTTATATTATTAAAAAAACAATGTACATACCTTAATTAAAAACCCTTCATTACTAAAAAAAAAATGTTAACCATCATTTGAGTCTTCAGTGAGTCATAATTTTTTTTGCTCGTGGAGAATCTCACCTTCAATTTGCAAAGAACACAGTATCTGTGAATCACAATAAAGCAACATGCAATAAAAGCAGGCATGCCTGTACATGGCTATATGATCTCTGTAGTTTCTCATTCCAAAAATCTAAACAGGATTTGGTGCCTCCTATTATCTCATCCCTCACAGCCAGTCAATTGCCAAATCTTTTGACTCTACCTACTAAATATATCTCATACACATCCACTTCCTGCAACTTCCTGAGCTTACTCTTGCTCAAACACTACTATATCCTGTTATTTAAGATCCTTTTATCGAGTCTTCTGTGGTCAACTCTTGTCCTTCTCATCTATTCAGTAGGAAGGCTGATGTTCTTAACACACATGTGTGATCAAATCACCATTCTAAATGCAATTTATTAGTAGTTGCCCTAAGAATTAAAACTAAATTAAAGTCTCATATTTCATAACCTTGTTCCTAATTTTCAACTTTTCCACCTGGAGTTTCAGAGCCACTTACTCACCTGTTTTTAATGCAGCCTAGTGTATTCTCAACACTTTTTTCTCTTCTGTTTTGCCTGAAAATTTCTTATATTTTTATGTTTCCCAGGTTACTTACCTTCCTTCTACAAGCCTCAGCCACATACCTCTTTCTCAAAGAAGTCATGACTAAAACATTCTCTTTTTGCTGGAATATAAAGCTCTTTTTAATTAAAGCATAGTTGACATACAATATTATATTAGTTTCAGATGTACAACATAGCGATTTGACATTTATACAAGGGTGGACAATTAAGTTAGCAAGCTTGTTGCAATGATGTTGCTAACCTTTTTTGATATCAGAGGGATTATTCATTATGAATTTCTACCAACTGGAAGAACAGTTAACCAAGTTTACTATTTGGAAGTGCTGAAAAGACTGTGTGAAAAAGTCAGACTATTTTGTAACTACCGATTTATATGTCTGAATTTCTTTACCTTTTTCACCTGGCTCCCCAACGCTCCTCCCCTCTGGCAACCTTCAGTTTGTTCTCTGCAGCTATGAGTCTGTTTCTGTTTTGTTTGCTCATTTTTTTTGTTCTTTAGAGTCTACATATTAGCAATATCATATGATATTTGTCTTTTTCAGTTTGACTTATTTCACTTAGCATTATGCCTTCTAGTCCATCCATATTGTCATAAATGGTAAGATTTCATTCTTTTTTATGACTGAGTAATATTCCATGTATACAAGGTCTGACAATTAGGTACACAAACTCATCATTGAAAAAAAGCTATTGGGTTGTCATAAAAGTCATGATGTATTTTTCTGTTTTTCATTGCAAAAATGCATCGTGATTTTTCTGACAACCCAATACATACCTCATGGCTGAGTATCACTGTGATCAACTTTGAAATACTCCTCTTGGGAAGTTATGCACTGATGCCAGTGCCTAGTCCACTATTCAAAGCAAGTTTAGAACTCTTTCTCTGGAATGGCCATTAAAGCTGTCATCATATTACCTTTGATGTCCTGGTTGTTATCAAAATGCCCTCCTCTGGAATATTTCCTTTCTCTCCTGGTAAAGAAAAAAGTTACTGGGGGCCAGATCAGGTGAGTAGGGAAGGTGTTCCAATACAGTTATTTGTTTACTGGCTAAAAACTCCCTCACAGACAGTGCTGTGTGGGCTGGTGCATTGTCATGATGCAAGAGCCATGAATTGTTGGCAAAAAGTTCAGGACATCTAACTTTTCACACAGCATTTTCAGCACTTCCAAATAGTAAACTTGGTTAACTGTTCTTCCAGTTGGTAGAAATTCATAATGAATAATCCCTTTGATATAAAAATGTTAGCAACATATTTTTGACTCTTGATTTGAACTGATGAAACATTTTTGGTCATGGAGAATTGGATGATCTCCATTGTGCACTTTGACACTTTGTTTCAGGGTCATATTGGAACACCCACATTTCATCACCAGTGATAATACAGCCCAAAATATCATCTTGCCTCTCCAAAAGGTCTTGGCAAACTACAAATCTCCTTTGCTTTTGTTCATCAGTGAGCTCTTTTGGGACCATTTTTGCACACACCTTTCTCATGCCAACATTTTCAGTTAAGATTTTCCTAACCGTTTCTCTATTGATGTTTGTTTGGTCTGCTATGCTTCTCATAGCCAGCCGATGATTTTGACACACAATTTGATGAATTTTTGCAATGTTTTCGTCAGTTCTGCTCATTTCTGGCAGCCCCGACCTCTGTTCATCAGTGACATGCTCTCTCCCCTCAGAAAATCATTTAATGCATTTGTACAGTGTCATTTTCTTCATGGCATTATCCCCATAAACTTGGACTAACATGTCCCTGATTTCACTTCCACTCTTTCCAAGTTTAACAAGAAATTTGATGTGTGTTCGTTGCTCTAATTCAAGCTCAGACATTCTCGCAATGGCTCACAAAAACACGCAACAATAATAATGAACGCTACTCAGCAAGACACCGCCACACATCATCATGAACACAGCTATGAGATACTGATATACCAAGGTTATGAAACCTTACCGAGCTGTTTGTACAGCGCTGCCAATGTAAGCTAATTGTTGCAAGTTCACGAACTTCATTGTAGGATCTTGTATATGTATTGTACCACCATTTCTTTTTCCAATCATGTATTGATGGGCATTTGGTTGCTTCCATATCTTGGCTATTGTACATAGTGCTGCAATAAACATCATGGTGCATATATCTTTCCAAATTAGTATTTTAATTTCTTTGGATAAATACCCAGAAGTGGAATTGCTAGGTCATAAGGTCGTCTTATTTTCAATTTTTAAAAGGAAGCTTCATATCATGTTCCATAGTGGCTGCAGCAATTTGCAATCCTACCAACAGTTCCCTTTTTTCCACAACCTCACCAACTTTTGTTGTTTGATGATTTATTGATGATGGCCATCCTGACAGGTGGAGGTGACATCTCATTGTGGTTTTGATTTGCATTTTTCTGATGATTAGTGACATTAAGCAACATTTCATATGTCTATTGGTCATGTTTATGTCCTCTTTAGAGAAATGTCTATTCAGATGCTCTGCCCATAATTTAATTGAACTGTTTTATTTTATTTTTTCGATGTTGAGTGTATGAGTTCTTTATAAATTTTGGATATTAACTCCTTTTCAGCTGTATCATTGGCAAATATCCTGTCCCATTCAGTAGGATGTCTTTTTCTTTTATTGATGGTTTCTTCTGTTGGGCACAAACTTTTTAGTTGTATGCATTTGTTTATTTTTTCTCTGTTTCTTTTGCCTGAGGAGATGGATCAGAAAAATATTACTAAGAGCAATGTCAATGAGTTTACTGCCTATGTTTTCTTTTAGGAGTTTTATGATTTCAGGTATTACATTTAAGTATTTAAACCATTTTGAGTTTATTGTGGTATATGGTATAAGAAGGTGGTCCAGCTTCAGTGTTTTTACATGTATCTGTTCAGTTTTCCCAACACCATTTATCGAATAGACTGTGTTTACCCCACTGTATATTCTTGCCTCCTTTATCATAGGTTAAATGACAATATAAGCATGGGTTGTTTCTGGGCCCTCTATTCTGTTCCATTAATCCATGTGTCTGTTTTTATGCTAGTACCATATTGTTTTGATTACTATAACCTTATATAAAAATTAACTCAAAATGGATCATAGACATAAAGATACATTGTAAACCTTCCAGAACAAAACATATGAGAAATTGTTGTGATCTTGGATTTGGTGATCTTGGATTTGACAATGAGTTTGTAGATATAACAAAAATTAAACAAGACAAGTGTTGGAGAGGTTGGGGAGAAAAAGGAACACTCCTACACTGCTGGTGGGAATGTATATTGGTACAGCCGCTATGGAAAACAGTATGCAGGTTCCTCAAAATATTAAGAATAGAATTACCATACAACCAAGCAATCCCTCTTCTGGGTATCTACAAAAAATCTGGAAACATTTATCCATAAAGATATATATATATATATATATATATATATATATATATATATATATATATATATATATATATATCCCTATATCCATTGCAGCATTATTCACAGTGGCCAAGACATGGAAACAACCAAAGTGTCCTTTGATAGGTGATTGGATAAAGAAGATGTGGTAAATATATACAATGGAATATTGCTCAGCCATAAGAAAAGATGAAATACTGTAATTTGCAACAACATGGATATATCTTGAGATTATCATGCTAAGTGAAATAAGTCAGGCAGAAAAAGTCAAGAGCCATATAACTTCACTCATATGTGGGATATAAAGCTGAACAAATGAACAAGACAAACAAACAAAGAAACAAAAACTCACAGACACAGGCAACACTTTAGTGGTTATCAGAGGGTAAAGGGGAGAAAGATGGTAGAAGAGGGAAAAAGTGGTTGCATATATGGTGAAGGACAGAGAAGTGACTCTGAGTGGTGAGTACACAATGAAATATATAGTTGATGCATTATAGAAATGTACACTTGGAACCTATATAATTTTACTAACCAATGTCACCCCAATACATTTAATAAAATTAGAAGAAAATCTAAATAAAGCTTTTGCTTTTTTTGGTCACAGTTAAGAGAAAGAAAAGACAATTTACAAACTGAATATAACAACTTGAAAATCATATATCTGCTAAGGATTTTGTAATTAAAATATTTAAAGAACTCACCAAACTCAATAAGAAGGAAACAGCATCACAAAAGGGAAAATTATTTAAATAGGCACTTCACCAAGAAGATGTATATATGAAAAGATGCAAAAAAGCATTTGTCATATGGGAAGTATAAATTAAAAACCACAATATATAGCTACATGCCTATCAATATAGCAAAACAAAATTTTTAAAAAACCATTAAAAAATCTAACTATACCAAGCATTGGCAAGATATTGAGGAGCTGTAATTTTCATATGCTACGGGTCAGAGTGTCAATGGTATAGTTGCTTTGGAAGACATGTTGACAATATTTTTGAACATTAAATAAATATTAGGCCATATGATTTAACCATTCCATTCCTAGCTATTTACCCAAGATCAAATACTGGTTTAATAATTTCTACTTTAAAATGTATGTTATTTATGTTATAGAGAAAGATAAAAGGTAAAATTATTGCAAGCATCAGAAAAGGTATATTTCTCACATAGACTAAAAAAATGCATGAAAATAGAGAAGAAAAATGTGAAATATAGAGAAGAAAAAGTACAATTAAAATAATTGCGCAAAGATAAATGATTTAGAGAGGGAATAAACAAGATGAAATGTGCAATGAAACTTCTGATTCCACTTTGTTAAGTTTCTCTTACCTAAATTTCATGCTCTGCAAAGTTAGATTTCATTTGGGATCTTACAATGCTTTGGGGATAGTAAAGGAACATATGTGGTACCCAAGAGAAAAATTACTCATACATTTCACATTTTTCTGAGGATGCTGCCAGCCATGGCTACAGTAGACACCTGTGATAATATATTATCTTTCTTTAGACATAAACAGAGACTCCCAGAAGTTCATTCCAAATCCCATGTGTCCATTATCATTATTGTTTCTGCATAAAACTCCCTAGTATCCAGGTATTGGTAGTCACTAACACTGGAAACTCTGTGTCTAGACAACAGGATTTTGGCCTACAGGATGAAGAGTAAGGTCTCTATTTTGCTGAGTTTATTACACTAAAGGAAATTGTATTATATTATATTTCATTTTCTTCTCAAAAATAGACAAACACTAGAAATTAGGGGATCATAAACTGATCTAATTTGCAACATCTTTCTAGAAATACCCCAATTCTCTCTTAATGTCTGCTATCTCTATCTTGAACTTCAATAATTCCAGATTTATTCTCACTGGTTTTCCTGGCCTACAAGTTGACTACCTCTGGTTCTCTATCCCTTTCACCTCCATCTATGCTATTGTTTTCCTGGGAAACTGCATGGTGCTGCATGTGATCCGGACTGAGTCGAGCCTGCACGAGCCCATGTTCCATTTCCTGGCCATGCTGGCCCTCACTGACCTGTGCATGGGGCTGTCCACCATGTATACAGTGCTGGGAATCTTGTGGGGGTTTATTCAAGAGATCAGCCTGGATGCCTGCATTGCCCAGTCCTATTTCATCCATGGTCTGTCCTTCATGGAGTCCTCTGTCCTCCTCGCTATGGCCTTTGACCGCTACATTGCCATTTGTCACCCACTACGCTACTCCTCCATCCTAACTCATGACAAAATCATGAAAATTGGGGTGGCAATCTTATGTAGGAGTACTTTACTCATACCTCCAGTCATCATTCGCCTAAAGTTCTTAAATTATTGCCGTCCCCACATCCTCTCTCACTCTTTCTGCCTGCACCAGGACTTAATTCGAATGGCCTGTTCGGACATCCGCTTCAACAGCATCTATGGGCTGGCCCTGGTGATCAGCAACCTGTTGTTGGATGCAGTGCTCATACTTATCTCCTATGTCATGATCTTGCATGCAGTCTTAGCTATTGCATCACAGGAGGAGAGAATCAAGTCCTTGCAGACCTGTGTATCTCACATCTGTGCTGTTTCAGTTTTCTACATCCCGATCATTGGTCTGACCATGGTGCATCGCTTTGGGAAACACCTCTCACCATTAGTTCATGTCCTCATGGGCAACATCTATATCCTTTTCCCACCCTTGATGAACCCCATTATTTATAGCATCAAGACCCAGCAAATACGAAGGAGAATCCAGAGATTGTTTTATTTTAAAGTAATGTAAGTGTTGAGATCAAATGGAATATTTAAAAGTCAACAAGTGGACCTCAAAAGGGTAAGAGTTAATATATAATTAAAATTAATTTAATGATTTTTACTTGTATAATGTTTTATATGTTATAAATACTTTCCTCTCCATTTTTTCCCACAACCACCTAAAGTCAGTGACATTTACATGGGTTATATTATGATTAATTTTATAAATCATAAAATACATATATGACAGGATGATAATCATATTAATATATGAGACAGATTAGCTATTAAAATTCATATCTTGAGTGAGGACAGTTTCGGATCCATCCAATATGGAAAAGGTAAGTTTTCCTGATTAAAGCCCTTCATGTATTTACTAAAAAAATCAACAATTGTCAGTCATTTTCACTACTCTGGGTAACATTCTTGTTTATTGTTTAGCCATCATTCCTTGTTATCCAGTTTAGCCACATGGCCATGTGATGGAGTAAAGCATCGTAGAGAGATTGAACTATTTGGATGATTTAAAAAGTAGTGCAATAAATAAACAACAAAAGTAATCTGATGCTATTTGCCCACCAAACAGCTTTTTTCCTTGTTTTTGCCTTTAGAGTAGTAACTGAACTGGAGATACTAACAACCAGCAATTGCCAGAGTAGAAAGAAACTTTTGTGATTAGTTTGTTTATTCAAATAATAATACCAATAGCAACGACTATTTAGAAACAATTTGAAAATATTTATTATGTATCCATATCTTATTTAAATCCCTGGCCCCAGTTTTAAAAAACAACAAAAGAGCATAGCGTGTAACTATGGCCAAGTAATATAAATATGTGTCTAATTTATCTCCCCATCAAGACTCTGTGGTAGATATTATTTTCTATTATATACATGGATAGTTTAAAACACACAAAGGTTAAATGATATATCCTACTTTTAGGAGATAATAGGTGATGGAATTTGGATATATTTTCTGTTTCAGTTTTAAATCACATGATAGCTTTCTTTCCTACCTTTCTTCTGAACTTTTAAACTATGAACTCTTTTAAGGGTCGTGTAACAATTATAAAACATTTATATAAAAATAAAAGAAAAATAAAATAAATCATGGATAGTAATATAGTGCACACATTTGGACTCTGTTGTTATCTATAAGTTTCCTCAAAATATTATTGCAATGATATTTATATTATTTACGAAATATATTTAAGGCAAGTTTTTTGATGTATAATTACGAGTAGTAATTCATTCTGTTTAGATGTACATGTATAGTTCGGTGAGCTTTGAAAAATATTTACAGTTATGTAGTCATCACCACAATCAAATGTAGAATATTTCCATCACCCCCAAAAGTGCCTTTTACTTCTTTGTGGTCAATTTTCTCCCACACCCAAGTGCCTGGCAACCACTAATCTGATTTCTGTCATACAGTTTGCCTTTAAGAGTAGGTCATGTAAATTAAATAATAAATAATGTAATATTTTATGTCTGGAGTCTTTTACTTGCTATAATACTTTTGAAATTTATTCTTGTTGTTGACTGTATCCACGGTTCATTTTCATTGTTGAATCCTAGTTCACTGTACCACATAGAGCAAATTTATTCATTCATCAATTGATTGGCATCTTAGTGTTTCATAGTTTTTATTTTGAATAAAGCTGTTATAAACATACACATGCTATCATTCTAAAAGTATTTCCTTAAAATTTGTAAAGCTTATTTTTAATGTTTATATCTTTACTACTAATAATGTGAGTGCAGTAATAATAATAATAGTTAGAAATAATGTTGAGTTTATAGTTATCAGATGCTAATAATAGGCCAGGCATCACGGAAGCACTAAGTAGTGATTCTTGCTATTAATTTTCACAGCAAATCTCTGAGGTAAATCATAATCATTTAAGTTTGCAGATGAGGAAATTGAGGTGAATGAATTTTAAATTACTAGAAAATAATAGTGGGGCAATTCAGTTTCACAGCACTTTTACTGCTGCTACTACTGTTTAATTTTATAGTGTATTTATTTCCCAATTGTTCTATTTGTTTTTGTTGTTGTTGGTGTTCATGGTGGAGTTAAGAGTTTTAAATCATGCATTGTGTAAATATAGGTTTCAAATGAATTACCAGTTGAAACAATGATTTAATAGACTATTCTTTCAGCCCATATTATGATATACAAAAACCCTATGTAATAGGGTGTGTACTTTATACTCAAAAAGTCAAATGTGGTAAATTTTGTTTTGTTTCATTTTTTTAGTGTTTTCTGGTCCCAAGAAACTCTATCTATGTCCATAGTTGTCTGAAATGCCAACCTCTCACTTAAAAGTCAATTAAAGTTTTTGAGTTTAAAAAATCTTTGCTGTAGTGTAACATAATTTATGTAAATAACTTTTCTGTCAATTGAAAATTGATATTCTCTGCTAGACATTGCTTTCCTCCATAGATCTATGGCACTCACTCCTACCCGCATCCAAGTCCCTTATCATCTGCATTAAAGGGGAAGCCACATTTCCCTCAAGAATTGGATGGGACAACTGGATGAGCCTCTGGTCTAAGACTGCAATACTTGGCTGACTGTCATTAAATGAATGTGATCTTACCTCCTCTCTCAGTCTGGGACTTGATCTTTTCCCACCCTCTGCTGAATGTTGACTCATTATTTTCTCATGATCCACTTAGTGACCCATCCATAATGTTGGTGTTTACTCTGTAAGCCCTGAAACCTGACCCATTTTCTCTGAATTCCCTGACTCTAACAATTGTTTCAGGTATTATTATAAGTGTTTTATATGTACTTCTTCAATTCAAAAAACATGGACACCTAGATACAATAACTTTCCTAAGATTTTATTTTGTACTTACAACCAATGGAGTAGAGATTTGATTATTGGCAGTTTGACTTCAGAGATTGCCAAAGAAGAAGAAGCAGAAGAAGAAGAAGAAGGAGGAAGAGGAGGAGGAGGAGGAGGAGGAGGAGGAGGAGGAGGAGGAGGAGGAGGAGGAGGAGAAGAGGAATTATTGAGGTTATTTTATCAGGTTGGGTAGGAATTTTGGCCTTGCATTAAAGTTATTGTCTTAAGAAAGGACTGATAATCAGTAATTATTCAAGGATGATAAGCCAGATAGGCTTCATTGGCATGAAAGTTACCATGACTTTATAGGACTAATGCTACTAATGTTACTGGTAATCATAATGATAATAATAATGATAATAATAATAAACATTTCATGTTTTTATAATTTGGCCTAGGCTCTATGGCTGATATATTATACTTATTGACTTAACATCATGCATGAAAGTCTCTTGTAAGCTTTCGCACATCATTGTTTTTCTCCTTGTCTCTTTCTCTATTTCTGGTGATTAATCACACTTTACTTCCTGGAGCCCCAGTGTTCAGACGACTGGTGTGGCTTCTTTGGGAGCTCAAGACCACTAAATCAGTGACTATAATTCAATATGAAGCCTTTTATCATCAAATAAAAATAACTTGGATAGAAATAAAAATAGAAGTCTAGATAAGCCTGGGATTGCACAGTGTTGTATTAACTTAATGTCGTGCATATTAGAACCATGTTCTCTCTTCGCATTGTTCCAGTATGCACGTGCTTCAGTTATACCACTACTGTGCAAAGGAAACATGCATATAACATCATTCTAACTCAGTAGACAGTGTCCTCTCATATTCCACACACATCACATTCTTCCTTCCATTCTCTCTTGCTTATAATGCTTTTTCCCCCCATTTATTCCTGCCAGTTTGTGTTCAAATGTTTCTCTTTTCCTTCCCTTCTTTTGTTCCTTTTCTGCTCAAACTTAAATATTATTACTGGAGAAAAAAAAGGCACTTTACAGATAATACAATAACAATAAGAGAGTTGCAAACACATACAAGAATTAGATAAGTTAATGAACATTTCTTTAAGTTTGATCTATGTATAATACTATGCTAAAGTAGGAATCAAATATAAACCATAAATATCTTCTATTTCAAGAATATCCTACCTTTGTGGGGATCATGAAACATGTACACAAATAACCACCCTTCAAGCCAAATCAGGATACGAGTGATAGGAGACATTCAATCATATTTCCATCATCCTCCTTTAACTAGGAGGATGGTGGAAAGATTAATGGAGGTGTCATTAGATCTGTTTAATAAAAACAAAAGACTTTAGGCTTTCAAGGAGTTAACTTTGGAAAGAACAAACTACACAAGTCCAGCTAAAGACTTTGGGTTTACTTTAGTTGTATACCAATAATTGATTTATTATTCAACAATTTTATGAAGTCTCTAATATACACTGAAGTTTTAAGGAGAAGATACTCTGATCAAAGTTTAAGATTCATCTTTTCAGAGAGGTCTTTGTATGCTTATTTTTCATTCTGTTTCCCAATAGCACACCTATAAAACTTCTAATTACATATTTTGTATTATTGTTCACCAATAGGTCTTAAGTTCCATGATGGCTATGAGTACATAATACATTTTTGTTGAGTAAATATAGTTTAAAAGATGAAATGAAAAGAAGGAAGGCAGCTACCAGGAGTTGCTCTGGGAAACTTTTGCAATGGGCCAAGGCAAAACAAAGAACATGGTCTTAACAGTAAAAACAGGAAATAGAGAAGAAAAGTGATTAAGAAATCAATAAAACGGACAATTCCAGGTGATAGTTTAGGTGAGGGATAAATAAAAGGCAATAAAATATTTGAGACATATTGTCTGGAGAAAACTAATGATGCCACCAATCAATATTAAGGAATAGAGTAAGAGATGGAGGATCAGAGAGGGTTGATGCAATTGGTTTGATATCACGTGTCTTTGGAACCACTAAAAGAAATAAATCAGGCAAATTGTCTCAAATTTGCATTATACACTAGAAAGAGAACCAGACTAGACATGAAGAACTATCTGTGCTATAGCCTCACCTATGCCACCAACCAACTGGGACATTGTAGAGACATTTCACCACTCTGAACTGTCATCCATATAGGCTGGAATGAAATTAGGTCACAGATATGTTCTTCTCTAGATGCAAAAATCTAAAATTCAATCAGGGACTGGGAGCTTAAGCAAAAAAAAAAATACATCACATAGTATATTTCAGTTCTACTGTAATTCTATTACTTAGATTAAAAAAAAATGAAGAGAAGAGTTCTGGGTATTAAATCTCTTCCTTAGCTGTATCTAAGGAAGACACAGCTACGTGTAGTCTATTTGATCACAGTGACAGCCTTCAATCACCTGTTTTTTTAATCAAAAGGACACATTTTAGCCCCCATGTTATTTATATTATTAAACTAACTTTTGAGCATTTATCATGAGCTATCTTGTGTTAATCATTTTGTATAATTTAATCCTCTTAAAATACCATTTACTTTTAATAATAACCCAACAAAATGGCTACTAGTATGATCTCTATTTTGCACAATAAGAAACTGTGGCACAAGTAGGTTGAATAAGTTGTCTAAGTTCACACAGCTAGTATCTAACAAAGCTGAGATTCAAACTTAGGTCATCTTGATCTAAAACCCCATGGTTTTGATACACTGCTTCATTTACCACCTGTGAGAATTCCGTTCTTCAAACTTTCTCCTTTGGTTTCCTTGATCCCATCATATTATATTATTGTCTTCTTACTACATTTTCACAGTTCTGAGTCTTCTTCCCAGTGATATTCTTCTTATTATTATTTTCAGTGTTGTTGTTGTTGTTGTTGTTGTTATTATTATTATTATTACTGCTACTATTATGTGCCACTTCCCAATTGTATTGAGAGTACGATTCAAAATAAAAATATTGGATCTTCACTAGTGTAGTATTGCTTACCAAAAAAAAATTTTCACAATTCTCTCCTTTGATTTTTTCCTTTCTTTTTCCTAACCATTTATACCTCTCTTTCTCATACCTTTGACTTCTCATTTTTGTCATATTTTATCCTTTCCATTTTTCTTTACAACCTTAACTCTACTCTGCCTCAAATAGATAAGCATACCATCTAATAAAAAACAATAAGCGGAATCTGCCATTAGAGCTTCCTGATAATCCAGCTCTTGCTCTCTGTGAAACTGGTTTCCACACCCACTATACCTAGCCTTGTGTCTTAACTACTTTTCTGCTTTGGATAAAATGAAACAAACCCTTTCTGCCCTAAATTGTTCCAAAAAGATTTTTAACTGACAAGCTGAAAGTAAATAAAGA
Source organism: Hipposideros larvatus (assembly GCA_031876335.1). NCBI lineage: Eukaryota > Metazoa > Chordata > Mammalia > Chiroptera > Hipposideridae > Hipposideros > Hipposideros larvatus. The sequence continues at coordinate 49,133,647 of CM063095.1, forward strand.
AAAAACACACAGAAACTTGTGAGGTAGATCCTAAAAAAATTTTAGTGATTTCTCTTCACTTATAGGAAATCTGTGACCAACTGTAGTTAAGGCAAAAACAAAAACAAAAACAAAAAACAACCCAGGTCATTTTTTTCTGTCGAGCTTCATTTGGAATTACCCCAACTTTCATATTCTGAAATAATTTAGTGATTGACTGTTTTAAGAGTCATAAACCACCATTCAATGAACCCTTCATTGGCTCAAAAGAGCACAATCTGGCCAGGTAGCCAGACATTCCAATCCAAAGGTAACCGATATCATTTCAAAAGCACAGAACATGCCTCCACCTTTAGCCCTGGATCCACTTAAGTCATGCCCCTGGGCAGGTGCTGTAACAGTGACATATATGGCAGGAAAATGTCACAGGTCCTTTCCTCTGTGCCAGGAGTGCATCTAATCTGAAACCTGAGAAACATGGGATACCTTCTAAACTCAACAGTCACCTACTGTGCAACATGGATCATCAGTTCTTACTTCCTCTATCCCCCAACTGCAGACTCTTTAAGGCCCAGCAAGATAGGCTTTGTATACTTGGCCTAGGTCCCAATGCTGTCTCAGAGGTTGTTTCTATAGCTCTCTCTATTCCAGGAGACCTAAGATCCAGAGGAATTAGGGATTCCAGGAAGTGTCGGTGTTCTTCAGAGCTCTTGGTTCTTTTAGTAAGTCCAGAAAAGACCCAGTGAATGGTTTAAAAGGTTGGGAAGAGCATAATTCTTAGACAACCATGAGGAATTAACAACAGTTCTATCAGTGGTAGCAACCCACACAGAGACTGCCCTGACAGACATAAACCGTATAAACAAGGGATGTTGTTGAAGTTTTCACTTATTAAGTGCCTGAATTTTTGTGGGAGTGTCATTGTCAGAGTGGGGGTGGGGGTGGAGGGCATTGGGGTGGGGGTGAGGGGAGGGGTCTATTTTTTAGTGTCAAGGGAATATGCTCCTGAAAAAATACATAAAATCCATGGAGAGAGGGAAATAGAACAATTTATCATAAAATATTTCTAAGACTTTTTTTCTTTGTTAAATCTGAGCCAAATACAGGTATACAAAGGAATATACAATCCTGACTCCTGACTGCTGTCCAGCATAGAAAGGGAAATACATATGTGTGGGGAAAGTTGCCTTGAGTATCAACTTCCATTGCTATAGAATTTATCAAGTTTAAATAACATTTTCTGATGAAGAATTTCTTTTAAATCCACAAAGATTCCCAGTGTTATTACTTTTCATTGGCTAGATGAGGAAATTGAAGTCCAGAAAGTTGTGTCACTTTGTTCACCTGCACATATAATAAGTAATCAAGCTGAAAATTAAATGCAGGCTCCCCATTGCCAAATCTTATGCTTTTCTTAGACAATCTGTTATTAATAAAAATTTAGAGTGACCAAGGAAAATAATAAATGCTTCTCCAACAGAGTCATAAAATCATTCATTTAAAGCTAGAAAGTGTTCAGGGTAATTTTTTAAATTTTATATGTGAAATGCTATAAAAATAACATAGAATGATATGGATTTACTTACACTAGACGGCAAAGATCCAATACATCATTGTGCACCCACCTCATTCAGAATTGTAAGATTAAAAGAAATAACCCCAATTCAGAAGGAGTGAAATAAATAAGTATGGAAATGAATATACATATAATTATCTATTTATAAATAGGGAAATAGAGATGACATAAAGATAGATATAGATATATGACACTATATAGTGTAGTTGGACAGAACTTGTCTCTGCCTTGTACCATAACTCTGAGCCTGGGTCTTTCTGATGCTTACATGTGGTTTGCTCTCAGGAATCCAGTCTACTCCAGCAACACAATGGATGATTCAGGGTCATGATTGGTGATGTAACCAATATTGCATAGTGATTTAAAAAAAACTAAAAAGGCAGAAAGACCTATAATTCATCAATATAAAGTGTTTCTTTAAGAGCCATTGCATTACAAGTTGTAATTGTGTTGTTAACTTTCCTTTTTCTCATGGTGGAAGATATGAATTTAGCAAATGTACATGTGATAAAAAAAAGAAAACAGAGATAGTTCTTGGAGTTGAACAGAAAGAGATAGAGCTTAAACACTATGAAGAATCTTCACATTCATTGATTTGGACAATAAAAAATATATAAAATCTTTTTCTCTACCTATTATTCTAAATCTTCATTGATAAATAACTATTCCTTATGTGGGCCCATGGATTTTGTATTGCTTTTTTTTTTTTTTTTTTTTTTTAGCTGAGCCATCCTGCTACCTGTTGGCAGCTCAGCAGCTGCTCAGCTTGGGCTGGACTCGAACCGCTGTTACTCAGAGCTCAAACTCTTGAGCGAGCTCTTAACCAACTGAGCCACTCGGCCGGCCCTTGTATTGCATTTTAAAAATAAAGTTGTTTATACTAACAGGGCCCCGCACAAATACAATATACATTTCTATGAACTTTTGTATCTACAAGTGGCCCTGATGAATGTCACTTTTATGGGGTTCATACTAGCCTCTAGTGAGAACCAAGAATTCCCTAGGCAGGTTAGTTCTGTACAGTAAGACTAGATACATTGGTATAATCTGCTATACACTCGAGTATTTCCCAAACTAAATACAAATGTTTAGTTATCAAATGTACTTCATTTGCTTCCACATCTGTACTTCAGACTCAGTATTCCATGTCTGTATTTAATTTTTTGATATGTGACATACAGTTATAGAAACTATTTTAATGTCCTTATCTGTTATTTCTAAAATATGCCAGTTCTGGGTCATTTTTTATTGATTGATTTTTCTCTTCATTATGGGTCATATTTTTCTACTTCTTTGCATGCACATTTTTGATTGGATGCCAGACATTGTGAATTTTACATTGTCAAGCATAAATATAATTTATATTTACTGTAAAGTATTCCTAAAACAAATATTTATATACCTATAAATATTATTAAGTTTGTTCTGATATCACATTTAAATTACCTAGAAACACTTTCATCTTAAGGTATTATGTTTAAATTGTAAGGCATGACCAGACAGCATTTAACTTTGAGCTAATTATTAATCACTACCCACTACTGGAACCTTATTTTACTAAGTTCCCTGCCTAATGCCCTGTGAACCATGACTTACTTCAGTCTGGCTGGGAACAGGCACTTCTTCTGGTCATGTGAGCACTGGACCTGATTCCTCTTACACTTTTATGATTATTTCTTTGTCCTCAGTTAGTTTCTTTATATACATGCACCAGTCAGTACCCTGATAAATGTTTGAGGGAGGCTGCAATATTGTGATTCATAAGAAATATATATTTAGTCATTAGATTATTTAGTCTTTATCCATGGTTTCTGGTTCACGGTTCTCACTTTTTTATCTCACTTCTTATCACTTTTCCCTAAGTGATAAGAGCAATAGAAGCATCTTCTGTTATATTTTGTCTCTTGTCTTCAGCTCTTGAAATCATTTCAGAGCCATAAACACGAAATGAGTGTCTTGATGTTCATAACAAGCTCCTTCTCACTACATTTGGGTTTATGTGAATGAGGTCTTTTGGAAAGCACCTAAAGATGGGTGCTGTTTGCCAGGGAAACCAACCATAAATACAGGGTGGGACTTTGTGTTCTACCCCCTGATTTCTGGGGAGGGGAGAGGGGCTGGAGGTTGAATCAATTACCAATGGTTAATGTCTTAACCTGTTATGCCTGTGTAATGAAGCCACCATAAAATCCCAAATAACAAGGGGTTTAGAGTGCTTTCAGGTTGGGGAACCAGAACACTTCCATGTGCTACCATCCTGGGCTCCAAACTCCACAAGGACAGAAGCTCCTTTTTTCAGGACCTCACCCTATGCATCTCTTCACCTGGCTATTGATTTATATCATTTAATATCCTTTATAATAAATCAGTAATCTAACGAGCCAGTGGATTTCCTTTCTGTTGGCTGCTCTAGCAAATTAACTAACCCAAGGAGGGGGTTGTGAAAACTTCTAATTTATAACCAGTCAGTAAGAAGTACAAGTAATAACCTTGACTTGTAATTGTTGTCTGAATTAAACCCTAGGAGAGGATCATGGGGACCTCCAATCTGTAGTCACTTGGTCAAAAGGACAGGTAACAACATGGGCTTGCAATTGGCACATTAAGGGGAGTATAACCTGTGGAATTTAATACTGTCTTCAAGTAGAATGTGTCAGGATTGAGTTAAATTGTAAGACACCAGGCTGACCTTGAAGAATCACTCCTTGGTGGTATGAGAAACTTCCCTTCTCCCCACATTGTATGTGGCGCCAGAGCCTTTGTAGGGGCTTTCTGCAAACTTCCAAGAGGCTCTCCTTGTGCAGATCTCTCTTCTCCAGTAGTCTGTCCAGTGAATAGAAATTTTGGTCTTCTTTTGTTCTTAGCCGTTGTTCCTGAACACAGGAAGTTTATGGACTCTGTCAGGTTTCTGCTTACCATGGCCTGGAAACTCTTTCACAGCACTGAGTTGAGGCAATTGTATGTTTATTTGTATGATTCTCTTACAGACTATAGTTCTTTGTTGCCAGGTATTTATTGTCTTGAAAATTGTTGTTTCATACATTTTGTCTAATTATTTTGTTTCTTTTGAAATGGAAGATAAATTCAATCTCTCTTACTCCATTTTGACCAAGAGCAGAAGTCCCCATCACCATTTGTTGTTCTTCACTGATTAAGGAATGTTGAATCACATCTATATACGCTGTACCATCCTAGGCTTCTCAATAAAGTAGGAAATAAAGATTAAAATTTTGGAAGGAGAGTAAAAAGTTTTCTCTCCTATTATGTCATAGGAAAGACATACGAAAACCTTAAAAGGAAAGGAAGAAATAACGTATAAGAAAGAACTTAACAGGAAGAAAGGGGGGAGAAAAACAAATCTTTTAATGGGCCACACTAGTTCAGTTTAACATAAACAATCCTGTATTTGTCAAACAATTATAACATTATAATATTGTGAAACAATGTAATAATGGACATGCATAACAATGGCAATGAGAGACATAGTTTTCAACCTTCAGCTTCTAATAAAGAAAGTAGAGAATTACATTTTAAAATGATTTAACTCTAAAATGCTCAAAACTAAGTCTGGATACTTAAGAATTACTTAGGAAAAATCACTTCCAAGGAAAAGCTTATTACATATTTATTGTGAAGAGTAGAGATACAACTGGTTTCATGATTGAATGTGTAATTAATTATAAGGACTCTGGAGTATTGAAACACTACCTTGGGAATATTTTGATAACCTCCCTCTGGCCCCTTCCATCTAAGACTCTATTTATTGCAATAAATGACTGCAATTCCTGGCAGATACCTCTATGAAAGGTTTCTAACATCTCATAAGAAACCATCTGTTCTCTGTCCATGCCAAAGAGAGTGGGACTAAAACAGAATTTTGCTACTGAACTCACCTGTCAAATCATACTGAGGGGGGTGGTTTCATGATGAGATTACACAATACATAAAAATAAGTGTTGAATTTATTTTCTTTAAAAGAACAGAAAGACGACACCATCTTTAGAAGTTGCTTAGTGGAGGTTTTCCAGATTCAGAATGAAAGTCATGGAAGCTCGGTGTCCTTAGAAAGAAAATAAAAAGGAGAATTCGGAAAAGGTAAGAGTACTGAAGCCTAATAAGGGAGCCAAGAGGAGTACTATGGAATTTAAGGTTAACTGAAAGAACTTGACAGTTCATATGCGAGAGACCAAGGTTTTGTTTTGGACCCTGGGCAAGACTGGAGAAATTATGTATTAAAAGGATTTTTATGAGGTTAAAAACTGGACATATTTAACTGGAATAGTTATATTTCTTTTGCAGCTCCAGGAATAGCCTGTAAAATGTCTTCCTGGCTAGGATGGGTACTACAACACAGATAAATGGAAAATACAGTATAAGGATAACTGGAAATTGAGCAGGTTGATAAACAGAAGAGTCTATATTTATCTCCATCTGATTATACATCTTTCTTATTCTTTCAAATTTAATGGCATCCACTCTTCAGTTCTAAATGAGCCTCAGTGGGGAGGATAACCCCCAAATCTTTTTGTGCATCAGAGTTTAAAGGAGAGCCTGGATAAATCTTTGCTAGGGGTTAGCAACTACATGCCACAGTGGAAATCTCTAAACAAGTAATTTATTTGCTTAAGAAAAATTCGTTAGGTGCCTTCTATGTCCAAATAATGTTGTACTTCCTTTACTGTGTGATATGTGAAGGGTGCAATCCCAGTTTTAAAGGCATCTGAAGTCAAATTGGATATGGAAAACTCATTCAGCTAACAGTTGGAAGGTAATATAAAATCATGTAGTAAATGACAAATTTATAAAAAAAAGAAAAACAGTATACCCTGTTGGAATTTAATGGCTGGAAGAATTTTTGTAATATGAAATAATTGTGGGAAGATTTTATAGAATGTTGGATATAGAATGGTTTTCAATGAGTTTAATTACCATCATTTGAAATAAAGCATGATCACCTAAGAGATCACATCAGAAGGTGTACAAATATTCTGATGTCGAAATGATTAAGTCATATATAGTGGGATTAGCAACCAACTTGGCTAGAGTGGAGAATGACTAGAAAAAAAAGCGTTGGTTGAAACAAAAGACATTCTCATTGAAAAAGGCTCAGCACAGGCACAAAAAGTATTTTAAAAAATGATAAGTGACAATATAAACCATATATATATTTGAGTTTTACATTGTTGGTTGCAATTGCATTGATGGTGGCATTGATGTTTGTGGTAGTAGTACCGATTGGGTCAGTATCCAAAACAGAAGGGAATAATGAGTATAAAGTAGAGAGTGAATTCTAAGATACTCTGAAAGATAGTTGAAACAAAGGAAGGAAAACTGGTTATACATGTATGTAAATGAACCTGTAGTATATGTATTTGGGTGTATTTAAATGAGGTGCATGTTATGTTGCGGTAGGTAAGAATTTTATGTTTATAAGGAAGTCCCATGTCTTAGTAGGGTGGGATGTAGTGTGTTGAGTGACTGAGTGTAGGTAGTGTCTGTGGTATATTTGGGTGTCCTAGTCTATTGTGAACCATGACTTCCTTCTTTTATTTTTTCTTTAACATGAGTGACTCTGATAATCCACATGTACAGTTAAAAAAAAGTAATATAAAGCTTAGTATTCTAAGTCCTTAAGAAGTTGGCCTTCTTGTTAGGGGCCCTCCTTAAGAGCAATCAACTCAGTCCCTGAGCTAATTGTAGAACATTCTTTGTTAGGAATAATATGAATGAATATAGGAGAATGTAGAAGACATTCACTGACAAAAATATGTGAATGGCTGACTGAACAAACATAGGTATATACCCAAATGGATGAAAATGTACACACTGTGACTCATCTGAGATCTACTCTTCAAGGATATATTTAATTTATAAAAATATAATTTTGTTTGTTTACATTTATATGGTCTTAAAACCACATAGTACTTCTAATTTTGGCTGAAAGCAAAAAAATATTAGTCTTTTATCACAATCTTCCCTGTCTCTAATCTTTTTCCTGGGAAGGAATCCTTCATTGATTTCTGTTTACTTTTTTTTCTGGTGTTCTTATTTTTGGCCATAGTTTTAAATAATATGATTTTACAAAAGATGTTGTGCTTTGAGTTCATGCTTTTCGAGATGAAGTCAGTTAGAATGCCTCCCTTCCTTCCCATCCCCCATACACAAATATATAAATACCCCTTTGCCTAAATGTAGTTACATTGTTATTTTGTTTCTGCTTGCAATTTTAAACAAAACACTTAAATCTATACTCAATTGATCATATATCACTTCTTCCTACCCTTCTTTGTAGGATAAAGACAAATTCTAACACTTTTCTCCAATTATACCATTTTAAAGATATTTATTAAAATTTTATTTATTATTTCCTAATATAAATTTATGTTTTGAAATAGAGATATTTCCAACTGTATCAAGAAATTGTTGGTTAACGTTTGATACTCTTCTAGCACCAGCTAGGAATTAATGACAATATCCATTTTGATGATTTTATCACTCTTTCTTTTTTTGGAAAATTAACATGTTATTTAAAAAAAAACACATCAAACAAGCTAGAAATTAACTATAAAAATAAATGGTATCAAATGATATTTTTAATGAGTTGGGCTTTATGTGGGTTATTGAAATAGCCCACGCTTTATTTCTGCAGGTATAAATAACAAGAAAAATGCCCAGATTTCCAGATACCCAAATATTTATAGGTATGATGTTGATGTGGAGAGTGCAGGAGCATCTTTCAGAGTTTCAGCTAAGAAAACTATAAATAAAATTAAATGCAAACATAATTAAATAAATTAAGAAATAAAAAGAGTTCTGAGAATCAAATTTTTCTATGCCTTGGGATAAGCAAAATAATGTCCTTAATTTCCATTGTCACTTGATCAATGATTAGCATGTTCTAGGCCAAAGGCACTCTAGTAGTTCTAACATTTTAATAGCACTTATCCATTGCCCTAACTTCAGGTAGTTATATAGATAGTTTGGAAACATTCATAAAGATGCCTAGGATTAGTACTGTCTAGAGGAGTTACATGCATTATGTTCTCCTATCTAAAAATCTATATTTTTCTTTCAATAGGAACATTTAGAAGCTGAGCTGGGCTGAATCTCAAGAAATATCTTTATGGGGTTTATAAATAGTAGCTGGTTCCAGCCATCCACTCTTCTTCTAACAGGCATTCCTGGACTGGAGGATATACAAATATGGATCTCTATCCCACTGTGTGTCATGTACATAATTGCCCTTCTAGGGAACTGTAGCATCCTCTTTGTTATCAAAACCAACTCCAGTCTTCATGAGCCTCAGTACATATTTCTGTCTATGTTGGCAGCCACAGATGTGGGTCTGTCTTTATCAACTCTACCTACAGTACTCAATGTCTTCCTCCTGAATCACAGAGAGATTGAGTTCCACTCTTGCCTAACACAGATGTTCTTCATCCATACCTTCTCCTCCATGGAGTCAGCCATCCTGCTGGCCATGGCCTTTGATCGATTTGTAGCTATTCGCAACCCGCTGCACTACACTGTGGTCTTAATCCCTTCTCGGATTATTGGGATAGGGCTTGCAGCCATGGTTAGGGGTGTGGTATTGATGGCACCTTTGCCAATCTTGCTCAAACGATTGTCCTTTTGCAAGAATGTTATTCTATCTCATTGTTACTGCTACCACCCTGATGTTATGAAGCTGGCCTGTGGCCCTGTCAGAGTCAACATCATCTATGGGTTGTCTCTTGTCCTCTGCTCCTTTGGAGTTGATTCTATGTTCATTGTTATTTCATATGCCCTGATTTTGAAAACAGTCCTGGGTATTGCCTCAAAAGATGGTCAGGTCAAGGCACTTAATACTTGTGTTTCCCACATTTTCACTGTCTGTATCTTTTATGTGCCACTCATTGTGCTGGCTCTAATTCATAGGTTTGGTACATTCACATCTCCTCTTCTCCATGTCACCATGGCCAATCTCTTCTTATTCTTGACTCCTGTCCTTAACCCCCTGGTTTATAGCTTAAAAACTAAACAGATAAAGTCTGCAGTATACAAGCTATTCAAGGGCAGGAGAAACTAGCTCAAGTAGTCAAGTGTGGCCTTAGTGAAAAAGACACCCTAACTCTTTCTTCCCCTTTTGTATGTCTGCTTCCCCCTAGAAACTATGCCACCATTTCACAGTATGGTTTTGTGAGAGTTAAGGTATTTTCTTGTCTGCCAAGGAGATGGTGGTATTTTGGTTATTGTCTTCATCCAATTCATCATTCACAGAGGTGCATGAGGAATCTTACTGAAATAATGTTTATGTCTCTCCTCTATTTAAATATTTAAGTTTAAATAGTTCTGTTTTACAATTAACTATATGATGAAGTTATTAACATGTTTTAGAAAGCTTTCTATTTATTTATTTTTTAATTAAATTTATTGGGGATGACAATGGTTAGTAAAATTACATAGGTTTCAAGTGTATGATTCTATAATACATCATCTATATATCACAGTCTGTGCTCATCACCTAGAGTTCAACCTCAGCTCACAATACACAGTGACGCTTCTCAAACTAGATGATTCAACATATTTTTACACATATATACCAGCCTTCATATGAGTTCAAGCTTTTACCAACTGTTTGGTAATGGTTAATTTTATGTATGTCAATTTTACTTCAATCAAAAGAAAGAAAAAAAGAGAATGTTCTCTAGACCAAATCAGATTGATATGTTAATGTCCAATGAGAATCAAGATCAATGTCCTAAAAGTATTTTATTTGAAAAAAATGGGAAAAACATAATTCTAGAAATAAAACGATAATGTGGAATATGGCTCACTTTGTCTAGACAAGAAGATAATTCTGAGAGGTAGAGATTTCTCGGTGGTTACCATGGGTCACCACGTATCTGAATCTTCTTTCTGTTAAAGTATAAGGCTAGCTTAGCAGCCATTAATTAATTATTGATAAATGATTATATTACATTAATTATGATTAAATAATAATTGATAAATTATCGATAATTTAATATTTTTATCTTGGGAAAACTCACACTCGTTTCCTTCCTGTCATAAATTCTCGAGTTGTTCTGTGTTCCAGAGTTTGGAGGTTCTTTCCTTCTGTTCATGCAATGTGATTTCCCTGATCCATTGCACAGATAGCATATGTACCTGCATCTAGCTAAGGTGATATGTCAGCCTTTGCTACTAAAGGATTAAATTGTCCCTTTGTCTGATGAAACTTATAGCAGTGTAAGACATGTATGTAGTAATAGCTGGAAAAGTGAGGTTCTAAGTGCCTCCCTCCCAGGACACCAAATCTATACTTCCTTAGCACAGCGAGGCCAGATCATCTCCAATTGATGGCCAGGTAATACACTTTGGAAATACATTTGGGAACACACTTCTCCACTTGATGGCCAGGAAATACAGACACTAGTCTCACAGTTTGAAGAGGGAGTACCAATTTCCCACTGGATGCTCAAGTAGATACTCTGTAGAGAAAGTGGTTCTCAACCTTTCTAATGCTGCAACCCCTTAATACAATTCGTCATGTTGTGGTGACCTCCAACCATAAAATTATTTTTGTTGCTACTCTATAACTGTCATTTTGCTACTGTTATGAATCATAATGTAAATATATTTTTGTTTTCTGATGGTCTTAGGCAACCCCTGTGAAAGGGTTGTTCGACCCCCAAAGGGGTCGCGACCCACAGGTTGAGAACTGCTGCTCTAAGGAAATGCAGACCTGCTTCGGGAGAGGGAGATAATGGACACATGAAAAGAAACAGATGTGTATTCTAATCTTCCTGGAAATATGAGATTCCATTCCAGTTTTAAATGGTACATCAGGAAATATATTTCTAAAGCTTCTTACACCTTCACATTATGTTTATGTTTCTTATCTCTAGAATTCACACCACTTAACCCATTTCAATCCAAATAGTCCTACAAATATTTTCTATATGAGAATCCTTCATATATATATATATATATATATATATATATATATATATATATATATATATATATATATGTAGCTATAGGGCTCAAATGTGATTGATTAAAAATAAGATATTAATATTGTTATACAGACATTTAGTATCTTTGGGGAAGTTGAGGTATTGTAGAGGGAAATATTCCAAATAAAAGACAAGAGTTTTGTTTTCATGTTTTTTATTTAGATCTGTTTATGTTTGATGATTCTTTTTTTGAAACCATTCCAAGCTAAGCCTCACCTAACATAAAAATTCAGTGACATACTAAAGCAAAAATATAATAAAGCATGTTTACCTAAAATTGAGCATCTATGTAATGTATACTTGATTTCCTCAGTTATATTAAATTGGATTTTACATTTAGTTAAAGATATAGCTATGGATTACTAAAATCAAGATTCTATAACATGTCTTCCATGTATCCAGATGACACAGTGACCCAGGCTTTCTGTGCCTCAATGTTCCCATCAGTGAAAAGGAGTTCATAATGGTATCTACTTTCTAAGGATGTTGTAAGAAATAATGTGATAAATTATGTAATGCATTTACAACAATATCTGAAATAGTAAGTGCTCAATAAATATTAACCATTGTATTGCAATGGTGAATACAAGCCAAAAACATGATAAAATACAAGGGCTAAGGCAGGATTTAAAGATAAATATAAAATAATACAGTCTTTTGTCACTCAGATAATGATATCAAAGGTGACCAGAGAATAATGTAGTTGTTTCCCAGTTCAAAGACATATTTAGAGTTCTGTTTTTATGTTTTCTATAAAACGTGTGTAGTTGCAAATGTACAAAAGGATTCAGACTAGAGTTACCCATTTTGTAATTATGTATATCATATATCATATTATCAGTTCAATAATATCATTGAAGATCAAATTCTTTATGTATACTAATGATGCCTCCAAATTAATTCCCACAGAGTAGAGTCACACAATATTATTTCATCTATTTTTAATCAAGTAATGTGGAAATTAATTCATGAATCATTAATTTATTGATCCAATAGTCATGTACAACGCTTCTCGTTTTTTCACCTTTTGTCCTTTGTTCCTCACACTTTCCTTTGTTCCTCCTTATTTTGCATCTTTACACAACTATTTTTGGCGTTCACTATATACCACTCTGATTAGGGGACAGAGGAATCAGACAAAAATGCCATCATTTAGAGATTGACTATCTAGTGAGTGAAATAAGACAGGAATAAATTTGCCATATTTTAGCATAGAATTAAATAAGTGGTCCAGTCTACCTCACAACAGAGAATATGCCAATAAGTTGCCTCATTATTTAATTTATAAGTAATGCCATGTAAACCAAAATACCAGAATAGGTCATAGTTTCAATGGTCATAGTTCAATCTCAGGAACTCACACCTAGGGACTCAATACTGTTATGTCTCTTTGTCTTTCTGAAGCTATGTCTCATATCTGCTTTTATTTTGTTTTGTACTTATATTCCCTTAATTTATACTGCCGTTAGCTTTCACTTAACTAAGGAAGATGATGACAATAAATGGTTTTGGTGTCATTCTAGTGTTTCAAATAGACTATGTCTTGTAAGGGAGACCACTTCATAGTCGGTGTAGAGGCCTGACCACCGCACTGTATTTCTGAAGCTGATGTTGAATAATAATGTATGTCAACTACAATTATATATACATATAGAGTTCCAAATAGAAAGAGGAGTCTTTCACATTAGCTTAAGCATAAAACATAAAGAGAGGGAGGTTTTAGTTTTTCCCTTCAGTTTTTAACCTCAGCAGCTGAAAGATCAGGGGAGGGATTTATTAGAATATAGATTTATTTGTCTGTCATTTTAAATCTATGGGTTTTGCTAGCCTAAAAAATCATGTCCATATTTTTATATGAAACTACACTACATAAAAAGTCCCTTGACATACAGTTATGTGTATGTGTTTGTGTAGAATGAGTGGTGTGTGTATGGGGAAGATGTGGAATGATGATAGAAAATCATATATAGATTATTATCTCAGAATTCTAAGGCAATTTCTATATACATTCAATAGGGTTTCATATTTGAAACATATAGTATGAATTGAACAATAGCAGTGTTCAAACAGATGCCTGTGACACAGTTAACTTTTGAGAATCCCAAAATACATTATAAAAGATATGAATAAACCCAAGTTATAGATATCACATTAAAAAATAACTTCAAAATGAGTGGAGATGCCACTAAGAATTAATGAGTGATTTTATACTCCCCTGATACAAAACAGTATCCAGCACTTGGGTCATTTATGGAGCATTCCTAGGAAGAAATGAAAGGTAGACTTTAAATCAAGAAGAGAAAGGGACTTCCCAGGAGATTATTATCCTCAGGAGATAGCTGCTTGAATAATATAGAAGCACAAACTAGGTCACAGAGATTCTTGGTTTTGGACATGAAAGAGCAAACTACCCCTTTAGGACATAAGCAAACCCTCTGCCTTGAGATGCCAGGTAAGAGAGAAAATGTTTACTTGAATTTGGAAAAAGGACTAAAATTAAAGAGACTTTGGATAAATTAGTGAGTAGAGAAACTCTAGCCTATAATACAAGGAATCACAGAGGTCTAGAGGTGTTTCTGTGAAAATCTCTCTAATTTGTTTCCTTCAAGAACCTGAGATATTTGGACAATGGTATTGAACCAAATAAAAGGAAGTAGGTTTCATGTATTCCTGAACTAGAGCAGCACAAAACTACCCATCTGTTAACACTGACCATGAGGACCAGCCTCACTCTTGAACATGCAACCAAAGGGTATAGATCCTGAAAATACTTAAAAATTCATGGATAAGGAAAAGCATTGAAAAGAAACCTGACCCTTAATATTGGAAGGCACAATGATTTGACTAAGCAAATGTGTTCTTATCCAACAAAGACTGAGTTTCCTAGACCCCCCCTTCCACTTTCTCCATTTTTCACAACAAAATTCAAGATTAGAAAAATGGTAATAAGCATTGAAGTTAATTTCAATATTTTAATTTTTTAAAGATAATGTATAGAATTCTAGTTAATCCATTTTTATGGTTTCTAGAAGTCTCATCCAAATAGATTCAGACCGAGATGCTGAAAAATTGACTAATCTGCCAAATGAAAGCAGGAACAAGTGAATAGGATCCTTGTTTCTTGTTCTCAATCCTTATGCTTTATCCTTAATCTTATACTTCTAAATCCTCAGATGCAGATTTTGAAAAATTAACTAGCCTTGTCCAGGGCTAGGCAGTAAAACTCCAGAGAAAAGATTTTTCTTTGCTAGTATTACTATTTTCACTAAAAATATTATTTTGACCAAAGGTTAGACCTAAAAAGAATTTGAATAGAAGCAACTGAAAAATACTCAGGCCACCACAGCTAAGGTCTGTATGTTCCATGCAGGGAATGAAGGTTTGAAAGTGAACATTTCTACATAGGCCCACAAATCATACCAAGAACAACATTAGTGAGTTGAAGATAGGTGAGGGATTGGTACTATAAGTATATGCACTATTTGTAAGGCTTTTTGCATGTGGGAACGACTGCATAAGATATGAATAATATATATACAATGTCTGTTTAGGTTCATAAATACAGAATGCAGTAATGGGTGGACTCAGAAAAAAATGTGTACTTTGCTGTCTGTAGGAAGGAGACTCAGTGTATCCACAACAGATTTTATCTGGAAATAAGCTTTGGTAAAATAGACCATGAAAATGTTTTCACCTCTGACATATTGTACATCATAGTTGAACATTAAACAGACTTTTCATTTCTTCAAAATAAGTTGCTAATTGTGCTTTTTTAGATCTTTACTATAATCTTAAACAAAGCTTATAGTCAGGCATACAGAGAAAAATAATATTTAGTAAATATTTAGATGAATAAATAACCATATCCATATTACATTAAATCAATAAAATAATTATTGTTTAATATTTTGTTTTTATTATTAAGAATGAACTATTTGCTACACAAATATATAATAGCTATCTGAAATATACATATAACTTATTAATTAAAATTTTAAATATTAACTCTCTAATAAAAAAGGAGCCTAAAAACTTGAATTAAAGAAAATAAAACAATATATTCATTTTTGTGGGGTTTTTTTCATGTTCAATTGAATAAAAATAATATGCTTAGGTTCAACAATTAATTATCTGGTAACAGTGTTTCATAAACTGTGCAGTAAAGGTACATTTTAAAATTTTCAATCACAAAATAATTATTTGTAAAATGTAACTAAAATGGTATGTAGGAAAAAAGAAATGAGAAAACATCCAAATACAATACTATTATTGTACACTGATAATTATTATTAAATTAAAGAAACACAGATATATTATGTCACATTAATGCATAAGTTTCTAAATGTTTATTTTCATTTTCTGTACTCATTCCATTGCAGAAAAATTAGGATATTAAAACACGCCCATGAGTTACAGTTTGAGTAGCAGTGTCTAATATGTATCAAGGTTGACCAGGCAGTAAGAAATGATATACTACTGTAATTAAAATAGCAGGTGTGAATTTGCATGAATTTTTAAAAGAAATGTATTTAATGCACATTATTTATTTTGAATATTTCATTTGAAAATATCAATAGATCAATTAAATGACAGGTAAATTAAATACCAAAGGTACTTTTTTTTCCATTTCTCTTCAATATGTTACAATATCTGGGAAAATTGATCAAAAAAGAAGCCTAGAGACTCAGATGCTCTGTGTTAGGAAACAGCATTTAATTTTATAGTAGGTATATATTAGGGTCAGTTTAAAACAAGAGCTATTATGAGTAGCCAATTAAATGCTCAAGTCGAATTTTAACATTTGTGTCTGAGACAATGCTTTTTATTCTAGGAAAAGCATGCAACTCTGGCATCATGTTTCCTATCAACAATACCAACTCAATATTCTCTACCTTCCTGGTGACAGCCATACCTGGGCTGGAGGCTGTGCACATCTGGATCTCCATACCCTTCTGTGCCATGTTCTTCATTACCTTGGTGGGCAACGTGACCATCGTTGCAGTTATCTGGCGACAGCATACCCTCCATGTGCCTATGTACCTCTTCTTGGCCATGCTAGCTGCCTCTGATCTGGGTCTGTCCCTCTTCACCTTTCCCACAATGCTGAGGATCTTCTGGCTGGATGCTGGAGAGCTCACCTTCTCAGCTTGCTTCACCCAAATGTTTTTTATCCACACTTTCCAGGATTTTGAGTCCGCTACCATACTGGCAATGGCTTTTGACCGCTATGTGGCTATTTCTCATCCATTGCATTACTCCTCCATCCTTACCAGTAGTGTAATTGCCAAGATAGGTCTGGCTATTGTAGTGCGAACTTTGACTATACAGGTGCCCCTTCCTATCCTTTTGAAGAGGCTGTGCTTCTGTCACTCAAATGTGCTTTCTCATTCCTACTGCCTGCATCCTGACATTATAAAGCTCTCCTGCACCAACACTAGGATTAATAGCATCTATGGACTATTTGTACTGCTCTCCACCATGGGACTTGATTTTCTCCTCATTTTTTTTTCATATATTCTGATACTGAAAACTGTACTAAGCATTGCATCCTACGGTGGCCGCCTCAAGGCTCTCAACACCTGCATTTCCCACCTTTGTGCTGTGACCCTGTTCTTCACACCCATGATCTGCCTGTCTATGCTGCACCGCTTTGGCCCCAAACTTCCCTCACACATCTATGTGACCATGGCCAACATGCATTTCCTCATTCCTCCTGTGATGAACCCCATTGTGTATGTGGTGAAAAACAAACAGATACGAGATAAAATTCTGAAACTCTTCATCAGAAAAGGACCAGAAGAATCCCAAGTCAAATTTATAACATGAATGAGCATATCCTAACAGAGAAAGAATGCTTCATAAAGCAAAGAGCTTGCTGATATTCCAAATGCCCACAAAGACTGTTTGACCACTGACTCTTCTGAATTATACAGGATATTTGTTGGATAATTATTTCTATTCTATTATTTGAATGAATATGTATTGAACAACATAAATTATTCAATAAATTAAAATTTTGAAATAATAAAGTATTCTCATTATTTCTTAGTCCAATGGTTCATATATTTTGGCCAGAGAAGTTTGTATAGTCTTAGAGAGTTCATTTTGGACAGAGCGATTAAAGTACTTTTTGTTGTCATCTGTATATGTATCACTCTTGATAAGGTGATGTTATTTAGTGAATACCTACTCTATTTTTTACTTTTTGAGGAGTGGGAGATACGCTACGAATCAAACAAGGTTTTTGCCTGCAGTGTTTTGTTTTCTTAATGATATTGTTGTTGAAGTAGGGGACAACAAGAAAGAAACAAATAAACAAATGAATATCTAATATTGCTGTTGAAAAGATCTATAAAGCCATGAAATTTACTATGTCAACAATCTCTACCAAATATATACCAACATTTCTATTGTCAGACTCTAAATCTGTAGCATAATGTTCTGTCTTTCAGGCATACTCACTTTTTGACTTCACAGCCTCCAGACTTTGGCCTTGAGATCTCTAGTCCGTGTCCTTTAAACCCTCACCTTCTCTAAGTCTATGAAAACACTGTTATTTTATTGTCTTCCATATTCACTATGGGCCACACATACTCCAAGAAAACCTCTGTAACCACACATGAACTTCATTTCTTTAGCATGCATTTTGCTTTAATCCAAGCTAGTTTGTTTAGCCTGGTAGAACTGTAACTCATTTGCATTTTTTCCTCAGATCTCCCTATCTGTTCATGTACTGTGTCCTCTCCTTTTAATCATTAAACCCTTAGGACATTGAATTCAGGTCAGGGTCAAACTCACTTAAGAATAAAGCTTCAGGTGTGACCCATGACCAGGATGTAATAACTAAACCTCCAACTAGAAAAAGGTTTTAGTAAAACAAAAATAACACCTTGACCTCAGTTGTGTTTAAGCTCCGGACTTATAAAAGCAGAACAACCCCATGGACTGCATTCCCTGGAAACTGGATGGATGGACGGAACAACATCATGACTGACATCAGGGCCTGAGGCCATAATCAACTGCTCCCTGCCTCAGATTAGTAGAACTCCCAGCTCCAACTGCCATAGTAACCATGATTAATGCATTTTCCCTTATATAACCCAGCCACTAGAGGCCATCAGAAGGCCAGGTTTTTGAGAGCACAAGCTCACCTGTGTCTTGACTTGGCACCAATTCCCTAAATGAAACTGCACTTTCTTTGCTGCAATCTCCTGCCCTTACCTTATTTGGCGTGAATGTGCGCAAGCAAGCGGACCCGTTTAGTCTAAGATAACAGCTCCATCAGTATTCATCCTTTTTTGTTTTTTGTACTTTACAACACTAAACTTACCTTTGGAATCAGTTTAAATATCTTTATATTTTCTACACTTACACCTGTACTTCTCAGTTCTAATTAAGAATATCACTAGATTTTTATATTGTAGTGACTACAAAATAATGGTCTTTAATTCATTTGGTCTTTCAGTGCCTAAATGCTTATTCTTGAAATCCTGGGTGGCTTTTCTCATAATCCAGAGCTGCAATTTCACATGTTCACAATCTTCTTCCCAAGATCAGAAATGGGGCCATGAGCCAAAAAATGTGAAGCTGGAAAAGGCGTGACAATAGATTCCTCCCCATCGCTTCCAGAAAGAACCTGCCCTGCAGATAACCTTGATATTATCCCTATAAGACTCATTTTGGGCATTTAATCCCCAGAACTATACAATAACAATATTGTATTGTTTTAAGCCACTGAGTTTGTGGTAAACTGTTATAGCAACAATAGGAAATCAATACACCCCCCTCACCAAGCATAAATTTACTATTCTTCTGTAACAAGAAATAATTTTCTCCAGCCACTACTTCTCCACTAGCTGCTATACAACAGTTAAAAATTATTTTAAATTCTCCCTTCATAAACTCTTACTAACCATATGGCAATCACTAAGTACTTAATCAATTTTTCCCTTTAGCTCATAATTAAGCTACTTGAAAAATAATGTGCATTAATTTTCTTCCTCTTGTCAAATCTTTTAAAAATTTATTGCAGTGGAATATAACACATATACAGAAAACTGCATGGAAATAAATGTGCAATTCAACAAACTTTTGTAAAATGAATATCCATATAATTATCACCTAAGTAAAAAAAAGTATAAATTATCAATACTCAGATTTCCTCTGCAGCCTCATCATTGCCACCATGTTAAACCAGTATTCTGACTTTTATAGTGTTCATTTCATTGTTTTTGTCTATATTGTGACTATTTAGATATGCATCCCAAAACAACACAGTTTACTTATAATTAGACTGAACTAAAAATCATTTCCTCTTCAACTCCATTACAATCAAATTTGTCTCTACTATTCCATTTAAATTGCTTAGGAAAAGGCCACCCATGAACTCTACATTACCAAATCAAATAACCCATTTCAAATCCTGTCCCCTCATCAATAAATGACCCTGTTGACTGCTCATTTGTTATTAAATATCTGTACTTTGTTGTCTCTTCAAGCACCTCTCTATTCTGGTTAATATCAGACCTCTCTGGCTAATTTTACTCATTGCATTTTCTGGCTTTACTTCCTATGCCAACGCCCTGAATAGGAATGTTGACCACACCCATTGCGTGAAACCTCAAACTCAACCTGTCTTCTGAACTCCAGACAGGTTCACACCTCACTCCTGGATAATTCCCTTTGTATGCCAAATAAAAACCTTAAACTCAACATGTCCAAAATAGAACTTAGACTAGACTAACAGGATGTCCCCTGTACCATTCCCAACTGCTACTTCCACTGCTTTCACTTTTGTATTCTCTATTCAGGTGAATGGCATCTCCATTCACTTTCTCATTCGAGCCAAAAATATGAACTATGACAGGGATGCACCTTACTTTCCCTCACTCATAATTACAATTGTTCACTATATTGTAAATTTTTACTTTATTAATACTTTCTCAACAGCCCTCACTTTTACATTTCCACTGCTTCTGCCTCAATTTAGACCTTAATAATTAAATAAATTATTTTACCCTTCTTCTTGTTGTCTTCCCTCCCTTCAATCTCAAAGAACTCCAAACAGAACTGAAAGCAGCTTTAAAAATCTCAGCATAATTATGTTGCATACTTGTTTAAGCCTTTCCACTGCTCCTCTTCATTTATAGGTTAGTTTTTGCTTCCAACAATCACCATTATTCTTTGATGATTTTCTAGCTCAAAATGTTTATTTCTGATTATATATTCATTCCATGCTCTGAAATGAATAACACTTCCTATTTAACCAATTGCTATACTTCTAGCAAGTTATTCCAATCATTCCAGCTATATACTCTTCCTTAAATATTTTCCTTATTACTTAAGAGTCCATAAGAGTCCACATTTTATTTTGAATTGATAATTCCACTCTCTTTTATTATTTTCTGTCACTTAGGGTTAGGCTTTTTTTTTTTGAGGTGACATTAGAAGCTAGTCATATTTCACATATGCTGAATGAAAACATTTCAAACATATGTCCAGTGAGATCATGACATACTTCTGAAAATGTACTGAAGAACCCCACAAGAAAAGAGTTAATACAACAGATATATTTTATTCAGTTCTTACTATCTCTGTAATCATGTTGATGGATGGCCCTTGACCGAACCCTGAGAACTACTCCTCTGGGATGTTCACATAGTTACCAAGCAATAATATTATTTGTGCCCAAAGCAGTAGGTCTACATGAACCAGATTTGTAGTGTGCGTAAGTTATACATAAAGTTTATTATATTTACCTGATGTCTGATTTGGGGGTCTACACATACTTGTCATGGGACAGATATGTGCCTATGTGACGAGCTCCCTTTAAGAACACTGGACTCCAGAACTCAAGACTTCCCTGGATAAAGATAGCTCTCATGAGTCTCTGAAGTTTGCAGCTAGAGAGACTCAGAGAGGAAAAATTTGGAAGCCTCTATGTGACCTCTCTTGCCTTTATCTATGTATTTTGTTTCCTGTTGTTCCTTCACAATGCCCTTCGTTAACTTTATTTCCAGTTGTATGAATACTCCAAGTGAATCACTGAACTAGTGATTGGTTGTGGGATACCTAAAATCTTCTACCTCATTTTCAACTTGGTTCCCATCTCAATTTCCTGTCTAGCTTCATACCTATTGTGACCAGAATTTGTATCTTATATCAGTCTCTCCTCAGCTTCAAAACAAAATCCAAGCCTATTCCATATGCTCCTGCTGAATTCCTTTTAAACTCGTCCACCTCTCATAAACATTCCTTCAGTGAATACTAAGAACTCACTTTGAGAGGAGGAGGAGGAGAAGGGATAACACCAGTGAAAAGTAAGCTTTTTGTTGTTGTAAAAAAAGACCAATCAGTGTGAAATGAATTTATGTTGGAGGAAGTCTATTAATATTATCACTCGTGGAAATAGTTCTATAGATATTCCACTGTCACCACCCACAAAGATATTTATAATTTAAGAAAAAAAAACTGGATTTGGAGAAGAGGGGTTGGAAGATATAAAGAATTGTATATCCTGGAAATATAAATATGATGCAAGATGTTCCTGGGGCCAGAATAACTATGATCTATGTGATGACTTCTATCTCTAAAGAGCTAAGAAGGCCTTAGGCTGGAGATAAAAGAGAAAGCCTGAAGCAGAACTCGCTATATGTTCTAAGTTTATATCATATATCATATGGCAAATTGGTAAAGGATGAGTAATAGATAGCTCTGTCTGGCACATGCCCATTTGATGCTTCTCTGAAAGCCAATACCACAGAGATTGCATGTGAGCCTCCAGGGAGAACCAGAACTAATGTTTTATAAACCTGCTCACTTGGCACTATGCTCAAGTAAGGGAGCTTCCCGAGGCTCGAGCTGCACCACCATCCACAGAACTTGCATTCCTGCCCTGGGGTCTGGTGAGTGATAGAAATACCTCAGGCTAGGTTAACTCAAATCATGTGGTATGTGTACTTGAGATGGAAGCCAAAAGAAGTTGTAGGCTATCCTAGATATGGTTTCAAACTCTGTATGGGGACGTCTGAGGCAGGAAGGACATTTATTGGAGGTGTGCAGTATCTCTAATGCTCTTACGTGATACATTCTAGAGTTTTGGAAAACATTCCCTGGCCCCTCCTTTCTTATCCAACAATAACTCAAATCTTGCCCTTAGAGTTTAAGATAACTGCAGGTCAAACTACATTTATGTGTAACACATATTAGTGTTTTTTTAGAATGTTATACATTTTTTAAAAAGACAACTGAGACATGGGGTTTCATATTCCTTTTAGGGATGTTGCAGAGTCCACTTAGCAGGAGTCTGACAAGGTGACTTTGAAAAATATGAAAATTTTGTCTATTATGTTTTCCTGGCAAAGCTCAAATGAAAATGACAGCATTTTTGCTGCTCACTTTGTGACTGAAAACATCTTGTTAAAGTTTGATGTGGAAAGACTAATTCCCCCAACAGCTCACACTCAGCACTGCACAGCATGAGGAGAAATAGTCAGGGAAATAAATACATGCTTCTAACCTCTGCTTGATTATATCTGCTCAGCCCGTAAACACTTAGCACCATGACGGGGCTTCCTGGGAATAACTGTCTACTCATCACTGATCACCACAGCTATCTCAGGTGAAATTGCTGCTCTTTGGATAACCATGCTTTATCAGAATTTGGCTTTATATATGCCATTACCTCTCTGAAAAGTCCAGAAGTGTTGTGACCTCATAATAGTCATTGAGTTATACTGAAAGAATTAGTTCATACCATTCCCAAAATGCAGTGCCCATTACTGCCTTTCCTTCCTTGCTTTCCTTTCTCATGTAAATCCTCACATCCCTAGTATGATTCTTTCCACCCAGCCTCATGTTTTGTGGGGATTCATTCTCCTTGAGAAGATGGAAGTTGTGACTGGGTCCTTATATAGCTCAAGTCCTACCTCTGAACAGACTCAGGTACATGGGTTGAATCTGTACCCTATGTCTAAGCGTAAGAGTCTAAGAGTAGCAGGTTCTCTTTTCTGACAGCTTTAGAATGTGGAATCAAAACAAACACTTCCAGGTACCCATCCCAGGCTATTCCCAATTGTGAATTGATCTCCAGCTTGTCACATATCGCCTTAGGTATGTCTTTAGAACATAAAATTATCTTCTTTCCTACTCTTGTCATGCTTCAGGAATGAATTTGCTATATACCAGCTTGTTAAATAGTCTCCTAAAAATATTCATGCGGAATTGCATATGTTTTATTTTTATTAATAATGATAAGCTTTCTACATTTATGAAAATTTAAGTCTATTATACTTTGGGGGGCATATTTTTCCTTTTTTTGAAAACACACTGTGTTTTAACAGCCTATAAGTAAAACTGGTCAGAGACAGTTTGATGGATACAAAGTCTGTTCATTGGCTACCTCTCCATCTGTAACCAAAATTCAGAGAGACATACTATTAGAACAACATAGATGGGTCCCAGTATGCACCCACCCTCACCTCTTTGCATGTATACCCACAGAAAAACCCAGTTCTTGTCGTATTACAGATTTTTTTCTCAAATATGGTAGGCTTACCTGTGCTTTTTGCTTTTCCTACAGGTGGTTATTATTATTATTATTATTATTATTATTATTATTATTATTATTACATGAATTGTCCTAAAATTACTGCCAATATTTTACTGTTCAATTATGATGGTTGTTTTAATTCTGACACCATTTCTCACCCTTCATAGAATTTCTTCTCTGGGTTTTCCTTAGACTAACATTAACATGTGGAATGGAAACTATAGGTATTTTTCA
Source organism: Hipposideros larvatus (assembly GCA_031876335.1). NCBI lineage: Eukaryota > Metazoa > Chordata > Mammalia > Chiroptera > Hipposideridae > Hipposideros > Hipposideros larvatus. The sequence continues at coordinate 49,157,984 of CM063095.1, forward strand.
TGAATTTACAGGATAGCATTACAATTAGCTTGTGAAAGGGAATTAGAATATAATGAAGGCTATTCTACTGGTCAAAGCTGCCACATAAATGATGGGCCAAGAAGATATTGAGGTCTCCATGGTTAAGAGAATTTCCCTAAGGTGTTGAGAGAGAAAATCCCCATTCAGTTGGACTTTAGATAGGTGAGCAAACTTTCCTTTGAATTCTATGCCCTCAGATTTTACACTTTATTCTTTTATTTAATAATGTTCTTGAAGATACGTAGGATCATTTTTTAAAAGGTGAGTCTTAGAGAGCAGGATGTGGATTCACAGTTGGGACTTTTTATCTTTCCCATGGTCAAGGCCCTCATGAACTCGTATATGGATGTGTTCTATGTTGATCAGTGGGTTACTAGAGTTTCAAATATATTGTTGTTGTTTTTTTGTTATATATTGCTCTATATTGTGTGTCATTAATATTCCTACATTCAAACTGTCTATCTTATTACCCAGAGCCACTCCACGTTTACTTTTCAGATAGAGTTTTATAAAATGAAAACTCCCTGCTTCAAACCCTTCAATTATTTCCCATTATCTCCAAAGTCAAGTTCTTAATACAAGACTCTCCCTGATCTGTCCATTGCAGATTCTACTTTCATGTCTTCCCATTCACAGTTATGTCCCATCAACCCTCCGTTTTTTCCCTAGCCTGAAGGTACTTCTTGCAGTTCTTCAGTTTGTGTTTTCCAGTTCCATAGTTTTTACTTTCCTTTCCCTTTTCTGAATTGTTCTCCTCCCATTTTTCATATGGCTAGCTCCTACTTGTCTAGAACTCAACCAAATACCACATCCTCTGGAACATATCCCCCCAGTTCCTTCTCAATGGGTTGGGTGCTTCTCTGATCTGCCAAGGCACGTTATGGCTTATCACACTGTAGCGACTGCTCATTGATGTGTCTGTTTCCACCACCAGATTACGAGTCCTTTAAATATCCTTAAAGGGTTGCATACTATTCATTGTAGTATTTCTAGCATAGCAGTGTCTTTCACATAACAAACCCTCAATATAAGTGTGTTCATTGAATCATGACAGGATTTCATAAAATATTAACATTACTTACACTGAGTACATAGCAGGAGCTCAGTAAATGTGTGCTGTCATTGAAAAGATATTATGTTTCCAACTACAAATATTACCTAGTTTTCAGTTTCTTCCTCTAACATATCTGGATCAGCAATCCAAACATTTTTTAGAGAGTACCCTATAACAAAGATTGAGAAAAGATTCAAATGCAGAAAACATTCATAGCAAGCCCAAACCCTTCCTGGTGTCTTCTTGCATAGATATTCTTTTTAATCTCCTGAATCTCTTTCAAGCAAAAGATACACCTATTAATATCTGGAGTTCAGAGTCAGTATTAACATTCTTATACTTTATTTTCTAAATCCCAAGCAGCCATTAAATACAATTACCCTTACTTAGGTTTCTTTAGAATCCTATATGTTGGTACTAAAACTAACCTAGCTGTGCACATGGATGCTGTGCTCTCAACATAGAATTTCACTTTGCGTTTTTCAAACCTTAAAACATCTTCAAATGAGGAAGGGATTTTCTCCATCCGAATGGCCCAAATATGCTTAGGATGACTAAAGCTGACCACCAAGAAGAGAGGCGGCATTGTTCCCTAGGGATAGTATTGTATCCCTAGGGAGAGGATGCCACACTGTGAGAGGAGAAGAGGAAGGGCAATACTACTATGCAGGCACAGGCCATGAGTGTCATGTGGAATGAGATGATAGGAAAATACTGTGAAAGAATAACTTTCTGCTTTCTTTATAATTTTTTCAGGCAAGTCCTTCCCAGACTTATGGCGATTCCTAGCATCAATAATGGCAGCAGTTTCCTCTTCATACTGATGGATCTCCCAGGACTGGAGGCTGCTCATTGCTGGACAGCTATTCCTATCTGTTCTATCTATGTTCTCTCTTTGCTGGGCAACATCACCGTAATGCACATTATCAAGTCTGTGCCCAGCCTTCACACACCCATGTACCTCTTCCTTTCCATGCTTTCAATGGCTGACCTTGGCCTCTCAGCTTCTACACTGCCTTCAATGGCAGCGGTCTTTCTCCTCGGCCAGAGGAAAGTGGGAGCTGCAACCTGCTTTGTGCAACTTTTCTTCATCCACACTTTCTCAGTCATCGAATCAGCTGTGCTGTTGGCCATGGCTTTTGACCGCTGTGTGGCTATCCGGGAGCCCTTACGCTATGCCACCATTCTCACAACCAAATGCATTGGTGCCATTGGGCTGGCCATTGTGACCCGTAGTGTTGTCCTTCATCTGCCCTTGCCTATACTTCTTGGAAGACTACAATTCCAGCCTATGAATGCTCTGTCTCACTCTTATTGTGTTCACCCTGATGTTCTAAGGTTGGCTAGTTCTAGCACTCTTGTGAACAGTGGCTTTGGGCTCTTTGTCATGCTTTTCACATTGGGGATGGATGCTGTCCTCATTCTCCTTTCCTATGTGCTGATACTGAAGACAGTATTAAGCATTGCTTCCAATGCTGAGCGGCTCAAAGCCTTCAACACCTGCATTTCACACATCTGTGCTGTACTACTATTTTATACCCCACTAGTCAGCCTGTCCATGATTCACCGCTTTGGGAAAAAAAAACTACCAGCTCAGGTATACATGCTTCTCTCTTATCTGCACTTTCTTGTTCCCCCAATGCTCAACCCAATTGTCTACAGTGTCAAAACCAAAGAGATTCGGGTACGCATTCTGAAGATGCTCCACCCCAAAATGCTCTGAGCCACAGGGATAAAATATCCAGCCTATTGGAAGGAGAACTGACTGTGGGTGGTGAACACACAATGTGATATGTAGATGATGTATTACAGACTTGTACACTTGAAACCTATGTAATTTTACTATCCATTGTCACCCCAACAAATTTAATTTAAAATAAATCAGCCTACTGACTAAAGACATCCCAGAGAGGAAGTACAGTATACCTTTCATCTGATCTATCAATCAATTAATTATTCAAAAACACTGACTGAATACATTATGATGTTTCCCCAGCCATCAGAAAAAGTCTCTGTTCAATAGGAAAAAACATGTTTCTCGTTCTACAAAGGTCAATACCAGCCTGAAAATCCTCTGGTTATTATAGGGGAAACTGACAGCCTCTTGAGAGAATATCATTTCCATGTAAAACTAAACAGATTAGAAGAGTAGGATTCAATGACATTTAAGATCTTCTTCAACTAAAAACCTAGAATTCTATAAAATTAAGCTCAAAAATGCCCCACTCGATTCTACTTTCTGAAAATTTGGCAAGTATGTGAAATCAAAATGTTTTTTTCAGATTTGTATATTAACATTATCCCTTTGAATGAAGTTAAAACACTGCTCCTCACTTTCTCATAGATACTCATATGTAGGATATTCTGTGCCCTCATAAACACCATTGAGATATGATAATTTTTCAATGATAAATGCCACATACAATTCAATTTTCCCATCACATTTTAGACAATCTTTTGAAAAATCAAGTTTGATATCATCCTATTCATTTTTATGTACCCCTATGCTCACTGCAACATTATTCACAGTGGCCAAGACAAAAAAATAACTGAATTGTCCTTCGATAAATGATTAGATAAAAATGATGTGGTACATATATAAAATGGAATATTACTCAGAATAAGAAAAGATGAAATACTGCCCTTTGCGACAACGTGGATGGATCTTGAGATTATCATAGTAAGCAAAATAAGTCAGACAGAAAAAGTTGAAAAACATGATTTCACTCATATATGAGATATAAAACTGAAAGCAACAAACAGACAAGACAAACAAACAAAAACTCATAGACACAGACAACAGTTTAATGGTTACCAGAAGGTAAAGGGGCAGGGGTGTGGTAAAAGAGCATAAAGAGAGTCAAATATATGGTGAGAGAAGAAGGACTGACTCTGGGTGGTGAACACACAATGTGATGTATAGATGATGTATTATAGAATTGTACACTTGAAACCTACATATAATTTTATTAACCGATGTCATCCCAATAAATTGAATTTGAAAAATCTATGCAAAATAGACATCCTGGAAGTCCATTTTTATGAGAGTTAGTCAATTAAGATTTCATGAACAAATGAAAGCTAGGGAAATTGACTTGCTCACTTTGGCATGGTCTTTTTCTTTCTGAACTAAATCTTCAGCTAGCTTCTCTGATAGAACTGTTCTGCTATAAACATACCCAGTAATAGATTAAGTCTTTCAGTTAAGCAGTAATGCTTTATATCAGATTGTATAATGAAATTATTTACAATGTTGTGATGGAAAGGAAAAAGAAAACATTACCAATATTTGATTTCTTCCCTTCACATCTATGCTGGGCCACCTCCTTCTTAAAGTATATAGAAAAAAAAAAGAATATTGCTTCCTTAGTGTGAAAAGTTTAAGTTGTTAAGGAAAGTAGGCTGTGAACATATAATTCTCCAGTAAGTCACAGGTGCTTTGATGGGAGACAGCACAGCCTAGAGGGAGAACACAAAGGCTGGGTCCATTTAATCAGTGAAATTTCAAGGACACTTCCTGAAGTGATGAGTTTTATGGGGAGACTAGAAAGATGAAATATTTAAGCATGGGAAATAAAACCTTTCTTAATGTTGGTTGACAAATTGCTCCCCTTACATGAAGGGCAAGGAGAGATGGAAGAAAGAGGCAACCATTTAGAGTAGTAAGTGACAGGTTTAAAAAGACAAGGCATGTCTTTGGCAGCTATAAGATGAATAGATCTCAGCACTTACCCACCAGAATCTTAAAAGTTTATATACAGATCTTAACTGGGTCAATCACATATACCATCCAGATGGTCTCAACATCACATTGCTCTCTCAAGGCTGCATCCTTTAAAACCAGCTCCCATGGGAGTAGAAACAGTGGGACATACCTGGTGAGAGCAGAGAAATTCTACGGTTAGGCTTTTTGATGTCCTCCGGGTTTCAGATGTCAAGATAGCACATGATACAGAAACTTAACTTCAGACCTTACACCACATGCTCCTGCTCCTGTGGTGTGGACTTTCAGGGTTTCAAATCAATGTCCACACTATTCAAAGAGATCTTTCCATTCTCCTTTGTTGGAAGCCCAATGTGTCCCAGGACTGTATGAATTCTAAAATCTCTATTCAACTTATAGCCCAGTCTTTTCCTTCAGAGCTGTTCTCTGCTAAGCTTTCTGGAGTCTTGCCCAGTGAATTTGCAGCTTAGTATCTGGTGAAAAACTCAGATGGTCCCCTAAGCAGATTTCTAGGACTCCTTTCTCTATGCCATCTTCTTATCCATAGGCGTCCCCACATTTTGATCCTTCATAGCCTATCTGAAATCAGTTCTCTATTCCTTCCCTCCAGTAAGGAAAGAGAAGCTTTCAATTTGCAGTCAACTTCCCTGCCTGAGTTTGTGAAGTGCTATTAGGCAGAAAGCTTGGATGGATATGGATTTCCCCTCTTGTTTTCTTTATCACAAGGAATCACAGTTCTGCACTGTTTTTCAATGTCTGATATAGTTTATACATCCTGCCCAGAGTTAGAGTTGTTTATTTGTTGGAATATGTTCTATATCCATTACTACTCTATGTCATATTACAGTGAGGTGGGGGGGGGCTTTCTAACTTTTCACATTCATCCTCAGGGTTTTGACACATGAGAGCCCACCCAGTTTTATGTTTTGTTTTGCATTTATATTGTGAAACAAGAAATTTTACAAAACATTATTTTTGTTGGACATTTGCTTCCTGCCTTGGTTTTCAATGCTGTGGCTAAATTTGTGATTTTCTATTTAACTACAGAGATGTATCCTCAAAGTTGGAAAGTCCTTAATTTTAATAAACTTTTGTTATTTCTGTTACAATGATAAAAAGTTCATTGCTGCATTTGTATGAATATAATAACAAAAATATTAAGTGTTTAACGTGGGACTTTTTAGGAATGATAGTGACTTGCATATTTGTTCACAATATTATTATGAAATAACAATATTAAAATAATAGGTAATTATTTGAGTATTGACAAGCATTGTTATGTCGTTTTAATGAAGTACCCTGTTTAATTCTCACAACAATGATGTGCATTTGTTTCTTTTACTGTTCCAATTTCACTGATGAGGAAACTGATCAATGAGAGGTTAAATAACATGCCTAAAATTTCATAACTATTAAGTGCCAGAGTTGAGATTCGAATAAGCACAATGTATGTTTTTATTTTACATTGTTGTTATCAATATATCAATTTGTTGCCATTTGTTGTTATCAATATATCAATTACCTCCCAATGGTGATACTATTATATTTTACAGGCATAAACAATAAGGCTCAAAGAACTTGTGCAACTTATATCATTACCAGTGGAGACCATCTTTAACTGAGGTCTTTCCAATATTGAAGTTTCTATTCCCAAACATCCAATTACATTTTAATCACATTAAGGGGACTCAGTAGCTGAGACAGACTTAGACAGGACTAAAGGATTTCCAATCACAGTGGAGTCTTTTTATAGCCTTGAAAAATTTGTTTGGCAGTGACATGGTTAAAGGCCGTTGCTTCCCCAAACCCCATGGTGCCAGCTGTATTCGTTAAGGGATAATGTCCAGGAATTGGCTGATTTGCTGTAAAATTGCTATTCATTGAGGACCCCCCCTTTCATTGTACCCAGGAAGAAGGTGAGGGATGTCATCAGCTCTTGTCTCCTTGTGGGTAAGTTTCCTCTCCTGGGAGAGGAAAGGGGTAAAGCCATTCGCCTAGGTTCTTATTAGTGCTCATTTAAGAATGCTGTTAATATGTTTTAAGTTAAGATCCTGAAAAAGGGCAGTATGTTGAAAATTTAGAGGAAGAAAAGGGGTTCTTCATCTTCAGGTACCATCTGGCAGCTATTGGTGAGTTTTCAGAAGAATTCCTCAAATATGCTGTCATAATAGATAAAACCAACTAAATGGGCAATTAGGAGATGGACTGGTAGCTCACCAGCAAGTCTTCCTTGCCTTAAATACAGCCTGATATAGGCTACATAAAACTCTAAGCAGATGGATTCTATGTCCCTCAAAGGGAGACAAGCTGTGATGAGAAAAAGTTTGAGGAGCAGAACGGTTTGGGGAGCTGCTCCTTTGTGAAGATAGTTTGAAAAGACAGTCTGTTTCTTCTTGCACAATGGAAGGCTACAGAACAATGATGTGAATTTATAACCCCAGGGTGATCAAAATTAACTGTAATTCTTTCTAAATATTTAAAGAATCATTTTGTAAAAATCTCCTTGAATTTTGAGTATGGTAAGTAAATTTAGGGGAAAAAATTAAAGGACACACACATATTAACAATTATTTACTTTCTAAGTACCTTCTCAGGTTTATGTCTGATTGAAATGCTGCTGATAAACCAAAAGACATAGATCCTATAAGGAGGAAGCTCATAGTGTATTCTTAACACTTTGGGGAAACAGCTCTTACTTAATCCCAAGGTTTGTCTAAGTATTTTTTTTCTTTTTATTAATTTTATTTATTTTTTTAATTGTTAGTTTCAGGTGTACAGAACAATGCAATAGTTATCCTTTTCACCCTTCACACAGAAACAACCCATCCACTGCCCTCCCACCCCCGATATCATGCTTATCTATTACAATTCCATTGACTCCATTCCCACTCTCTACTCCACATCCCGTGACTATATGTATATAAAATTATAGTTGACATACAATATTATTCAACATCAGCTTCAGAAATACAGTGCAGTGGTCAGGCCTCTACACCGACTATGAAGTGGTCTCCCTAAAAAGAAGGTTGTCTCTGTTCTTATAACTCTCTTATTTCTATCACCATTCCAGCTATAACAGGTACCTGTTTCCTAACTAACTTGTGTGTTGATAACTTGAGATTTTTCCTGATGCATCTCTGTACATTCCCTACCAAATCACTCACTCACCCACGCACCCACAGATCTCCAATTCTCTTGCTTCTTCTTGCTGTTTTCTTTTTCTCCAATTGCTTCCTCCTCAGGGAGCTATGATTCAAACTTTCAATCTTAAAAAACACCCCCTCTCTTTGCACATTTTTTTCACATATTTGAAATTATATTCAGACTCATGCTTCACTCATTTTAAGGACATTACTGTTTTTTCATATTTCTAGTTATTTTATCTAGAAGAGTTTAATTATTGAATAAAATGCAGGCATCTAATGTGGAGATAATGAAGTAGAATGCAAGAGGAAAATTAGAAGTGGCCACCATGTAGAAAATTTTTAAAAATACGAATTCATGGGAATTTTTAGTTTACTCGGATTTAAGGATAAGGCTTGTGAGTATTTTGAGTCTGTTCATTAATAGCTGACATTTGTCTTCAGCTACAAACAACAATATCCAGAGTAAAAAGCACTGAGTCAGGCAGAATTAATTCAAGTCCTGGATCCTTCTTTTATGATCCATGCAACTTCAGCAAAGTTATATGTTTGAGTTCTTAATGACCGAGTGTTGAGATGCTTTAAAATGGTATATGTGAAAATGTTTTGTAAGGTACTTTAATGAAACATAAAACTAATGACTTATGCTTGCACATTTTTACCAGTAGAAGGCAAAATGACAGAATTCATTATCATGTGGACCTACTTTTCAAAGTGAGGAATGCTAGATTGCATTCCACAAGATATAGGAGAGAAAATGTGATAAAATAAGAGGAAACCAATGTCAACTGTAAAAAACAAACAAACAAAAAACCCACCTCTGAATATATATTTAGATTCCTCAAAATTAAATCTTTCTTTCTCATTATTATTCTTTAATGTTTTGTATTTTGAAAAACTCCAGAAATCTCCTTCCTTTGTTTATAAATAAGAGAGACGATAAAAAGCTTTCAGATTGAGTTCTCTTTCTCTGTGTTCTCAGAAAATGGATCAAAATGAATTAAATATAAGGATATAGCTGAGATGACAGGAAGTAAAACAGATGGCAGGAAAAACAGTGGTAAAACAGAATATCTATTCCAAGATTATTTTATTTCTCCAGAAATTACATTAGAAGCAGATCTAACTCTTGATGCCTTAGCAAAAATAAATGACTCCTTCTAGTTTCTATATTCTCATCAGTATAGTGCTGAATAGTTACCAAGAAGCTTTAAAGTATCTGTTCAATAGTCTGTGAGTTAGAAGTCATTCTATTTTAATGTTCCACATGCAGAGCTCCATTAGAGAATGAATCGTATTTGGATAAATGTCTAACATTTTTGCCATAGCTTGGCATTTTTAATTGTATGTGTGAAAACCTGTATTTGTGTGCTCACTCAAGTGGGCTAACAAGTTAAGGAAACTTTTTAAATTTGTTTTAATTATGAAAAAGATGTCTCTGCAAAATTCTCACATTCACCACATTTTGAATGTTGTTATTTCAAATATGTAAAAAATGTGGAAAAATAAGTGTTTTTTAAGATTGAAAGTTTGGATAACAACGCTCTGAGGATGCAATTGGAGAAGAAGAAAACAGCAGAAAGGAGCAAGAGAATTGGAGATCTGTGGGTGAGTGAGTGATTGGTAGGGAATGTATAGAGATTCATTGGGAAAAACCTCAAGTTATCAGCCTACAAGTTAGGTAGGAGATAGGTATCTGTCATAGCTGGAATTGTAATAGAAATAAGAGAATTACAAGAACAGAGACACCTTCTACATCCAACACAATCACTTAAGAAAAACTGAATGTGAGAAATACCAGTGAAACGCAGTGTGAGGGGGAAACTTAAAAGAACTGAGGAATTTTTATTCTAGTTCCAGATCAGACATACTAACTACGTTGGAAGCTAGAGTTCATTTCCCAAAATGTATAATGTAGAGTTAGAAGCAATAGTGCCTTAGTCCCTTTCAAGAGCTATGTTTCAAACTCTGGTTTTGGGGTAAATTTTGTTGTATGGCTCATGAGTCAGGGTTATCATGTGTTCAAGATTTGTTCTAATAATTTAAATTAACCTTTTTTTTTAGTGGCTCTTTATGTATGAACTAGAGGTGATAGTTGAACGAATTGTAAGGCCATGGTTATCTGAAAAACAATTAGGGGGGAGAGGGCGGCGGTTATAATGTCTTGGTTTATAGAACAGGTTCTGACCCAGCAACTCCTTTGTTTCCAGGGCCTGTGATTGCACCTCTGCCTGGAGTTCTGCCCCTCCAGGTCATCATGTCTGGCTCCAACCACACCGGCACTTTTTTCTTCCTAACAGGCCTCCCAGGACTTGAGGCTGTGCACACCTGGCTCTCCATCCCTCTGTGTGCCATGTATGTGGCATCTCTGGCAGGGAACAGCCTGATCCTATGGGTGGTGAAGTCAGAGCCCTCCCTGCACCAGCCCATGTACTACTTTCTGTCAATGCTGGCAGTGACCGACCTGGGCTTGTCTGCCTCCACACTGCCCACCATGCTCACAATCTACATGCTGGGTCTCAGGGAGGTGGCGGTGGATGTGTGCCTGGCCCAGCTCTTCTTCATCCACAGCTTCTCCATCATGGAGTCCTCTGTGCTGCTGACCATGGCCTTTGACCGCGTTGTGGCCATCAGCAACCCCCTGCGCTATAGCACCATTCTCACGAGTCCCCGGATTGTCCTGATGGGACTGGCCATCATGGTGCGCAGCATCGGTCTCCACATCCCGGCCCCCATCATGCTTAAACAGCTGCCTTACTGCCGCAATTTCCAGCTCTCTCACTCCTACTGCTTGCACCCAGATGTCATGAAACTGGCCTGTGCTGACACCCACATCAACAGTGCCTATGGTCTCTTTGTAGTGCTCTCCACGCTGGGTGTGGACGCGGTGTTCATTGTCCTCTCCTATGCGCTGATTCTCCACACAGTGCTGTCTATTGCCTCCAAGGCCGAGCGCCTCAAAGCCCTCAACACTTGTGTCTCCCACATCTGTGCTGTGCTGCTCTTCTACACACCCATGATTGGCCTATCCATGATCCACCGATTTGGGAGGTGGGCTTCCCCATGCAGCCGTGTACTGCTCTCCTATCTGCACTTTCTCACACCTCCATTGCTCAACCCCATTGTCTACTCTATCAAAACCAAGCAGATCCGAAGGAGGATGCTGCGTCTCTTCTGGTGGAATAGAAGTAGCAATAGGGACAAAGAGCATAATTAAAATCTTTGCTAGATAGAGCAAAGGCAGAGTGATGCTCAGCCATAGTTGTAGCTTAATCAATGATTTTGTAGCAGGCAGATTATACAGAGAACCAGTGAAAAAGCATACTCCATCCTCAGTCTCAGTAACTTCACTCTCTAATGGTTAGTTATTATCCACATATGCATCTATGTATTATTTCACTAAAAACATACTTACTGACCATTTGCCATATATTGTGAACTCTGCTATGGTCTAGAGATCAAAAGAGAATTTTCTGCCTCTGTTTGGAAAGTGAACTTCGTCATCTTTGATATTCACATAGGAGGCTACTATTATGATTAAAGATTTTAGACTCATGTAAAATTGCTTAGGGGAAACGAGCAACAGTTTTAAAATATCTGAACCTTTGACTATTGTTCTTAGAAGGAGAAGAGGACGCTGGTATTGTAGGGCTATTAAGTCAGAGGTAATACATTTGGAAATTTGCATTCCCAGTTAAATGTCATCTCAATGTGGACAGAAATTGTTTTGCTGTGTTAGCCACAGCATCACCTGAGTATGGTATTATATTTTGCACAGAAATGGTTCTCAGTGAGTATTTGCTAAATGAATCAAAAAGAATAATCATTCAGTTAAGATTTGCAGGAAAATTTTGTAGCAAATTGAAAATGTTCGTGAAGAGAGGGAATGTAAGGTATAAAAATATGAATAGCTCATCTTCAAAATGCTTCTTGATTGTCATGTAGAGCACCTGAAGATTTTGCTGTTCTTCTTTCTTATGTAAAAGAAAAATCATGCATGAAAAGAGGAGGGAAGATAGAGTTAATAATATTGTGATAAGTTTGCATGGTGACAGATGATTACTAGAATTAGGGGGGTCATCACATTGTAAAGTATAAAAATGTCGAATTACTATATTGTACACCTGAAACTAATATAACCAACTTAAGGTTGTATACCACTATAGTTAAATAAAATTTTCTTTTTAATGGTAGGACAATTATTCTGTTGTTTGAATCTCTAATCATTGGCCAGAGCCACCAAGTAAGGAAAAATCACAAGAATGAAAAAAAACAACTCACGTTAATTTACCATTAATTGGAAGACAAACATCCAACAACTTATCCATCCTGAATGCAACCCAGTGCTTACCAGCAAGTGAAATAATTATTTTGAGAATGAAATGTGTATATTTTTCTAGTATTTCCTTCATTGAAAAGTAATAATTTGTTCATAATTCTAAAAAGTTGCTATTTGGCTTCCTTACTTATAACCAATTACAAACAGTAGCTTATATATTACAGGGAGAGAGGTGAGCTAAAACTAGTTGCCCGGTAGCTATGATAATATCCATGGAAGGAAAAAAACACAGTAATAATTATTAAAAAGTAAAAATAAAAGTGGCACTGTCAAATGATCAAATAGCCCCATATTCTTTGATAGACTCTGGGGATATTACTAAACACTGAAATGTAATGTACAATAGCAGTGCTAATATTCTCCAAGTCTTTCAGGGAAGTATGAACTTAAAGTCATATATTTATTAACATTACAGGAGATACTAATGCTAAATATTTAATATAATGAATACATTTAGTAATTAAAAGTAGCAACTTTTTCATTTAATAATAGTAAATCATTCTGATTATACCAAAGCAATAGAAAAGCATTCTATTTAATTTTTTAATATGCCTATTTCCACCTCTACATCCACCAGACTTTCTTTGTCTAAATGATAGTAATTCCACCTCATATCTCTTCATGTGTCCTGCTTCTTTATTTATATTTAAGAGTTAGTCATTAATAATTCAGTCTAGTCAAGATGTATTGAAAACTACATAAAGTAGAGCTAAAGTAATAAGAAGGGACGTTTTCATTTCTGCTGTGTAAATCCTAGAGAAACAGCCATTAATTCCTTCAACAACTATTTGATTGTTACTATGCTCAGGTCTGGAGACACAGAGTTAAATAAGGTGGGTTTCCAAGACAGATATGCTTCAGCCTCCTGAACATTGTGGCATATAGGTCAAAACAGGCTTTAAAAAATCAACTATCTTGAGTTTTGTGTTGCCTGTCTTGAATAGGTGTGTTGAAGGTTTAAGTTTCATCCAACTGCAATAGTGATGTGTGACAAATGAGAACTTTGCCAAACAAAAGCGAGAAAAAGACTTTCTGATTCAGAAAAGAATACTAGGAAGGGCTTGGTCTAATAATAGCTTTGGGAATTGAATAAACTACTAGCATTTAAAATGGCCACAGTTGAGGGTGAAAGGATATAAACAGAATGGAGATAAACACAAGTGAGGTGGTAGAATTGTTGAGTTTATAGGCCAGAGTAAAGTGATTAAACATTATTGTAGGACAAAAGTTAAACTTTTGAAGGGATTTATAAAGTAAAATTTCATGCTAAATTGATAGTCTTAAATAAAAAGTATAGATTTGATTGTTGAATTCCAGTTATCGTGATTTAGCACTAAGACCCATACCAATTGCATAGTTCAAAATTTCAGTTTATTTACTGGGAAATAATACATCGAAGGATCTTTACTTTGTTCTGGAGAGTAAAAAAAGTCACAATTTTTTTCTATAAGAATAAAGAGGATAAGTGACAAGAATGTATCTCTAGGGAATATGAAGTTTAAGAGAAAACAAAAACACATTGAACTATAGAAGAAATTGCCAAGTAATAGACACAAAAAGACAATGGAAATTTGGTCAAATATTTTCAATGTCGTTCTAGTGTATAATTTATTTAATCAATTTTAGCAATTTCCAGAAAAATCATCTATTAATTAATATGTTTACATCTATCAACATACAATATTATTTTATTCCATTTAAATCTCCTCCACAATACATTCATAACCTTTTTTCATTTATAACATTATTTGCTTGTATTTCTTCTTTTCCTGATTTTAATGGTGAAAAGTGTTTCCATTTTGTTAGCCTTTAAAAACATTGAAAACACTTGGATTCAAATATACCTTATTTTCCACTTCACAAATTTCTGTATTTATCTTTCTTGTATATTTCTGCTTGTTTAGGTTTATTTTATTCTTCTATTTCTAACTTTTTTAATCACTTTTTTTAATTAAAATTTATCAGGGGGACAATTGTTAGTAAAGTTACATAGACTCAGGGGTACAATTCTGTAATACATCATCTATATATCCCATTGTGTGTGATATATAAAACTGAAAACAACAAAGGAACAAGACAAACAAATGAAGAAACAAAAACTATTTCTAATTCTTTTAGTTACATGCTTTGTTTATTTATTTTTATTACCTCTGGTTTAATAATGAGAGTGTGTGAGGCCCTCAACATACTCCATTGTATTGATCTGGCCATGTTCCATGGATGCTTATATATAATATTCTGATTTTCATTACTTACTAAATAGCTTACAATTATAGTTTTTTCTTTTTTATTAAATCCTTATAATATTTATTTAAATTTCTAAGTGGTTGAGGGTTTAGATTTTCTAAAGATTTTTATTAAAAGTAAAGTTAACATACAATACTGTTTCAGGGATATACCATAGTTATTCAACATTTATATACCTAAAGAAATGATCACCATGCTAACTAAGTCCAGCAACCACCTGACACTGTACTATGCTATCATTGTATTATCAACTATATTCCCTGTGTTGTGTATTGCAACCTTATGATTTTTATGTTTTATACCTGGAAATTTGGACCTCTTATTCCCTTTCACATTTCCCCCCGCTTTTAAATTTTTTAATTAAGCTGACATTCAATAATATTTTATATTAATTTCAGGTGTAGGGCACAGTGGTTAGACATTTATATAATTTAAGAAATTATCTCCCTGACTAGTCTAGTACCCACCTGGCACTATACATTGTTATTGCCATATCATTGAGTATATTCCCTGTGCTTTACATCGCCATGACTATTTTGTAACTACCAATTTTTACTCCTTAATCCCATCATCTTTTTCACTCTTCTCCCAACACCCCATCTATCACCCCAACAAATCTAGTACCCATCTGACACCATACATAATTATTGCAGTATTATTGACTCTACCTTATGCTATACCCTACAACCCCATAACTACTTTGCAACAACCAATTTGTACTTCTTAATCCCTCAACCACCACACAGGTTTGGGACCAGCCTGTTTTGTGTCTCTGCCCCTCCTGCCAGTCTTAACATGGCTTCTTCTTTAATCCTTAGTTTTAAAAGTTCTGTTCAGCTAGACTTCAGATGATTCTCCAGGTTGATTATTCTATAATATAGTTGTAATTTTAATGTGTTTGCAGAAGGAAGCAGGCACAATGTTTTTCTACTCTGCCATCTTGGATCCAGGTGCTGTTTTGTTGCTGTTGCTGTTGTCGCTGTTATTGTTGTTTTTGGATATTTACTTCCCAAAGATAAATGTTCCTGCCTAGTTAACCATTTAGGACTAATTCTTAATGGTCATGCAACAAAAAATTAATTAACTTCTCTGGGAATTGTCATCTTTCTCCTTATGAGCTTATACCTACACTCATATGCTGAACTAGAGTGCATCACTTCAGGGGAGTCCATGTTCAAATGTACCTAAGTAGGAATGATGAAATATTAATGGTGTGCTTCATTCTGCAGAGATAACCATCCGGATGTCTAAGACACAGATAATTTGCATGTTACCCTGAATAAGTCCAGGATCTTCAGATAGAACAGTGCTCATTTGCAAAAGTGCTAATTAAGCCAATAAAAATTAGCCAGTTAGTGTCTTCTCTAATCCATAGATGTTGTAGCAGTGTCATCTTGAACTTGTTCTCATGAAGAAACCTTTAAATTTTGTAATTATTTGCAGAATAATACCATTTTGTAAATGGTATTTTGCACCTCACATCCCTAAGTCAGAGACTCATGGAGGACAATTATTGCATTTTTCCAATCAAATTATATGTAAGATATTTTAAAAACATAGATTTGTTTTCCTAAATATTAAAGTGATGTATCATTTTATTAGAAATTTCCTTCAAGACAGTATCTCCTCCTTTGGTCAGCTTTTGCATATACTAACATGCAATCCTGTACCATTTTAAATTTTGATGTTTCTGTGTACCACAGTTAATATCTATCATTTCATAATGGGTGTACTAATGCTCAACCTGACTACGTATTTATTTAACAGTGGGTCACTTTGCAGGGTACTATTTTTAGGCAATTTTCTTCTTAGGCTTTTCCTGCTCAGACAGTTTTATATCCAACCAATCATTGAAACATTTACTATTCATTCTCTATGTTTTTCTCACTTATTTCTTGAGGGCAATAGCCCGAACTCTTTATCTACAATAACACACATGTTCCTACCTTATGTTATAATATAGGCACAGAAAAAAAAATTAAACTCTTGTTAAGGGTTTTGTTTTCTTATTTAACATAATCAATACTGTCACTATGATTATCACCATTATCAACATTGTCTCACCATTATTATTAACTATATCAATTCATATTTATAGTGTTTTCAGTCCATCACTATAGTGTTTAAATTTTTGAAGTATTGCAGTCTTCCTAAATTAATATGATATAATCAGGTCAGCATCAACCTTATCAGCATTACTATACACATCTCTGTGGTCTTTCTTTCTTTCTTTTTTCTTTCTTTCTTTCTTTCTTTCTTTCTTTCTTTCTTTCTTTCTTTCTTTCTGGAGTCAATTTAAAAACCCTCCTCTATCATAAAACAAGATACAGTGAAAAGAATAGGTGAAGTGTTAAAAAAACCAAGCGAAAATTTTGCTCATATAGTCTATATTAGTAAAGTAGTTTAATAAAAATAAGTCTACATAGTTAATATGATGCTATCCATAGAATCAAGACATTAATTGCATAAAATTCCTCATAAATGATGTGGATTAAAATCTTAGTTTGGAGAGAAAAATACTTTGGATAATAGTATAAAAGTAAGATTTATTTATACCTTTTAAAGTGGTCAAAGAAAACAGCCACATTATTAGTTTTATGGATTCTGGGGAGCTATTTATGGCAACTTTGACTCAGCAAACACAATTCTCATGGGGAAACCTCAAAAGAATTCTGATACAGGTTAGTAAACACGCAAGCACATAAAAAATAACTTTCTAGATATAATTTTAAGAATATTTCCTTTATACTATAGTCCCAAAGTGCTGATCTACTATCTATTGTGGAAAACCAGGTACCTCTTTTATTCCTAACTGAAATTCCAGGAAAGGGGAGGGTTTAAAAGGTAATTGTTATTCTAGATTTCATGTCCTCTTCAAGTCTGTTTGTATAATTAGAACAAGGTCTCTGGAAGGCTGCTGTTTCTGAGGCTTTTGGTTCATACCTTTCTAAGGATGTAGATTTCTCTCTTTATCACCAGATTTCTCAAATGAGCAATGATGTTGAATGCAAGCAACATATATCATCAGTAAATGAGTATAAAATACCATGCCATCATTATAGGAAGAATTCTTGGAATCTTATTTATGAAATTTATGAACCTCACATTTCTTTTTAATTGTTTCTGTTAATTGCCACTGCAAGTGGCAACACGATTCGGGCAACCTATTTGGTTTTTAAATATAGCGAAGAAACACGTGGCACACAGCGTTCCCAATCTATGGTACATGTAGTCCAATAACATTATTCAATAATTTGGTCTAGTTGATATTTTGACTGCAGAGGACAGTGCCTAGATTGGACAGTTTTGTAGGCACATAATCATTCATATATATATATATATATATATATATATATATATATATATATATGATAAATTTCTACATTTAACCAAATAGACCCTTATGGCAAAATACTTTAGAAGATCATTTACATAACCCCACATTACTAAAGTATTTAAAAACTAAAAGGAAAAAAATCTCAGTTCAGAGAGCAGAAGTAACTTAGCCAATATCATGCAGCTAGTGTCAGATGTAGCAGCAGAAGGATTTCCCGAACACTAGTCTTTCTTTGTTTCACACTTTTAAGATGAAGTTGAGAGAGATAAATGTATATGAAAAGAGTGAAACCAGCATTTCATCCTATCATGACCCCAGGATTATGCATTTGGTAGAGGAAGATTCTAATTTAATCAGGCAGATGAGGCTGTTCTCCTTTCAAGAATAGGGACTCTGTATGGATGACATTTATATCTTCCTATATTTCTGTCACCCAATTTCCTTAATAACCATGAAGAACAATAATAACAATGAGAGGTTTTTTCACTTTCTACTTTTTCCCCTAGACTTTAATTTTTAAGCTAGTTTTAGGTTTTCTTCTCATGGCAACCATACCACATTTTATGTTAAAAAATGGAAGAAAAATTTAGAGGTACTCTTTATGTGTGACATTACATGTTTTGATTAATATAGTGCTACATGGGGAAATTAAGTAGTTGATATGAGTTTCATATTATGATTTCTTGTATAAAAGTTTGCTAGTGCCTGCACATTTCTCTTATACTATCTATAGCTTTGAAAAGGTGATGAAGGAGATTTATATATCAAGGAGCATAGTGCATACTGTATACTCCATGGAACAAGGATCATGAGATGGTGTGCTAACCCAGGCTCTCTGACTCTAAAGACGAAAGACTATTGAATCCTGCACTCCAGAGTAGACATCATGTGTTTTGTTTTGTTTCCCCAACAGTGTATTTATAAACACTTTCTTCTGACTAGTTTCCCTGGCCTTGAGGACTTGCGTCAATGACTTCCATTTTGCTTTGTGCCTCTACGTCATTGCTCTTATGGGTAACGTCACCATCTTAGTGGTTATTCAGTTGGAACAGTCTCTTCGTGCACCCATGTACCTTTCTCTCTCCGCGTTGGCAGCTACTGGAACTCTGCTCACTTGAACTTTTCTGGTTCAATGTCCATGAAATAGACATTTAAAAAAATTATATGCAACATTTGTAACTTACATTTTAATTCTACCAGAGATATTTTTATGTCTTTAAATAGTCTTGTACAAATCACCTTAAAAGGTTGTGTGGAATTCTATTGTATGGATACATGGTAATTTAGTTAACTGAACATTTGGTTGTTTGTAATTTTTTCACTTATAAATAATATTGCCGTGAAAATTTCTGTTCAAACGTATAGTTAAATTCTTAGGGTAAAATTCTGGAAGTGGATCAGTTGGTCAAAGGTTTAAAAAAAAAAATATATATATATATATATATATATATATATATAATATATATATTATAGTTAACTGTGAGTGTTGATTTTTATCTTTATTTTTTCTTTAGAAAATAATTTTGTTTTTTATTAAATTTATTGAGATGACATTGGTTAGTAAAATTATATAGGTTTCAAGTGTACAATTCTATAATACATTATTTATTATATATATATATATATATATTGCACTGCGTGTTTACCTCCCAGTGAAATAGACTTTGATGCCTGCCTCATCCAGATGTTCTTCATCCATGTTTTTACCTTAATGGAGTCAGGCATCCTGTTTACCATGGATTTTGACTACTATGGGGCCTTCTCCAACCCACTCAGCTATACTACTGTTTTGACAAATTCCACCATTGCCAAGATAAGTGTGGGCCCTTTGCTATGGGCCGTGGCTGTCATCTTCCCAGGGCCCTTTCTCATTACATAACTGAGGTTTTGGAGGGTAATGTGCTCTCCCACTCATACTGCCCACACACCTAGTTATCATCAAGCTCTCCTGTTCTGACCACAGCATCAATAGTGTCTATGGTCTCATCATCATTCTCATCACCTTTGGAGTAGACTCTGCACTCATTCTCCTTTTTTATTTGAAGGTTCTGTCACTGTGCTAGACATTGCCTCCTGGAAAAAATAATTCAAGGCCCTTAACACACTTTTGTCATCCACATCTGTGCTGTGCTGATGATCTGTGTTTCTATGCTGAGGATATCCTTTATCCATCACTTTGGAAAACATGTTGCACCCACGGTGCACATTATCACGAGCTTTTTTTTTTAAATACACATACATATTTCAGAGTTCAGAAATACATGAGGGTACAAAGTATAATTAATTTTGAAAATAAAATTGCATATGAAGACAGCCTGCATTGATGTACATCTCCAGTCACTGAGTAGCATCACAATTATTTACCTCCACTAAAGAAATCTTCTTATTTTCCTGGTATTCTCTAACATTTGCAATAAACTTGTCTCACTTTTCTGGCTATTAAACGTTTAATGAGTCAATTTTGTTTTCCCCACAAGTAAACATATATCCATAAACTTCTTTTAATTACTAGTAGGTTTGTATTGTTCCTTAATTTTATCATGTATAATATACACCAAAAATCCGGGCTTATAACCATAGCTTATATACTCCTCTCCTAATTAAGGTGCTATATCCATACACATGAATTGTTATTATAAAAGACAAGTTTAGACAGCTAATCCAAATACTGACTGTGGGTCTCAGGTGTTAAAGCAGTCACTCAATATGTAAAATACCCAAAAGGTTTCTTGGCCCAGAGGTGATTCCTTGTTTTTATAAATGTCGATGTACAATACAGATGAATATGTATATCTTCTCTGAATTCTTATAAGCTACACCATCAGATGTAAGACTTAAGATCTAAGATTAACGCTAAGAGGAAATTCAAGGTCTGCCTTTTTATGTTCCCAAAGATTTAAAAAAATAATGCATCTAAAAGGTAAATTAGAATAGTTTATGGGTTAAAACTGTGGGTTATGAATTAGGATTCCTGGGTTTTAAACAGACTTTACATACTGATTAGTGATGTGACCTTGGGAAAGTCCTTCAGTACCTGTGTTCCCTGTATGTAAAAGTGGGATACTAACATTAGCCACTTCATACAGTAGTTGTGACCATTAGATTAGATTAGATGATCCATGTAAAGTGGTTAGAGTAGGTTTTAGGATAATGTTTAGCACATTGTAAACATTGATAAATATTTGCAATTATTATTTTTACCATTATTGCTATACTGCCCATTCCTGTGCTGATATGTGGTATGTCTTATGTCTAAATATGCTGGTATTTTCTGTGTCGGTTGGTTACACAACAAAGCCGGGCATTGCTGGGGGATAACCACGTAAATGAAGCAAAGCCTTAGTCTTTTACGAAGCTAAAAAAATGTAGTTATACCTCCATATATTTTACGAAATAACCATTCAAAAAACTCTCTCTTGGAATTTCATTAAAAGCCACTTTGTCTATTCTATGTATTTGCCTTTTAATGAAAAATTTTGTCTTTTTTTCCCTCATCTGAATTGTGTGTATGTGTTTGGGTGGGGAGACAGTGTAAGGAAAAATAAGATAGTGCTGATAATGTAATAATGTGTCCTACTTCCTTGTTAAGGGTTGGAATATTTGAAAAGGATTTCAATTAACTCAAGGGATGATAGATACAGATCTTGAAATGCAATGTACTGTATTTCCTCATGTATAAGACGCACCTTTTTTTGAAAAATTTGGGGTCTAAAACCTGGGTGCGTCTTATACAGTGGTTGTAGATTTCAAATGCCATAGATGGAACTGAGAACGAGGCACTATATGAAGACAGTGATTTGTCATCAGACACAGATAAGGACAAGCTAACGGTTGGGAGTTTTGACAGTAATGAGGAGTGTATGAATTTTATGATGAATAAAACTTGAGTTCAATAACTTTATGTAATACATTTTTTTTTTCAAATTTTGGGCCCTCAAATTAAGGTGCGTCTTATACAAGGGAGCGTCTTATACATGGGGAAATACGGTAGTTTTCCGTCTACTTGATGGTGTGACAGCTCCACATGAAAACTGGAGCCTGTGCACGTTCTAGATTTTGGTAGCTCTCTTTAGATGTAACAGCATTTATTATCCATAACTTTGAAACTTCCTAAGATTTTCATTCAAAAATTGTTTATAACCAGGCATGTTGCCTTTGCCAAAAGTATTGCACTTGATTACAAACTTGACTAATTGAATTAACATTTTATAGGCCTGGTAAAAAATAATTTTATATTTGAGGCATTTTTTTTAAAGAAAAACTATTTTTGCTTTAATTTATTTGATATATTAAAAGTAAGAACTGCTATTTTTAAAAAGTTGCTAAAGTTAGGTCTTGTTCTTTTGTTGATGAATGTGAAAATTTGCTACTATTCTGTAGAAGGCTCTTTCAATGATAGGTATTTACTAATTATGAGCCTTGACATTATTCAGTGACTTCCTTGTTCTGAAAGAGAATATGTACTCTGAATTTTTATTTGTCTATTTTGACTCCATTTCATGATCCTTAAGAGTTAGTGCTTATTAGGGTATGAATAACATTACAACTTTTGCATAACAGTTAAAATTTCACATTGATGCACTCTTTACCTTCAAGAGTTCAAATGAAAGACAGATGAATAAACCTTTTTTTTTTTGTAGCAAAATTAAGCCAATGGAACATATTTCACACCTTCAGGGTAGTAAACAAGAATTAGAGTCTTCATGGTTACTCCAGCTATATATCAGTCTACTAACCAACCTATCTTCTCCCATTGAATAATGGAATATTAATTCTCTCCAGTCTTCTATCCAGTATTATGGAGGAAAAAGAAAGAGAAAAATTATTTTTTTTTAAATTTAAGAATTTATTATCAAGTTAGAAAGGCAAAAACTATATAATAGTACAGTTAAAAGTTTAAAACTTATGTATACAAATTATGTGGTTATAATTAGCTTTATAAAAATACAGAATTCAATTATTAATTTTTCTGATTCACAATTTTTTCAGCAAAAACAAAATAGCCCAAAAAAGAAAAGTCCCTTTCCCATAGTTATTCAGCTATTTAGTAACTTTCCTCAGATCATTTTATTCTCCTGCTTCATAATGTCCAAAATTGATGGTTAGGACTTGGTTAGGATGAAGGAATAAATACTCATTTTCTACTATTATTTACTCTAGCTTTTTTCTCTCTGTTTTTTCATGTACCAGACTTTGGCTACATCTCTGTAACAACATCCAACTATACATCAACTCACCTCACAGCCTTTCTGCTGACTGGAGTCCCAGGGTTAGAAGACTCCCAAATCTGGATCTCCATTCCCTTCAGCTTCATGTACCTTTTGGCCATGATAGGCAATGGCCTGGTTATGGCAGTGGTGGCCTGGGACAGAAGCCTCCATGAACCCATGTATCTCTTCCTTGCCATGCTGGCATTCAATGATGTCCTCCTTTGTACTGTCACAGTGCCCAAAATGCTTCTCATCTTCTGGCAGGGCCCTTCCCCATCCACATTTCCTGCATGTCTTACACAGATGTTTTTTGTTCATGCTTTGTTCCTTTCTGAATCTGCTGTTCTACTGGCCATGGCTTTTGATCGCTATGTGGCTATATGTGCACCCCTCCACTACGCAACCCTACTTACAGGCTCTTTCATTAGCAAGGTGGCCCTGACTCTGGTGGTTCGGAGTGTGGCTGTAGTTACCCCTGGTGTCCTCCTCATTCTCCGTCTGCACTTCTGCCAGAGCAACATCATCCGCCACACCTACTGTGAGAACATGGGCATTGCCAAGTTGGCCTGCAATAGCATTACCCTTAATAGCATTTATGGGCTCACTGCTGCTCTTCTCACCACAGGAGTGGACTTTGTTTTCATTTCCCTGTCCTACTGGGTAATCCTGAGAACAGTCTTCCGACTACCTTCTAGGGAGGCCCGAACAAAGTCCTTTGGAACCTGTGGAGCACATATATGTGTCATCTTGATATTTTATACTCTGGCCTTCTTTTCTTTCTTTACCCATCGCTTTGGAAACCATGTGCCCAGGCATGCCCTTATCCTCCTGGCAAACCTCTACTTACTGGTGCCTCCTACCATGAACCCCATTATTTATGGGATAAAGACAAAAGAGATAAGAATGCGAGTACTAGAGCTCTGTAACCAACCGAAATGACCCAAGCATTCTGAAGCAACAAGGAGCAGAGGGGTCCAGGATAGAGAGGATCAGGATTAAATGTCAACTCTGTATTCATCTAGGCAGATCTATTTCCAGAACACCTAACCTATGGATAAATCTTGAAATATTCATATTTTCAAGTGCTATCTTCCTAACACTGGTAAACAGGAAACTAAAGGAACTGCTCAAGTTCCATCAAGGGATATCTCAGCATACTAAGGTAACAGTCAGTGGAATGTAACTGTAACAGTATAGGGGATTTAAATATCCTTTTTGTGACACACAATGCCTCTTCTGTGTCAATTTGCTATAGACAGGACAAAATGTAAACTCCATAAATTCAGGGATTAGTTCTGATTCCAGCCTCATCATTACATCCAGAGGGCCCAGAATATACAAATGACTTAATAAATATTTGTTTAATAGATAATGTTTTAACTAATCAAACAATAAATGCTAATGATTTTATGTAACAAACTTCTTGACATGTCCTTATATATTATATAGAACCCATAGTTCAAGTATTTCTTTCTTTTCCACTCAAAAACCTTTCCCTTAGCTTCCAAAAATATTTATTTCATGTCTCCTTTAAAACTTAGTGTAATAAAGATTCTTTTGATTGCACACAATAGAAATATACTTTGGTTAGATTAAGTAAACAAAAAAGCAGGGTCTGAGTTATGTCATGACATCCAAGGATAATTTGAATACCTATGACTCAGAAAGGACAAAAGCCAAGCTGCTGTAGGATGTCAACAGCAAAAGAGCATGGACTTCTCTAATGGATTTGGTGACACTATCTATCCCGTCCCAGCAGCACTTTGTGACGGTATCCTGTCCCTGCTGCAATGATTATGGAGCAAGCAATACAATTAATTGCCCTATATTGGGCCAGATTGCTAAACCTGGACCAATCTGTTATGTCCCTTAATATTTTTATTTAATCGAGATGAAATTGTGTTAGGACAATTCTCAAGAAAAGGAAATCATGGCAAATAGTCAGGATTATGTCCACTGAATTCATTTGGCTCTTCTATGTAAGCATATGCAATTTTCCTAGTTTAGATTTATCCACACCAAAAGTTCTTGCTAATTGGTTTCTGTAGTACCTGGGACATACTTTATCATCTATATACTTATATGCCATAATATCTTTCTCCACTAGAAAATACTCACCTCTTGATTAATAAAAGAGCTAAAATATTTCCCTTGCATCATACAATAAAAAGTACATCATGAATATAATAAAAACATATATATACATATATATGTATATATATACATATATATATGTGTGTGTGTGTATATATATATATATATAGTCTGTGGTTAAATTAATTGAATTGAATGTCTTGAAAATATTTAGATCATTCTCTTTATAAATGCATATGGCTATTTATAGAGTCTATGTGTTATCAGGTTGTTATCCACATGGTGTTTTTTTAAAGGAAATTATGTTTTTATTGTTTGAGTTATTGGATTGAATGACTGAATTATTAAGTGGGATACTGAAGTATTTTGCAGCAATGCTTGTATAGAAGAAAATGTCAAACCCAGATGGTGAAGGGGATAGTGATCTTGTCTGCTATATTTTCTTGCCATCATGTTTTGTACAAAAGGCATTCTACAGGATAAAGATAATAGATGCATAATCCAAAGGATAACATTTGACATTATGAAAACAATTACATTACATTTTTGTTTAATGATAGGCAGTTGGAATGCAAAAATGAATTATTATTTGGGCGTCTGGGTATCTTACAGATTCTGCAGGAAGGCAGAGAATGCTTTCAGAAGTCAAATAAATATGTATGACTTTATCAAATGAGATAATATGAGTAAAAGTGTCTCCTAATTTATAACTCCACATACAAATGAGATAGAAGCCTCTATCATATTGTAGTTCTAAGAAGGAACAAAAGGACTTCTTGTTTTAGGATCACTAGCTCCTAGGAACCTTCATTAAGTTTTAAAAATAAGATGATATTCCTGTTCTAAATTCATAATATAACCTCGCCATTCATTCATTTGTTCATTCATCCATATTTTTAATCACTTGTCTCTTCACCAACTATATTTTGCTGGAAAGAATTACCTCAATTTTGAGAATATGTGGTTTTGGAAAAATATATTTTATGTATATAATGCAACTCTAGTAATAAATTTTAGGAACTAGTATGGTAAATAATAATTTGTAAACTCAAAAGTTGGGTTATCTATGTAGATATCCATTTAAAAGTTTTACTGGTATGTGAAATGCAAAATCTAGGATGCAATAGTTTCAACATATTTATGTTTATAAAAAAATTTATAAAACTTTTTTTTTTGAGCACAAGCATTAGGAAAGGTGTGCTCAGCATCCATAGCTTAAAATATAAATTTTGTACTTGAAGGTCTTATTTTAAAGATGTCTAATAGTTAAATGTTACTTATACAATATAGAGTTGATGGTAATGTTTACAGCCTCCTCAAAATATTCCTTTTTCTTATCAGTTTTATTTTACTTATTTGTTACACTGAATATTATCTGATTTAGATTTTCACATGTCTTGCTTTATTTTTAGTTGATATCTCTTTCATCAAGGTAAATGTGCTGAAGGAGAGGGGTAATTAGAAGTAGAATCAAGAAATAGAGGGCTGGCTGAGTGGCTCAGTTGGTTAAGAGCTCACTCAAGAGTTTGAGCTCTGAGCAACAGAGGTTCAATGTCCAACCCAAGCTGAGCTGCTGCTGAGCTGCCAACAGGTGGCAGGATGGCTCAGCTAAAAGAAAAAAAAATAGAACAAAGAGGGGTAGGAACAGACATTGTTGAATTTAGAAAACAGAAATGGGGTCATGGAAATTTTAGATATACTGTTAGTTAAAACATTTGAAATCCTAATTTTATGTTAGTAAAGTCTCTTTTATTATATGAAATGTGAGCACATGACAGGTCAAATATTTTCCCCCAAGATTAAAAAAAAATATCTAACTGTCCATTCTTTATTTAATTATTCATTTCTTTACTATTTATACATTCAATAATAATTAAGTGCCTCTTTTACACAAAGCATATTGTTGATTTTTATACGTAGTAAACTTCTTGAGGCACAGTTCTTGCAGTAGCTAGAATGTTTGAAAAATATTACTTATTATTAAGACCTATACAAATATTGGAAGCTATAAAGTCTTGTTTTCCCTCTTTGTTTATTTTTTGTCTTTGAACAAGTGAAGACGTGAACTAAGAAAAGTCAATTAAATTTGCAAGTTTTTTGTACAACTTTATGTATAGCCATGTGCTAGATAGTTTCAGAGTTATAAGGCAATTTAGTGTTGTATATTGAAAAGCATTCTAGATAAAAATTAAGAAACTGTATTATTTGTTTCCTGATACCATAACTTATAAGTAGCTATACCTTAGTGAGTTACATTTCTTTTTACATTTAAATAAATAGTATACACTAACTTAATTATTATGATGCATTTAATCCAATGGATTGTAATCACTGGATTCACATGCCAGTATCTGGGGGCTTTCAAAAATTACTGAGTCTCAGTTAAGATTATTATTTCTAAAAATTAAATAAAATTTTAAAAAATATGGAGTTTGCTTTCTATTCCTGAGAAAACTGAATCTCAGAAAGGGCAAAATATGTGTACAATTTTTTTTAAATGCTAAAAGGAATTCTGCTTCCTTTTGTTCTTCTTGCATTCTGGGTCATTTTACCTGTCTTTTTCCATCTTCTTTTTGCCAAACGCCACAGTAGCAAGACAGTCCAATGCAATCCAAAATATATTAGCTATTTGGCTGGCTCTGTCATTGATTATCAGGCTTTATTTATTTGTTTATATATTTATATATTAAATTTATTGGGGGGGCCGGCCGAGTGGTGCAATGGTTAAGAGCTGGCTTGGGACGCCAGAGGGCCCGGTTCGGATCCCACATATGAGGGCCAGTGACACTGCCCTCCACATCTAAGATGCTGAACAACAGCTCAACCTGGAGCTGGGCTGCCATGAGTCGCTGGTGATGGTGTGGGCTGCAGCCCCTGTGGCAGTGGGTTGCCATGGGCTACCGTATGTAGCCAGCAGCCAGCGTGAGCGGCCAGCAGCCGTGAGCGGCCGTCCAGAAGCTGGTGACTGATCTGCCTCGCCCGGGAAGAGCGCAATGATGGTGCCAACTTGGGCCAGTGAAGCAACGTCCTCCACAACTAGACTGAAGAAAAAAACAACAGCAACTTGTCTGTTCCCCTTCCCCCAATTCCCCAGCTCTGTTCCCATCCCCCCAATTTCCCAATAAAAAAAAATCTTTAAAAAAAAAAAGACATTTATTTGAGTGCTGTATGGGAGTTAATTAGCTGAGAAGAGAAAAAGTGATCATGAAATGGGGTGGTGATGCTACAGGGAGAGAACAGGATGTGTGAACACATGTGAATCTTAAAATACAAAGGTTGTCAAACATTCCAAGAACTGAAGGAAGTCCATTCTTTGAGCTGGAGTACAGAGAGCGAAGTGAAAAGTAGATGAGTAAGGCTGGGATAGAACATGCAGGGATGGGTAGGGCACACTAAAGATTCTCAGCCTTATCTTAAAAACAAAAGGAAGACAATGTTGTTTTTGTGCACAGAAGTGACATGGTCAGGTTTGTGTTTTAAAAGATCATTGTGGCTGCAATGAGGAAAATGAGTTGAGGCAAAGTATCGAACAAATGAATGCAGAAGACTTTTCAGGAGATTATAAAAGTTTTCAAGGACAATATGATACTAATTTCATGCAGGTTGGTAGCAATTATGATGGAAAATGATTAAATCAATTTGAGAACCCTGAATGTACTTTAGGATGTGGGATAGGGCTTAATGACAACTTTCACAAGCCTGATGCATATCTTTGCATTGTTATTCTACTTGAGTATAGAGTGGATGATTAATGAAGAACATGTGCGCACGTGCACATTTATCCATATAACAATATTTGAAGACCTAGAATTTGCCAGACCCCAGAGAAATAATAGTGAACAAACGGAACTCCAATCACTATCTTCAGGATGTTTACGTTTGACCACTTTCTCCAATAACGTTCTTAAAAGTTTCTTAAGTTTCTCCCTATCTTTTTTACTCTATATTTTTATAGATAAAATATATTTATCTATATTTACTCTCAAGTTGAGCTTCTGACTTCTGCCAAGAGTCTTTCTGAAATTCAGTCCCTCCTAAAGCCAGTGCTGTGCAATTTTTTTTTCTAGAGCTCCTCTCTCTTGCTACTACTTTAAGTTCACCTATGTTTCTTTTTATGTATCTTATTTACAAACAATAGTCTTAATTTAGTCAGTTAGGATTTTACTGAGTGCATGCATTTTTTCCAGCTTTTTGTGAATCCTAATTGCATTTATGAAATCAAGGCTCATAATTTCAGTTTAAGTTTTGCTGATGGAGGTCTCAAGGAAGTTAAAATAATTTAAGCTATTGGTTTTGAAGCATGTTACAGCAATTTGTATATAATCATATCTACAAGCAGCTCTGCCTTCTGTTACTCCGGGCGTTCTTTCATTCCCATCTTAAATGATTCCCAGTCCTTACTCATCTCCCTAGTGTTCATAAACCATACCATTCTACCTCCCTCAACACACCAACAATTTTTCAGGGCTCCTAAACATCTGTTCTTATCCACATGCGCTATCCTCAATGACGGTCTCTAGGCTTTAAACTCCAGAATATTAAAGCTAAGCAAAGCACTTTGCCTAACAGAGGGGACACTAGGGACCCAGGAGGGCCAGGACAGACCAGCATAAATCAGCCTCCAGCTCAGACACTCCATCTTATTCTGGACATCAACAGATCTTCCTCAAGCCTCAAGGAGACAGTTGCTTTGCTGGTCCCAGCCCCCTGTGACTGGATTCACACACATCTACAGGTACCACTCTAGGAAAAGAGAGGAAAAGAGGGGGCAAAGAAGGAGAAGAAAATCCTGGGATGCAGAGTCATGTAGGAAAAAGAGATTCTCAAATCTTTTCAGCCACACACCATTTACCAGTCCTTCTAAGTCCACAGTTGGGGGTTACAATTTTTAAAATGATCAGTGACATTCTTTAGAAAATCAGTATCTCTCTAATTTTTATACCTAAATTGAAATTGCCTTTACTTGTAATTAATGTTGATATAGTTGATACTGGCAATTGTAACTGATAGTTCAGATGTTGCTTAAAGCTCTAATAATATTCTAATGTCACCATGATGGAGAATTTTTATCTGCAGTATTCCTGGTAAATGATCATTTAATTTCTACCTGATAGTGAGCTTCTGGTTTCACAGAGCTATCTTTTCTGTTTGAGTTTGTGATGAGACTCTTCTCCCTATTGAACTTTTAATATTTCTTAAGTCATCGTTTGTTTGACCAGGTATCTATCTCTGGTGACACAATTTTTTTTTCACTATAGCACATAATGAATCTAAAAATATTTGAGGATAAAATTACTAGGAACATCAAATATTCCTCCTTATGGTGTCAATTCAAAACTATTCATTATGTTATTTACAGTTCTTTCCTAGAAACACAAAAAACAAAAATAATATTATTTTTTGCATATCTCACCTACACCTTGTACTTCATGGAAAAAGAATACATTTGCATTTTTAGAGCACCAAAAAT
The DNA here is from genome assembly GCA_031876335.1 of Hipposideros larvatus. Classification (NCBI taxonomy): domain Eukaryota; kingdom Metazoa; phylum Chordata; class Mammalia; order Chiroptera; family Hipposideridae; genus Hipposideros; species Hipposideros larvatus. The sequence goes on from CM063095.1 coordinate 49,188,623, forward strand.
TTCAAAGAATTGTGCCAGGAACATTGCACATTTTTTTATACAATGTTGGGGTTTAATAATGGATTTAACCCTCACTGCAATTGTGTAAGCCTCGTCCCACTTTTGAGATGAGAAAATGAGGTTCAAAGCTTTAAACAACTTGGTCAAGTCACGTAAAATAAGTGACAGGGCTGAGGTTGTATCTTAGACATGTGTTATCTCAAAGACCTTGCTATTTTTACTATTCCAAGTTACCTACCTTCTAGGAGACCTGCTATCATTCAGCTATGGTGTGCCTTTTACCAAATGCAATTGATATATGAGATACTTAGATCTTGATAACTCAATTTTATAATGTACTCATTCTATAGTAGTATTTTAGCAGACATACCACTGTATTTTAGGCTCTTAAATCTTTACAGTAAATTAATTAGCAAAAAAGACAAAAAAATCCTAGTTCATAAACAACTAAAACAAAAAGGTTCCTATATTAGTATTATTGTACTTTTAATTTAAAAGCAACTTTGTATTACATTTTCATCCTTTATTTTAAGCTTTTATTGAAACTTCTCTTTTTCTGTGATTATCTTTGAAATATCATATATTTGAAAAGTTTCTAACAAAATCTGGAGTCAAGTGTGAAATTTAATTTCAATCTTATTAACTACAGAAGAGTCTTATTTCTATGCCTTATTTTTGTATTTATTATAAACTTGTTTGGTTTCTACTTTTAATGTATTGATTAAGTATACTGTTTAATCTATAGCTTTCATCAAGTGGTTTATAAATTTGCAAATGTATATTTCTATTCAAAATAGTTTTGTAGTTTAAAATATTTAACAAATACAAGAGTCTTATTCCTATAGAAGTATGTATTACAATAACCTCTAAACTATGTTCCCCATACAGAAACATAGAAATATGCAAATGTGTATATATATATATGTATATATATACATATATATATATAATGTGTATATATATGTATAATATATAATATATATACAGAAGGCTATTAATTTACCTTTACTTTTACCCACTTTATATCCATGCTTTAGTAACCTGGAAAATATTAAATTATTATTTATTGAAGCATTTTTTATTCCACTTTCGTCATCCAAAATATCTGTTATTTCAGAATACAATTATGCTTTTCTGTTATAAGATCAGCAGATTTCCTAGGCTGTTTGTCAAAATCAACAAACACTCCAGACAAGAATTCTGAAACATCAAGACCAATCTCAAGAATTAAGGACTCTGGGATGATGAAATTCAACTTTGTCTTTAGTGAAAACCATGCTTTCTAGCTTATCCACACTCCCACCCTCCTGCCTATAATGTTAAAAATGTTGAATTTCTTGCCAGGCCCTGCTATCTGGGAAAAAAATCCTATAGGATTGCACACACTGAAAATTAAATGGGATCAGAGCCATAGGAGAATCTAAACTATGGAGCTCATATGCCTTTCTTGAGAATTTACCCCTAAGAGTGCTAGTCCTTCTTGCAGTGAAGATAACCTAGGATTATCTTTCTCCTCACCCCAAGTAGCTGAAGCCTTTGATCATTAGTTGACATAATATAATTATGATTATCACCATAAACTGCTATAATACCAAGCATCTTAAATGCAAATGCTGCAGTCATTTCCAAATGTCCCTTGTTTCTTTCTCCCCAGGAATCAGGCCTTGGAGGAGCGCATGAGTGGGATGTCCTCTTGCAACAACTCCATTCCTCAGCCCTTGATATTTGTCCTGGCTGGAATTCCTGGCCTGGAATCGTCCCATGGCTGGTTCTCTGTGCCTTTTTTCTTGGCCTTTGTCGTTACAGTCATTGGCAATTCCACCATCTTATGCATCATCTGGATGGAGAAGGGTCTTCACGAGCCCATGTTTCTCCTCCTTGCCATCCTATCAGTAGTTGACCTGTCCCTGGTCGGTGTCACTGTGCCTCGCATGCTGGGCATCTTCTGGATGCATGCCAAAGAAATCAGCTTCAATGCTTGCCTCACACAGATGTTTTTCATTCCTTCCTTTTATGTTATGGAGTCTGGGATCCTCTTGGCCATGGCTTTTGACAGATTTGTGGCTATCTGGCAACCTCTGAGATATACAACCATTCTTGCTAACAACATGCTTGTGAAGATGGCACTGGCTGTCTTGGCAAGAGCAGTGACAGTGTTGACCCCAGCACCCATCCTGGCAAAAAGACTGGAAAGTTTCCAAACCCACATTATTGCTTACTCCTACTGTGCCTACATGGCTGTGGTTCAGATAGCCTGTGGAGACATTTCTGACCATATTGTCTATGGCCTCATGGTTATTGTAGCATCTGTGGGATTTGATTTGTTTTTTATCATTCTGTCATATGGACTGATCCTTCATGCTGTCTTTCGGATACCCTCTTGGGAGGCAAGGGGCAAAGCTCTCAGCACATGTGGCTCTCACCTTTGTGTCATTGCTCTCTTCTATTCTCCTGTTGTCTTTTCTGTCCTGGCCCAGATTTTAGGCTACCAGATGGCTCCCCATGTACAGATTATCATAGACAATCTTTACTTTTTGCTACCTCCGATGCTCAACCCCTTGATATATGGGGCCCGGACCAAGCAAATGCGGGAGTGGGTGCTGCGGATCCTGCACTGTCGTGGAGCCCAAGGTTAATACCTGAGGTGGACAGGAGACTTGGAATATGGAGCTGGAAATCACATAAAATTGGAGGTATAGATCATTCCTTCCAGATTTGGGACTTCATGGAAAAAGGAAAACCAAGGCAAGAGGAGGACTCATTCAGTGTGGGAATGTAACTGGGACATATCCTTTCCATCAGAGTGTCATTGTTATGAAACCCTCATGACCAGAACCCTCTTCAAATGCTTATACAATAACATACGAGAACATTTTGTTGTTAATTTTATTGTTTATCTAATTGCATTACATAACATAAATTGGAAGCACATTTTTTTAAGTGAGGTAAATATGAATTTAGGCATATATTCTGAAGACATATGTGAAAAATAACCTGATTGTTCTTTGATTTAATGATTTTTCTTTCATATTTATGCTTGAGATGGTTCAAAATTATATATCATGGAAAGTAATCCTAATGGGAATATATATATATATATATATATATATATATATATATATATATATATATATATACATGATCGTATCAATGAATAAAGAGCTCTTTTTGTGTCTGAAAGGTTTTAATAAAAAAGAGTCTTCTTTAGAGAGTTACTGTTAGTGTCAGAATATGGAACCAATATACGGTAGAATGGATTTGATAGGAAAGCATTTTACAATGAAAAAAAAGGAATTTAAAGAAACCATTTTTTCTCTAGCTTCATTTTTTCCCTTCTACCTACCTAAACTCATGTTTTCAAAACTTCAAGACACCCAGATCTGTGTTTCAAACTATGAATTTTGTCTGTGTTCCAGAAAACATATTGCAACAGCCTTGTGAACCACTCTTTATATACACTTTAAACTTAAAGCTTTCCAAATTAAACTTTAATCTCTTTGCCAAGTAGACTATCTCTCTATATTCCCCATTTTTGTTTATTTTACTTGTGTTACATTAAGTTTAAAACCTTGAAATTATTTAATTAGTTTTATTTCCTATCTTTCGTCAACCACTGACCAAGATTGCTCTGCACATTTCTGCTTTTTTCTATCTTATACCTTCATCATTTTCAGTCTCTGCATTGCAAAATTCTTTCAACTAACCTTTAGATATCAAATTTCTGTCATATTTAAAGATGCTATTAACACTGCAGCTGGAGTTTATTTCCAAAATATCTGATTTTGTCTACTTAAAATCTTCAACAGCCTGTTTCTCAAGATAAAGTCTTAACTCCATAGCATAGCATTCAAGTTATTGCATGTCCTGACTCCAGTCTGCATTATAAGGTGCTTTATTTTCACTAAATAACAGTATCGGCATTAATCCAGCTAAACCTGACTGCTTTGTTTATAAACTACAAATTTCTTTCTACTTTGGCTCATTCTTCATGCCATGTGAGAGGCATTTTCCCTTGATATTTCTTAGTCACAACCTTCCCCACCTCAAGAGACACTTTCTTTGATTTGTTTTCCTGAATACCTGTCCTCAAATATCAACCCATCATTTTTTGTACTGACAGACACTTTAGGTTTCTTTGACATTCAGATGTCTATGATCTGTCCTGTACTTCAGTCATTAGTCTGCATGCCTTGCCATTACTCTTACACTGACTTTTATTTAAAGGCAAGAGCCATGCCCAGAAATTGAGTTTTGCGCTGCATGTTAGCAGGTTCTCAACCCTTGCTCAATTTTTTAAAAATGTTATTAAACATGAACTCATAAACCAAGGAACCTATACTTGTAAACAATACCCATCTTTCCATTCCTAATATTCATAATTTAGGTACCTCTAGGTATACCTGGAACAAACACCGCACAAGTGATATTTATTTCACATAAACATATACACGTGTACGTGCTTTTTCTTTCACATAGATACCTGCAATCATCTCATTTGTCTATAAACATCTCTTACTATCTTCCTCTCTAACATGTTATCATACTCAAATATACACATGTTGATATACCTCACGTGAGATATGTATACATTCACAAGACCATGTATATGCACATATATCTGATGTACTTAGCAACTGCATCAATAACTATGCAAAACCACTATTACCCTCCTCACAGTTTGGCTGTACCAGTTTTCAGAGACATAAATTTGCTCAAATAATTAATAACTCCTCTCAAAATGCTACTGTTACATGCTTTTTATCAACTTTTGGGACTCATCCTATAAATACTTCCCTGGCCTCCACCTCTTCTTTTTCTTCACTCTCTATTGCATTCATTTGCATTGGTCTTCAGTGTCTCCTTATTCTTTCTCAATTATAACATACACCATATAATATGATAATTGCTTGCTTATATGATTTTTTCCACATTAAAAAAGTTGTTTGGTTTATACTTGTTTTCATAGTATCTAGAATTTCCATGGTATATAATACAAGTTTAATAAACTTGTTAAACAAGTCAAGTCTCATTTCAAATAGCTTGTCTGATGAAGAAATAAGGATATAAAAAATGCATGAATTTACACATTCAGCTTATGCACTAAAAATAAAAGAAAGGAAAGAAAGATGAAAGGAAGAAAAGAAAAGAGGTAGAGAGAGGACAGACAGAAAGAGGGAGAGAAGACGGAAGAAAGGGAAAGAGGGAGGGAGGGAGGAAAGAAGCTTTTTTTTTTTTTTTTTTTTTTTTTTTTTTTTGCCTGGCTAACATTCTTCTCCATTGAGGATCCTTTCATAATGAAATCTCAACTCCATTTCTGAATATTACATAGGACACGTTTCTTTACCGTCAATGGACCAGTGTGTTCCCTCAAGTATAATTCCCCTTCTTAATTTTTATTACCTTTTGCAACATTACAAACAACCCCCAATTTTATAGTTTTGTGTTGACTGGGCTCAATTTAACATTCTCTTTTCGTGTCCTCACATGGTTGCATGGCAGACAGGGGCTGGGCTGGATTCTCTGAAGGTTCTAAAGATGGACATCATCCAATATGTCTTCTTTACTGACAAGCCTCTTGCTTCAGTACTCCTACCCCTGGAGTCTCCATAAAATTAGCTTGAGTATCTTACCTGTGTATAAGTGTTTTAAAAGGTAAAAAGCAGATGTTGCTAGGCTAGATACAGTCTGTGTCCAAGATTTACACAGTATTACTTCTGTAGTATTCTATTGTTTAAAGAAGTCAAAGGATTTGACCAAATTCAAGGGATTGAGAAGTAGACTCATTTCCTGATGGTTATATTGCAGAAAAACATGGAGTTTAGAAGATACTGTTATAGCCACTTTGACAAATCTAGTCAGGCATAGTTCATATGCAACATACACTTACAACTCCTGCAAACTTCCAGGTCTAATCGTATTATTACATTTATCCAGAATTTCATCATCTAGGTCATAAACATATACAGATGTAGGTGAAGCTTCATGCATGTGGTTATTTGGATGTAGTTCTTGGGGTATAAGTTCCCCTTTCTCTGAACACTTATTAACTGAAGAGATAAGTCACCGGCCCCTCACACTGCCAACACACAATGTGAATACAGCAATAGGATGAATGCAAAAAACATTTTCATTCCAAAGAGAGAGAAAGATGGAACATGTAGTTATTGGTTCATAACATACTGAAACTGAAGGTGCCAGCTTTTGATATGGGGTCCTATTCTGCTCTGTGAGGATAATGCTCTTTTTTCTCAGTGGTTCTTGGCTTTACCTTGTGGAATCTAGTCTCTATACTCTGAGCCATCATTCATTTTTTAAAGTGGCTCAAGTTTTCACTTCATCTTTTTAAGCTTATAGGTTGGGAATTCCAGTGATTCTTTTTTTATTTCTTTTCTTTTAATAATTTCCTTCTTTTAATTCCCCAAATGTTTCACTTTTATAAAATAACGCTTTTTTATTTTAAAATTTTATTAAATCTATTGGGGTGACATGGCTTAGTAAAATTTTATCGGTTTCAAATGTACATTTGTATAATACATCATCTATATGTTGCATTGTGTGTTCACCACCCATTGTCAGTTCTCCTTCCATCGCCATGTGTTTGACTCTCTCTTCCCTCTTCTACCACCCTCCCATCCCCTTATTCTCTAAACTGATGCCTGTGTCTATGAATTTTTCTTTCTTTGTCTTATTTGTTTGTTGCTTTCAGTTTTATATCCCACATATGAATGAAGTTATGTAGTTCTTGACTTTTTCTATCTGACTTATTCTGTTTATCTGGTTTAACATGATAACCTCAAGATCCATCCATGTTGGATTAAATGGCAGTTTTTCTGGTGAGAATGACTGTTATTAACAAGACAAGTAATAGCAAGTATTGGAGAGGCTGTGGAGAAAAAGGAACCCACATACACTGCTGGTGGGAATGTGAATTGGTACAGCCACTATTGAAAATAGCATTGTAGCTCCTCAAAAAATTAAGAATAGAATTATCACACAGCCTACCAATCCCTCTTCTGAGTATCAACCCAAGATATCTGAAAACATTTATCTGTAAAGATATACGTACCCCTCTGTTCATTGCAGCATTATTCTCTGTGACCAAGACATGGAAACAACCAAAGTGTCCCTTTTTAGATGATTGGGTAAAGAAGATGTGGTACATATACACAATGGAATATTACTCAATCAATCCTTCTTTTCATTTTGAGCTGTTTCTGTTCTTTTCAGTTAAGGAATCTTACAAATGCACACTTTTTTCCCCCCAGAGGCCAGCTCTTACTTTAAGAGTATATAATGTCTAGAAAAAAAGTGAATGAGAAACAGCTTTGTGCTCAAACTCAGAAATGCCTGAAGCTTTCATAGTTTCTCTGAGTCCTACTTGAAAGTTAAACATTTCCTTAACTCATGTTTTTCTATACATATTTTATTATATGTGGCAATTTCAACATTCTCTGGAAATTTCATTCATTAAATCCATCAGTTAAATATACAAACATATATATATATATATATATATATATATATATATTGTCTAGCACATTCTTCTTATTATTAAAGAGATGGTTGCTAGAACCTTCAAATTCTATTTTCATAGTGGTATAAATTCTAAGTCGTTTAGTAATCTTCATCACTTTCAATTCAAGACAAAAACAAATACATGTTCAGTTTGTAGACTACTCACAAAGTTTTCCACCCAATAGAGAAGAAAGAACATTGGTACTTTTTTAGCAGGAATTAGGTACAAAACTAAATTATGCCATTAATTGTCATATCAAGATTATAAGAAAATATAAAGGAAGAAAGAAAGGGAAAGATGGAGGGATGAGACACATATATACTTTCCACCCAAGTTTATCTCATATTCTGAGTGCTCTTATTTTGGAAATATAAATTCTTTAGGGGAGATCATTATAATGTAAAAAGACCTCACCAAGATACACATAGTACAAGGAGTTTCCATCTTAAACAGATCAATATACTTTTTCCTGTCATATTATTTTTAGATCACTGCTGGGTACCAGGCTTCAGAATACAAATCTGATCAACCCACCTACGGATCTCTTTGGTCTTCATACCATAGACAATGGGGTTAAGGGCAGGGGGTACAAGAAGATAGATGGTAGACAATAGGATATGGGCATAAGATGGTACATGTCCAAAACGGTGGCTAAAGAAGGAAAAAAAGGCAAGGATATAAAATTCCAGGAAGACAACAATATGGGAAGTACAAGTGTTGAATGCTTTGAGTCGTGCTTCCTTCTGGGGAAGACGAAAAACAGCCCGAAAAATCAGAATGTAGGAGATGAAGACAAAGATCATGTCAAAACCTAGAATTGCAAAGGCCACAAAAAGCCCATATGATTTGTTAATATGAACATCTTCTGCAGCCAGCTTGACCACAGCCATGTGCTCACAGTAGCAATGAACAATAACCACAGATTGGAAAAGTTGCACCCGTTTAAGTAGAATGGGTAAAATCCCAACAAGCACTATTGCCCGAATTGCCATCATCAGTACCATCTGAACTATAAAGAGAGGTGTGAGGACAGATGTGTGCCTCAAAGGATCACAGATGGCAACATAGCGATCAAAGGCCATGGCCAGCAGGATTCCAGATTCCATACCCTGCAAGGCATGGATGAAGAAGAGCTGGGTAAGGCAAGCATCAAAAGCCATGGAGCAAGAGCCAAACCAGAAGATGGCCAACATCTTTGGAGCAATGGCTACACAGAGACCTAGGTCAGTGGCTGCCAGCACTGCCAGGAAGATGTACATAGGTTGGTGAAGACTGCGTTCTGTAGGGATGATGATTAACAAGAAGATGTTCCCCAGCAGAGCAACCAGGCATACACCAAGGAAGGGAAATCCAATCCAAAACTGCACATGCTCTAGTCCAGGGATTCCAGTCAGAGTCACCATCTTTGGGTTCAGAAATGACATGTTGGTAGATCTCATCAGACCTTTCCTCACCACTGATTCTAATACCTATTCAGAGAAAAAAAAATATGGATGAGAAGAAAGAAAGATATTTTTCTCACCATTTCTTCCAAAGCATGAAAAATACGGATGAAAATGTGGCCACATGACTTTAAATCTTTACGAATTCATTTAAGTTGGTATCACAATAGAAATCTTAGATATCTTTACCCAAAGTCAATGTAAGTGTTTGTGGACAAGGAAGATAAGTCCGTTTATTACCTAGAAATTGTAGAAATGGAAATTATGATTCTAACAGCATTGATCTTGCTAGTTTTTTGAAGTGTCCTTAGATAGAGGCACAGATGACATTAGATTTTTTTGTCTGTGTCATCTCCGAACTCCAGACACTTCAGATTAGGTGACATTCTTCTGTGACACTTGAAATCATAGAATAGATCCTCAATCCCATAGCCCTGTCCATTTTGTTTAAAGCTCAGAATCTCCAGATAGTCCCAGTCTTCCAATTTTCTCTGGTTTAGGTACTAAAATACCTCCCCACAAATCTTAGGGATTGACTCTCAAATGGGGGAGAGTGAGGAGGTTTGTACTTTCAGCAAATGTTGGTTGAGTTGCCTACATGCAGGCTCATTCTCCAGGTTCTTGGAAGTGATGGGGAGGACTTGTTCTTGTATCAGTTAGTGGAGGAGCATATCTGAGTGACTGAGATAATTCTGGCCCATTAGCTTTCAAAGTGGATGTTTAAGAGGATGAGGTAGGTGATTTGACGTTTTATGATGAACACACAATGCAATATATAGATGACGTATTATAGAATTTTACACTTGAAACCTATATAATTGTATTAACCAATGTCACCCCAATAAACTCAATTTAAATAAATAAGTAAATAAAAATAAAAGAAGAGGATGGGGTAGAAAGTGATGCAAGTACTCACAGGTCTTACAGCAGACAGAAAGTTGAGAAGATAGATAGGAGGTCAGTTGAATTAAAAGGCACCATAAGTTAGGATACAATTGCAACATACAAAAACTGGCCTATTGAATAACCTATGTAGCTTAAATATTTTGATAATATTAATGTGTTTCAGATACAAAAGGGCAAGGTTGACTGTGGGTCATTCTACTGTTTTGGAGCTCAACCTAACCTAGGTGCTTTTTTTTCATTTTATTGTTGTCAGTTGGCAGTGAAAATAAATTCTTATATATTTTATTATATTATCCCACTTCATAACCATTCCAAACTTGATATTTTAATAATTTGCCAACTCCCTTTATTTAGAAATATTACACTAAAGCTTACAATAACTTTATATACTCTCATTTTTCTTTTTCATTAACCCTTCTACAAGCTAAACATCATTCAAAAGTTTTTTTCTTTCTTATGATTTTGTGATAGCCAAATGCATTGAATAAGGAATACCACTATGAGTAGGACTTCATATATTTTTATTTAAAAGGAAACTAGAGGGATTACTGCTGTAAAATTATAGGAGAAAAATAGACTGGTTCACAGTCAGTAGGATTATATATGTGGGAATACCTTGAAAGTCCCCAATGTAATAAAATATAAAACACTTTAATAGTTGATGAAGATAAAGAAATCTTGTTATATGAGCTTCTGTAGCTACATTATCAGTAAATTGTGTCCAAGGCAAAAAAGAGATATAGATTAAAACAATTAGAAATTTTATGAAAAGAAATTCCCTTTGATGCCCATATGAGATGAGGTTAAGAAAAGAAAGTGGTAGATTTCTTAGAAGTGAATGGTGATAAATATGATTATAGTTTGTTAATGTGACATGAGCAGAAAAAGGCAGAGCCTAAAGGAACTTGAGGAAGGCAATATATGTTACATAATTATTTATAAGTTGCCTGACAATGTAAGGATAAAAGTAAAACTTAGCTCAAATCCCAAAATTATAGGTGATAATAAATTCATCAAATTACTTTTCTTCTATATAACATAGTGTCTGTATTATATGTAAATACATAAAATTATATACATTATATAAAATATATGCATATATATCTATATATAATAAATAATACATAACATATATTATTTTATATAAATATATAATATGTAAAGGCAAATGCATATAAATACAACATAAATATTATTTATCATCCTATATACTATGTATATACATATACGTGTGCAAGTTTCTGTATATCATGCTGTTGTGATATCTTAAAAAACCTTTTTGGCTGAAGAGAGACTGCCCGTCCCTGGGCTAGCCAATTCTTAGAGGTAGTAAAGGGCCCAGTCAGGAGCATAACTTGGATATGCAAACTAACCACTCCATATATCCTTTATGGCCCATGCACTCAAGGAGGCAGTATCTCTCTGCCTAATCATCCTAGGGCTAGGTACTAGGCACCTAAAGGTCACCTGTATAGCCAAAGCCCATCAAAACTATTCAAACCAGCCAATCCTAAACTGTTCACCCTTCCCCGCCTTGCCTTTCCCATTGAAACCGCAGAAAAGGCCTTGGCTTAAGTATCTAAGTGCTCCCACTCTCCCACCTTCTCCCCTTGCCTTCTGCCTCCTGATGACACAGTGTATTTTCTACTTAGCCCTGCAAGGCCAACTATGCCTCTGAGCTCTAGGGTCTGTTTGTATAATAACCTTTGCTTCCTGAACCTCTCCTCTGTTTACTCTTGTGGCCTCATCTGACTGAGCATCTCATGAAATACAATACAAACAACCAAAAATCAGTATTTAAAATCATGGGATAAGAATTTAGAAATATAACATATCATCTAATGCTGGATCTACTATTTACCTCACATGGAATCTTGTCCAAATTCCTTCAGTTTACTTAACTACAAATGGAAGTAAGACTATCACTTTACTCACTGAATTATTGGGAGGGCCACATAAGTTTATATATGAAAAACTCAACACCAAGTACAGAAGAAAGCAAGCACTCAATATTTGGTAGCTAGTGCTTGTCAGAACCTGTAGAGAACTTCTGTGAAGACAGGGACAAATTACCGCCTTCCTGAGGAAGAGTAAAACAAAAATATAGAAATGAGGAAGCTTTCTGAAGAAAGGATTAAAAATCTATGAGACAATGAATTTGCTGGAGTGGAATAACTTTTCTCAATTTTATCCATAAGATTGGACATTCTTGTAAGCAGGTGAAATGATCATTGTCACAATAGAAAAATGACTTCCCAATGACATGGAGACTTTGATGGAGTCAACATATTTCACTTATTTAGATTGATTTGGCCACTTCACCTGAGAAATAATTATATCCTCCTTTAAAGTCTGACTAGGTGGATGGAAAGCATATAAATAGGAAATCCAGTTTTCTAAAAGAGTTTAATTAAAAAATAGCTCCTAAAATAACAAAAGCATGCATTTATACAATTTAAATGATTTCTATGATAATCAGATGAGAAAATATTCATTCCTGGTCTCAGCGTAAAAGAGAAAGAGAAAGGAATAGAAAGATATCTTAAATGGAAACAGGGTAAAGTGTTAGAAACAAGAGACAAAAATACAAGATTTTAATGTCCCAGCTAAAGAGAATACTGTATTTCAGGAGACAGGATATGAGTTGTCATTACAGTGGCAATAACAATATAACAAAACTATTAAAGTCAATAGGATGTTTCTATCTTTAAATTTCCACATCTTTCAAGCCCTACCACTAATTAACTGGATTGTGTCAGTTCTCAGTTTTCTTTACATGTAATTAAGAAGATAGTAGTAGATTATCTTTGCATCTCTCCCATCTCTAAATGAGCTAAGTCTAGTCCATCTGTCATATTATTGATAAACCTGAATAAGAGAAAAAAAGGTGACATGCCAAAGTAAAGTTTGGTACTGAGAAATACAAAATCAAGGTTATTTGATTCATTACCCTTTCCACTTCTGTTAAAATATGCTACAATTAGAAACATCGAGCAAGACACTGGTCCCAATTCATGGAGAAGAAACTCACCCAGAAAAACAAGATAGCTAACCAGAATGTAAAATCAGTGAATGGAAGAGCTCTTCCCTGCCAGGCTTTGGATTTGGAAAAGTATTAGCTACCAAGTGTCTTTCATCACTTGTCTTTAGCTGTGGCTTCTCTTGGCCTTGGAATCCTACCTGATCCCAGCGCAATTTTCAGAGCTGGCCCTAGAGAGGTCATTACACGCCTGAAACACAGCCCTCTTTTGGAGGAGAAAGATATCCTTTGCCTGAAGGCACAGAGGCAGAAAGTACTGTTACCTCCTGAGTTGTTTCCAAGAAATGAGAACCAGGAAATCTCAAATTGTAGGTTGCTTTTAGACCAAGGTGAATGTGAAATCATTAGGCATGTGTGGAAAGAAAATCTGAGAAATGAAAAATTTGTAGAGTGAAACAAAGGAATATAGTAATTTAATCCACTTTCTGGCCTATGGCTAGACTTGCAGCTTAAGGAAACAGAAAAGATATTTATCTTTATAAATATGTTTCTACAGCTGAGATTTATAGCTACAAGAACTTCTACTCTTATTATTAGTACCATTATTACCACTAATAAAATTGTTTGAAACCATTATAGCACATTTCAGTTTCAGAAAACAATAATGTTTGTTTTTTTGTTTGTTTTTTATATCCTTAGTGTCAAGAAGGATACTGCAGGCTTTCCCTGTTGCCTAAGCCAATTTGAGAATTCATCAATTTCTTCTTTGTTCCACTTTGACACTACTTTTCACACCCTACATGGGTAATGTTTATGAAATTTTGCAGTGACTGCTTGTGTAACTCTAATGTCAAGAGTAATCTACTCAAATTCTCCAGGTGGTGAGCTTCACAGAATGTAGGGGAATATTTCAAATGTATCAAATATAAGGTTGTGTTTTTATCACAAAGTTAATGTAACACATTCCTTTGCAATAGAACATTATTAATTCAATGTAAAATTATGTTGGAAAACTTAACTTTCTTCCTTACTCTCAGAAGAAGGACTTAATGTGTCAGTTGATAATATGATGTTTGAGAATGTGGTCTTTATTACACTTAAATTGATAACATTGTACTGTATAATAGAAATTGCTAAGAGAGTAGAACTTAAATGTTATTACCAAAAAAAAAAAAAAAGGTAAATATGTGAGATAATGGATGTGTTAACTTGGAGGAAACTTCTTCATAATGGATACATATAAGTATATCAAATCACCATATTGTACACTTTAAATATCTTATCATTTTTTTGTTAGATACATCAATAAAGCTGGGAAATGTAAAAAAAAAATTAGAATAAGGGTTTTTAACTAGGTATGAGGCAACTCCCTAACTCCATCCTAAAGGTTGTTGGTTCTATAATCAGACTTCTGAGATGGTGTAAGCAATCTATAACTGTTATGTCTCAGAATATATACATATGTATTCTACTTACTCAATATTCACTATAATTAATAGGGATGGATAAAACATTGTCATATCTTTTGTTTACTTTTTAAATTTTACAATGAGACCTGTGGTCAAGCAATTTTTCCAAAAATTTGGCTCTAAAGTTTATTACATTTGTTTTTCTTTCTACCCACCTTTAAAAACTTGTTCTGCAAATATCTTATTTCCATTTTGTCCCTGTGACATCAATTCCTTCTTTAATTTTCTTTCATTTTCTCGTTATCAATTACTTAATGGGTGTCTCCCATCATTTGCCTTTCCTTCTGTATGTTAAAGTATTTTCTCTCTTTATGTTCCTTTCTTAAACAGAGAAGCATGTTCAAGTTTCATATAAAAGGAAGCTAAAGAATTCTCGAGCACTATCTCACTCCTTTTATCAAAACAAACGTTTCGAAGTAGGCTATCCTTAATTCCCTCTTTGCATTATTTCCCAAATGTTATTGTTTTTATCATAACATTATATTTTTTCCTTACTCTCTATTAAATTTATTCTTCCTCACTTTGTTGAGGTCACCCATTTTTATAATTAGTGACCTAAGCAAGTACTTCTTGTCTCCATGGAAGTTAACATGCTTCATAAATTTTACGTGATTAACGCCAAACTTCAAAATTACTTACTGTATTTATCTCGTGCCAATATTGTCAATTGCTTAATCTTTTAATTCTCTCCTTCCTTAATGGATTAATTTTGAAAATGTATACGAGGTTTCTCTAGTGATGGGGGTTAAAACTATAGAAACACCTTTCTTCAATCTTCCTCAATCTGAATATGGATAGATAGATGATTGATAGATGATGATGATAGATAGATAGATAGATAGATAGATAGATAGATAGATAGATGCTAGATAGATAGATAGATGCCAGATAGATAGATAGATAGATAGATAGATAGATAGATAGATAGATAGAAAGACACAGGTATTAGAGAGCAAGTTGCAATAATGTGTTACAAATTACAGTAAATATAGGACTCATACATATCAGGAAAAGAGTGTTGCAATCAAGGAAAAGAGAAAATGCAAAGACACTAAAATTGAACATGCTGTGCTTGTTTGAGTACCTGTAAGAAGGCCGGGGCAACTGGAAAGAAATAAGCAAGAGGGATTCACTTAAAAAGGATGAATCATGAGAGATAACAGGGGTGTAGAGAGGAGTGTGTGCTTTTTTTTATCAATTAGAGTTGGCATTCAATATTATATTAGTTTCAGGTGTACAGCGTAATGGTTAGACATATAAATTATAAAGTGATCCCACCAATAAGCCTAGTTCTCACCTTGCATTATATGTAGTTATTACAATATTGTTGACTATATTTCTTATACTGTGCTTTTTACATCCTGTAACTGTTTTGTAATTTACAATATGTACTCCTTCATCTCTTCACCTTTCTCACCCAACCTTCCTAATTCCTCTCCCATCTGGCAGCCATCAGTTTGTTCTCTGTATCTATGACTCTATTTGTTTTGTTTCTTTTTGTTTGTTTGTCTATTTTTGTTCTTTAGATTCCACATGTAAGTGAGATCATATGATATTTGGCTCTTTCTGTCTGACTTACTTCACTTAGTGTAATACCTTCTAGGTCCATCTATGTTGTCACAAATCGTAAGATTTCATTTTTTATGACTGAGTAATAATCCATTATATAAATGTACCACATCTTCTTTATCCAACTGTCTATTAATGGGTATTTCAGTTGCTTACATATTTTGGCTATTGTAAATAGTGCTTCAGTGAACATAAAAGTGCATATATCTTTTCTCATTAGTGTTTTGGATTTCTTTGGATAAATACCAAGAAACGGAATTACTGGGTCATCGGGTAGTTCTAGTTTTAATTTTTGAGGAACGTCCAAACTGTTTTCCATAGTGGCTGCACCAATTTGGAGTCCCACAAACAGTGCACCAGGGTTCCCTTTTCTCCACACCCTCACCAACACTTGTTGATTTTTGACTAATTGATGATAGCCATTCTGACAGGTGTGAGGTAATGTCTCATTGTGGTTTTAGTTTGCATTTCTCTAATGATTAGTAATGTTGAACATCTTTTCATACAACTATTGGCCATCTGTAGGTCCTCTTTGGAGAAATGTCTATTCAGGTCCTCTGCCCATTTTTTATTGGATTGTTTGTTTTTCTGATGTTGAGTTGTATGAGTTCTTTATAAATTTTTTATATTAAGCCCTTATCAGATATATCATTGGTCAATATTTTCTCCCAATTCAATAGAATGTCTTTTCATTGTGTTGATGGTTTTCTTTGCTGTCAAAAACTTTTTAGTTTGATGTAGTCTCATTTGTTTATTTTTTCTTTTGTTTCCCTTCCTTGAGAAGATAGATCAGAAAAAAGTATTACTAAGGGCAATGTCGGACAGTTGACTGCCTATGTTTTTTTCTAGGGTTTCATGGTTTCAGTCTTACATGTAAGTCTTTGATCCATTTTTAGTTTATTCTTGTATATGGAATAAGAAGGTAGTCCAGTTTCATTTTTTGCAGGTATCTGTCCAGTTTTCCCAACATCATTTATTGAGTAAGCTGTTTTACCCCACTGTATATTCTTGCTTCCTTTGCTATAGATCAAATGACCATGTAGGTATGGGTTTATTTCTAGGTTCTCTCTATTCTGTTCCATTGATTTATGTGTCTGTTTTTATGACAACACTATGTTTTTTCGGTTACTATAGCATTATAGTACAGTTTGAAATCAGGTAGCATGATATCTCCAATTTTCTTGTTCTTTCCAAAATTGTCATTGCTCTTTGGGGTCTTTACATAAATTTTAAGATCATTCGTTCTAGTTCTGTGAAAAATGCCCTTCATATTTTAATAGGGATTGCATTGGATCTATAGATTTCTTTGGGTAGTATGGACATTTTTAACTTTGCTAATTCTTCCTACTCAAGAGCATGGTATATGGTATTTGTTTGTATAGTCTTCACTTTATTCTTCAGTGTCTTATAGTTTTCTGAGTACAGGTCTTTTACCTTTTTGGTTAAATTTATTCATAGTTTTTTTGTGTTTTTTTAAAATTTTGTATTCCGATTTTTTTCATTTAGCATGCCAACTATCACTATTTCAAGGTATTATTATTTTTTTTTTATTGGGGAATTGGGGGGATGGGAACAGTGCTGGGGAATTGGGGGAAGGGTAACAGACAAGTTGCTGTCGTTTTTGTTCTTCAGTCTAGTTGTGGAGGACGTTGCTTCACTGGCCCAAGTTGGCACCATCATTGCGCTCTTCCCGGGTGAGGCAGATCAGTCGCCAGCTTCTGGATGGCCTCTCACTGAGGCTGCTGACCGCTCACACTGGCTGCTGGCTACACACAGTAGCCCATGGCAACCCATTGCCATAGGGGCTGCAGTCTACGCCGTTGCCAGCGACTCACAACTGCCCAGCTCCAGGTTGAGCTGTTGTTCAGCATCTTAGCTGCAGAGGGTAGTGTCACTGGCCCTCATATGTGGGATCCGAACAGGGGCCCTCTGGCGTCCCAAGCCAGTTCTTAACCATTGTGCCACTCGGCCAGCCCTATTCATAGTTTTTTTTTTTATGAAGTTGTAAATGGGGTAATTTTCTTAATTTCTCTTTTTGACAGTTCATTTTTGGCATACAAAAATGCAATTGTTTTCTTAATATTAATTGTGTATCCTGCTACTTTACTGAATTCATTTATCAGTTCTAATAGTTTTTCTGGAGGGATATTTAGGGTCCTCTACTTATAGTATCATGTCATCTGCAAATAATGACAACTTTACTTTTTCCTTTCCAATGTGGATATCTTTTATTTCTTTTCCTTGTCTGATTGCTGTTGCTAGGACTTCCAATACTATGCTGAATAAAAGTGGTGAAAACGTACATTCTGTTCTTGTTCCTGATCTTAAGGAGAATGCTTTTTCTTTTTCCCTGATGAGTATGACATTAGTTGTGGGTTTGTCATATATGGCCTTTATTATGTTGCAGTATGTTCCCTCTATTCCCACTTCACTGAGCGTTTTTATCATAAATGGACACTGGATTTTGTAAATGTTTTTGCTGCATGAAGTGATATGATCATATGACTTTTATCTTTCATTTTGTTTATGTGGTGCATCATGTTAACTGAATTATGGATATTGAACCAACCTTGCATCACAGTAATAAATCCTCTACTATGACTGTGTTGCTGCTGATCTCTCCTTTTATGTTAGTCAATGTTTGCTTTATCTGTTTAGGTGCTCTTATATGGGGTGCATACTTGTTTACTAGGGTTATATTCTCTTGCTAGATTGATCTAAGTGTCATTGTGTAATGCTCTTCTTTGTCTCTTATTATAGCCTTGATTTAAAGTCTATTTTGTCTGATATAAGTATTGCTACCCCATTTTATTTTTTTGTTTCCATTTGCATGAAATATATTTTCCATCACTTTACATTCAGTCTATGTGTGTATTTTTATTTGAAATGAGTCTTTTGTAGATAGCACATGTATGGGTCTTCTTTTCTTATTCATTCCACTACCCCATGTTTTTTTATTGAAGCATTTAATCTGTTTACATTTAAAGTACTTACTGATAAGTTCACAGTAATTGTCATTTTATTATTAATATTTCTGTTCTTTTTTTTGTTTGTCTGTTTTCCCCTTTTTTCTTTCTAAAGCAGTCCCTTTAACACAGGAAATGAGGACAGTTTAAAGGATCTTTGTGACAAAGTCAAGAGTAACAACATTAGCATCATAGTGAGTACCAGAGGAGAAGAGAGTGAGCAAGGAATTGAAAACCTATTTGAAGAAATAATGACTGAAAACCTGGTTAAGGAAATAGACACACAAGGCCAGAAAGTGCACAGTCCCAAACAAGATGAATCAAAACAGACCTACACCAAGACACATCATAATTAAAATGACAAAGGTTAAAGACAAAGACAAAATCATAAAAGCAGCAAGAGAAAGACAATTAGTACCTACAAGGGAGCTTCCAGAAGACTATCAGCTGATTTCTCAACATCAACTTTCCAGGTTAGAAGGGATTGGCACAACATATTTAAAGTAATGAAAAGCAAACACCTATAACCAAGATTACTCTACCCAAAAGGCTATCATTTTAAATTAAAGTACAGTAAAGAGCTTCTCAGACAAGAAAAAGTCAAAGGAGCTCATGACCACCAAACCAGTATTACAAGGATGTTAGAGGAACTTTTTTAAGACAAAAACAAACAAACAAACAAACAAACGATAAAAATTGGAATAATAAAATGGTAATAACTACATATCTATCAACAATTGCCTTCATTTTTAACGGATTGAATGTTCCAATCAAAAGACATTGGAGGGCTGAATGGAAAAGAAAACAAAACCCTTACATATGTTGCATACAAGAAATTTACTTCAGATTGAAAGAGATAGAAAAAGTCATTTCATGAAAATGGAAACAAACAATCAAAAAAAGCTGGAGTAGCAATATTTATACTAGACAAAATAGACTTTAAAACAAAGACTACAAGGGCCGGCCGAGTGGCGCGATGGTTAAGAACTGGCTTGGGATGCCAGAGGACCCCGGTTCGGATCCCACATATGAGGGCTAGTTACACTGCCCTCCACAGCTAAGATGCTGAACAACAGCTCAACCTGGAGCTGGCCTGCCGTGAGTTGCCGGCGACGGCGTAGGCTGCAGCCCCTGTGGCAATGGGTTGCCATGGGCTACCGTGTGTGGCCAGCAGCCAGCGTGAGCGGCCAGCAGCCAGCATGAGCGGCCAGCAGCCGCAGTAAGCGGCCTTCCAGAAGCTGGCGACTGGTCTGCCTCACCCGGGAAGAGCACAATGATGGTGCCAACTTGGGCCAGTGAAACAATGTCCTCCGCAACTAGACTGAAGAACAAAAGGACAGCAACTTGTCTGTTCCCCTTCCCCCAATTCCCCAGCACTGTTCCCATCCCCCCAATTCCCCAATAAAAATCTTTAAAAAAAAAAACAAAACAAAGACTACAAGAAGAGACAAAGAAGGACCCAGTAATTCCACTTCTGGATATTTATCCAAAGAATTCCAAAATGCTATTTCGAGGGAATATGCGCATCCATATGTTCATTGCAGCATTGTTTACAATGGCCAAGATATGAAGACAGCCTGTGTGTCTGTTGATGGATAAATGGATAAAAAGGAGATGGTACATATATATATATACAATGGAATATTGCTCGGCCATGGAAGGGTATGGGTTCTTGTCATCTGCAGTGGCATGAATGACTTGGAGGTGTGCTGAGTGGAATATGTCAGACAGAGAAAGACAGGTGCAATGTGGTTTTGCTTATGTGTGGAATCTAAAAAACAAACTAAGCAAACAAACAAAACAGAAACAAACTCATAGATACAGAGAACATTTGGGAGGGGTATTGGAGGGAAAGGTGTTTGGGGGGAGTGAAAAAGAAGAAGGGATTAAGAAGTATAAATTCATTGTTACACAGTAGTTATGGGGATGTAGGGTACAGCTAAGGAATATATTCAGTAATATTGTAATAACTATGTATGGTGTCGGATACTAAAGTTATTGGATTGATAGATGGGAGGGGGTGGGGGATATGGTGAAAAAGCTGTAGGGTTTAAGAAGTAAAAATTGGTACAAATAGGTTACAAAACATTCATGGGGATGTAAAGTAAAGCATAGGGAATATAGTCAATAATATGGCAATAACTATGTATAGGGACATACGGTATGAGACTAATCAGGGGGATCACTTCTTAAATTATATAACTGTCTAACCACTATGCTATATACCTGAAAATAATATAAAATACATTGAATGTCAACTGTAATTGAAAAAAATTTTTAAAGGGGAGAAAAAGGTGAAGGGGAATAAGAGGTTCAAATTTCCAGATATAAAACAAATACGTCATGGAGATCTAAAGTACAGCATAGGGAATATAGTCAGTAATATTGTGATAGTGTGGTATGGTATCAGATGATTGCTGGATTTACCATGATTATAACTTCTTTAGTTATATAAATGTTGAATAACTATGGTGTACACCTGAAATTAACATAATATTTTATGTTAGCTATATTTTTTAATAAAAATATTTCTAAAAATCAGTAAAATAAGCAATTCTATTAGAAAATGTGCAAAAGACAGAAAGAAACACTTCACTTAGAGAATAAATTGATCTTTATAAACACATAAAAAATGTGCTCAACATTATTAGTTATTAGAGAAACACAAATTAAAGTCCCAATAAGATACCACTATACATTTATAGGGATGGCTCAAAAAATTTTTAACTGGCACCTCCAAATTCTGAGAAGGTTGGAAAGAAATTGGATCATTCGTACTTTGCTGTTGGAAATGTAAAATGATCTGGCCACTCTCAAAAACAATTTGGCAGTTCCCTTAAAAACAAAAAAACTAAACATAAATTTCCATACAACCCAACAATTACACTCCAGGGCACTTATAAAAGACAAATGAAAATTTATGTTCACACAAAAATAAATGCAAATGTTTATAGTGGTTTTATTTATAATAGCCAAAACCTGGAAGAAATGCAGATGTCCTTCAATAGGCCAATAGCTATACAAACTGTGATACATCCATACCACGGAACACTGCTCAGCAACAACCAAGAACAAACTATTAATTCATGCAACAACCTAGATGACTCTTCAGGGAATTATGCTGGTGGAAAAAAAAACAGTCCCAAAGGGTTACATAACTTATGGTTTCATTTATATAACATTCTTAAAGTGACAAAATTATAAAATAGAGAACAGATTAGTGGTTTTCAGGGACTAAGAAAGGGGTAAGGAAAGGAAGGAAGTGGATGTAGTTATAAATTGGATAGATTTTTGCAGTGATGGACATTTTCTTTATGTGTATTGTATCAATATCAGTATCCTGGTTACAGTGTTATACTGTAGTTTTGTAAGATATTACCATAGGAAGAAAGCTGGTAAAGGGTACAGAGGGTTTTCATTCACTGTACCCTTTACCCAGGATGATACTGCACCTATCTTCCAGTCTCTGTAAGGAGGGTAGGAGCCTAATTTTGGTGTGCCCTTGTTCCAAGTTGTAAAATTCTCTTCTGTTATGAAGATAAAGTTTAATTTAGCCAATTAGCAAACATGGATGGCCTATAATCCATCCCTCCACCCCCACCCTAACCAACCCCAGCTCTTAAAAATGTTCTCACCTTTGATTTTAGGACAGCTGGGTATTTACACTTGGTTTGTGTTTTCTACCCCTATTGCTGGCCATAGTATCCGAATAAAGTGAACTTCTGTGTGTTCATTCTGTCCTATGGGATTTTTTTCTTTAACAAATATTAAAGGGATTTTCCCCCCACCTATTTAGGTGAAGACTGTTGTGAGTAGCGCAGTCAATGAAGATAAATGCCTGACTAGCTTGGTTACATATTGTGCTTCCAGTTCTTCTCTAGTTTCCAGCGGGCTCCTAGAGTCTTTGCGGCTTCTCTAGGGCCCAAGTTCTGCAGTGCATGGAGCAAACAGCACCCAGGGGCCAGCAGATTCCTTAGAAACTCATGAACAGCTCTTCCAGGCACCCTAGAGGGTAGATATCTGGCAAGTTCCACTGGATCAATATCACAGCTATTTTTCAGTGTTTCTATGATTCAGTGCTATTCCTTCTCTATTGAGGTCTAGGTTTCAACCAGAGCTTCATACATTTTCCTTTAATGCTTAGAAATATGACTCACCTTAAGGTAATTTTGGTATACAATATGAGGTGGATATCACAGTTCATTTTCTCATACACTCATTTAGTTGTTCTTTTTTTTTTAGCTCTGCATTTCAGGAAGACTTTTAATTGCCATTAAATTGCTAAGACATCCTGTTTAAAAGTCAAATTGACCATGTATGTATGAGTATGTCTTAATATCTTATGGGTTAACACAGAAATCACAATGAATATCAGTCTTATTTTTAATAGAATAAGAATACAGAGTATCAAATGCATGATATGCAACAAAAGCAATGGTTAAAATAAATCCATACTTGAAAATATACATATTACAAAATGGAAAGTTTGAAAACTTTAATCAAAGCTTTCTTATGAAGAAGTAAAAAGAACTGCAAATTAATTAAACACAAAGAAAGTAAAAGGAATGAAATGATAAAGATTAGATTAGAAATCAAATGCATTACAGATAGAGAGCTAATACCAGTGTTAACCTGGGAGCTTTTTATGTCAACCTAGCTGTAGGTTTGGAAATAAATGCCTTTAAGATGGAGCATGATGATGTGAATGTCCAATGATGAACACACAGAGTTCAACCTCTCTCCATCTCTAGGAAATAAAAGCATTCTCTACATTCAGACATTTGGTAGATCACTGCTGAGACTGATGATTCACAAGAAAAATCTGTGCCACACGTTTACTAATTACCTTATTTTTTACACCATAAACAATAGGGTTGAGTGCAGGAGGCACAAGGAGGTAAATAGTAGACAGAAGAATATGTGTAGAGGGGGCAACATGTCCAAACCGGTGGCTGAAGAAAGAGAAAAAGGCAAGAACATAAAACTCAAGGAAAACCAAAATATGAGCTGTACACGTATTAAATGCTTTGAGCCTTGCCTCCTTTTGGTGTAGACGAAAAACAGCCTGGAAAATAAGGATATAGGATATGAGGATAAAAATCATGTCAAATCCCAGAATTGTAAAACCCACAAAAAGACCACATGCTTTATTGACTTGGACATCTTCTGCAGCTAGCTTGACCACAGCCATGTGCTCACAGTAAGAGTGGGCAATAAGAATGGAACGGAAAACATGCAGTCTTTTGATTAGAACGGGTAAGAGACCCACCAGCACTGTAGCTCGGATTGCCACCACCACTACCATGCGACCCAGGACAGAAGGTGTGAGGATGGATGTGTGCCTCAGTGGATCACAAATGGCAACATAGCGATCAAAAGCCATGGCCAACAGGATGCCAGACTCCATGCACTGCAATGCATGAATGAAGAAAAGCTGGACTAGGCAGGTGTCAAAGGCCATGGAACAAGACCTGAACCAGAAGACGGCCAACATCTTGGGAGCAATGGCTGCACAGAGTCCTATGTCAGTGGCTGCCAACACAGCCAGGAAGATGTACATGGGCTGATGCAAGCTGGGTTCTGTGGGGATGATGATTAGTAAAATGATATTCCCCAAAAGAGCCACTAGGCACACAGCAAAAAAAGGAAACCCAATCCAAAACTGCACATGTTCTAGTCCAGGAATTCCAATCAAGATTACGGTTATGGGGTTCAAATATGATGTATTGAAGGATGACATAGAGGTTGGTATTCCGTCTTCTCACCACTGATTCTGATAACCTGCAGAAGAAAGTTGAATGGGATGTCAAAAGCCTTTAGCCCTCACTATCATTCAACCATTATCATTCAGCTGTACTGAACATTGAATAAATAATTTCAGTGTTTTGGATGGCAATTTAATCAGAATGTTCTGAGGTTCTACAATACATGTCAGAATGGCAGAAACAAACCTGTCTACCTACAAAAACTGAAAAATGGGAAAGTTTCAGGATTTGTGACTTAGCTCTTAGCTCTTTTGAAAATGGAAACTATGAAACTGAGAGCACTGATTTTTGGCATCTTTCATGAGCTCTAGTTTAGTTTGCCTGAAAAGCCACCATTAGGTGTTTTTCTTCATCGGCTTCTAGATGCTAGCCCAGGAGCCTTGGTGTCACAGAAGAAATCCTGTTTCTGTTGCCCTGTGACATTAGTGTTTAATCCTGTGATAGCCTTCAATATTACCCACACGGCTGGCTCCTGGTTCTGGGGAGCAAGTTATTTATCCTTGAGTCGTTGTCATGGTTTTCAAATAGGGTATTATAGAACAGAGTCTACCTTTCTTATATTAACTCATTCCTTCACTTAAATATTGAACAAATTAATGTTTTTTTTGGGGGAGGCACGAAATGTTCCCTTAGGAAAGATTTGAAGAGAGTGGTCTTTCAGACACAGCCAGGCGAAATTGGTTCTCTAAGTGAATTAAGACTCATTTATGATTCAGGTAGATTTGTTGAGTGGAATAGAAAGGCTGTTTTTACGGGTGCTTAGGAGTGAGGAGAAAAACAGGAAGAAGTAGAAAAGAAAAAGGAAAAGAAAACAGAGGTACTACATTCAAGAAGTATGGACAATTTAAAATAGGGTAGTGTATTTATTGAAAACAAAAATTCAGGCTGGTTTAGATATACTCTGAAGCTAGATTAGCGTAATTATATATTCTTCTCAGAGGTTAAATAAAGATCAGTGGGTCTCTAAATTCTTTGAGCTCTGGGTAAAATTTCAACCTTGTTTTGCATAGTGGACTCCCTACTTTTTCTTTTTTAAAAACTTTATTCTATACTATGAGTGATTAGGTGTGATTTGAATTCTGAAGACCCTTTAAATATAATGCTCATTTCTTAATACCTCCCTAGTTCTACAATCTTTCCAGATTTTGAGTCATACTACTTTGCAGGGGCTGGAGGTGTTCAAATCCTTTAAAAAACAACAACAAAAAACCCCACTTTTTTCTTCCTTTGGTCTCAATTTCATTAATCCTCTAATATTTGAAACATTTCACATTTTGCTTCTATCTCTCCACGTCTAAACACTGATCCCAATAACTCCCACAGAGATTTCCTCAGGCCTGGTCACCCCCATACACCCTGGAAAAAGACTCTCTTGATGAATACCAATAGAAGTCTCTACTTCTGTTTTTCTCTGAATGGTAATTTCTTGAAAAATGTCAGAAAAGTAGCTGTTTTATGGCCACAGGAAGTACTTGTGTGGGAGTAAAAACAGGATTTTGTGTTCAATAATTCTTAAATGAAAAATAATTGATGAAGAATCACTGAGATCTCTGCTTGTGATCCTGCAACAATAATCATGAGTGAGATATATAATATATAGACAATATAAATTATATTATATAAATATGTATCACATAGATAAATATATAATATAGTCAGCATAGTCATAATATGGATTAAAGCAATAAATATTGTTGAGGAAAATAATTTCCTTTGATACCTATATGTGGTATTTGGGGGTATGTGGTGAGGGAAATAGTGAATATTGTTGCTAATACTTATGTATATGAGTTGTCAGAAAGTGTAGAAGCTAAAAGAAAAGAAGATCTCATGAACTAAAAATATAATTATTTCCTTAAACATCATTCATTTGATGTTTGATTAAGTTGATAGTCTAAAGGCAAATATACTTGATGATAATGCTTTTATCAGATTACTTGCTGACTGTGATTTATAATAAAAAAAATATAGATTTGGTCTTCATCCCCTTTCCTGGCACAAGGCTCGTAAAACCCCTGTAATTTCCCAAGTGTTAAGAGCAATAGGAGCACCTTTTGTTATAATAAATTTTTGTCCTCAGTTCCTGAAATAACTCCAGAGATATAAAGATAAAGCAGTATCTTTTGTTATCCTAACAAGCACCTTTTAACTACACCTGAGTTTATGTTAGTGAGATGATTTTTGGATAGTTACAGGATGGTGCTGGTTGCTGGAGGAATAAAACTTGTGATTAGAGGGTTGGAACCTTCAGCCCTACTACCCCTGACTTCTGAGGAAGGAGAGGGGTTGGTGATTGACTGAATCACCAATAACTCCTGATTTAATCAGTCACATTTATGTAATAAAGCTTCCATAAAAATCCCTCAAATAGGAGATTTGGAAATATTCCAGGTTGCTAAACATATGGAGGTGCTGGAGAGGTTATGCGAGCTCCGTATTCCTTCCCACATACATTGCCTTGTGCATCTCTTCCATCTGGTTGATAAATAAACTTTTCCTGAGTTCTGTGGGTCATTATAACAAATTATCAAACTCAAGGAAGGGGTTGTGGGAACCTCTGATTTTGTAGCCAAGCCGGAGATAAGTTGTGGGTAGCCTGACAACCCACTACTTGTGTGTATCTTGAGGATCCACTACTTGGAATTAATCTCTGAGGTGGGAGACAGTCTTTGGGCACTGAGACCTTAACCTTAGGGCACTGAGACCTTAACCTGTGAGATTTTATGCTAACTCCAGGTAGATAATCTCATAATTGAATTAAATTACAAGACATGCAGCTGGTGGCTGCAGAGAATTGGAAATTTCTTGTGTGAGAAAACCCCCCACATATCTAGAAGTGTTGGTGCAAGTGTGAAACTTCAGAGCCAGCTCAAAATGGTCCAATCCTATTTAACTAGATACTGAGTTGCTCTTCAGAGACAACAGAGCAAAATCGCATGTCATGCAGCTGAAGTATATGCAGAGAACTGGACTTTGACCTCCATCTGCACCCTGGAACAAAGTGTCCCCAACCCTTGCCACCATCTATGGAACCAAAGAACTGGGACATAACTGGAACTTGAATCCCCGAACCCTTTCAGAAGTGAAGGGTCTGTTGTCCAGGAAGATCCAGTGCTGATGCCCTTTCCCATAAATAGCCAAGTTCCAAGGTCCTCCAATTAAGGCTTTCACCACCAGCGCTTCCACATACCTGTTTCCCCAACCCCTTTAAAATACTTAACCTAATTCAGGAAGCAAGATGGGTTTGAGACACCATTAGGTCTCCCATCTTCTCAGTTGGCACCTTCTCAATTAATAAACCTTTCCTTACTCCAGACTGACGTTTTGAGTTTTGGTCTTTCAAAGTGTCAGGCACACAAACTTGGTTTCAGTAGCAGTGTAGCAAGAAAAACAATGAGTATGTTTTCCTTTTACCTAGTATTCAGCAAGTGGCTAAAATCAATGACTTGAAAATCATAAAGATGACCTGTATACTAATTTTGAAGACCTCACTTACCATTTATAGACTCTTGCTGAAGTACCATACACGGTTACTCACAGTTTATTCATTTGTAAATTAAGGGCATTATCCTCACTTAGTTCAGTGTTAAATGAGATCATATATAGAAGAGATCAGTGTCTGGAACAATTCTAATACTCAGTATATGATGGCTTATAAAAAGCCTGATTATTTTGTAAAACATAAACAGGCTGTGGAATATTTGGGAGAGGCAAAACACAGAGAAGTGAAACTTTCTTGATAATACAAGTGAAGAAAGCTCCATGAGAACAGGAAATTTCTAGAGTTTAAGAGACTTCCTCCATCATCTTATATGTGCTTGGCCATTCCTCCAAGTAGCAATCAAATGCTCAGAGTTGAAATAATATGTTGACATTCTAACAAGTTTGCAGATGTAGTTGCAGTTTTTAAAAGTCATATGAATCAAGGGAAAAATATTTGTAATAATCAGTCCTCTTTTACTGGATTGGAGTACACAGAACTAAAGTGGGGAAAATACATCTATCTAAATTTCATTAAATCCAGTTTCTATAACAGACAGCAGGGTATAAGCTTCATGTTTTGCTTTTTAAATCTAACTGCTATTATATAATGGGTTGTCTCATTCTTACTGAGTGGAAGAGAAAGAAAAGATAAGTGATCTCCAGCCAAAGCAAGAAGGTAAAAAGGAGGTTTAGGTTGTCCTTTACCTTAATACAGAGAGGACTAAGCTGCTGGGATCAGGTGCTAAATCTTTTCAAAGCATGTGATTCTCCTATCTTTTCTCTACTTTTTAAATTACTCAAACACTCACCACTTCTCCACAGACACCGATGGCAGTGTACCTTTAAATTATCTTTTTTCACTTGCAATAAACCAGAAAATGTTAGAATTAATGAAGATCTAGTCAACTAGAACCCAGAAAACTTGGGTACAACCCTGCTTATGCCTTTAATTACTTGGGATTCAGAAATACAAGAAAATATGTCCTAATTGCCTATGAAAATCTTTCAACTCTAAATTATGTTAATCTAGCGCATCGTCCTTTTTTTTTTTTTATAAACTATCCCAAACATAGAGGAAACATGAACAAAGAAATTGAGTAAAACAAGATTTAAAACCTATTCTATAATTATTTTTTTAAAAAGAAAGAAACTGCCATAACAACCACTTATCAGCTCTGAGTTCCCATTTTGTAGAGGAAAAAAATAATAATAACTTACCTGAAATGAACCAAGGGTTGTCCTGAAATCTGAATAGGCTGGTTACATCAATTTGTTTCTACCAACATTTCCAGCACATATTAATGGAAGAGTGGCTGGATATTCCTGAGTGTCTGGGTTGGTCACAGAGCATCATCATCCTTCTGAGGCCCCTAGAGAAGCATTGCTCTTCTCAAGACTAGGTTAATGGGACAAAAAACAATTTAACACATGCTCATGACAGAATCACAACACGATAATGCTCAGATCTTAAAATGAGATTCACAAAAATGATCAAACCAGGAAGCTTTTTATATTTTTAGAGAAATTGATAGGACAAAGAAAGTTAGTGCTCATTAGAAAGGAACTAAGCAAGGTTTAAAGGCATTACAAGGTTTGTTTATACAGACTTTCTGGGCTCTGGGTTTTTTAAACTCTTCTAATAAGGTTATTTCTTAATCCTTAAGAGCAGTGAGGGCACTTATCACATGGAGATTCATTTCCTGCATTTAGAGATAGGAAAGTCAGAGAGCTCCTCTCATGTCTGCTGCTTCTCAAGTGATTTTAATTTGAAATAATTAATATGCCATTGTAGGAATTCTTGTGGCTACTTGCCCTGGGTTCCAACAGTGAAGAAGCCAGACACAAGACCGTATATTATATGCTTCCATCTGTTTTAATGTTCAGAATAGACAAATTCATAATGTCAGAGAGTAAATTAGTGGCGGCCAGTGACTGGGGAAAAATTGAAAATGGGCAATGTATGCTAATTGGTATGAGGTTTGTTTTGTGTTGTTGGAAAAGTTCTAGAATTAGATAGTGCTGATGGTTGCACAACTTTGTGAATATACTAAAAACCAGTGAGTTGTATACTTTTAACTGATGCACTGTCTAGTATGCATGAGTTATATTTCAATCGAAATAAAATAATCATTTCCTTTTATAGCTTCCCTGGTCCTCTGCATGATCTCCTCTAGTTATGAGAAAGCCACTAAATTGAATGAAAAATTTTTACTGTAATGTAAAAGTAACGTACTAAAATAACCTTGAACTATCTTATAAAATTTATTAATTTTACATACAATGAAGCAATCTATCAAACTGAGTAGAAAAACCTACAATAACCTTGGCAAATCAAAACACACACACACACACACATACACACACACACACACACACACATATACACGGTACCAAAAGATGTATATACATTTTAAGAAAGGAAAAAAATGTATTATAGTTATGCTGATTGTAACCACTTTGAGCACCTCTTATAATTGCAAAAGTCAAACATGGCTTGTATTCATGTTTTGTTATCAGTATATATTGAGTATTATAATTTGTTTTTAATTAAAGTTTATTAGGGCATTACAATATTAATACAGTTTTTTTTTCCTTTCTTAAAACATGTATACATTTTTTGGCTCTCTCTCTCTCTCTGTATGATTTATACCTAAGAATTTCATTTCTTGAATGCTATTGTAAGTGGTAATTTATTTTTAATTTCAAATTACACTTTTTTATTTCTGGTACATAGGAATAAGATTGACTTTTGTATGTTAACCTTATGCTATACAACCTAGCTATACTTGCTAAATTCCAGAAAATTTTGTCAATTCTTTTGGACTTTCTATGTAGATGATCATATCATCCATAATCAAACACAGTTTTATTTCTTCTTTCCCAATATGTATTCTTTTATTTATTTTTCTTGTCCATTGTGTTAGCTAGGACTACTAGTATGATGTTGAAAAGCAGTGGAGAGAGGGAACATCCTTGCCTTGTTCCTGATTCTAGTGGGAAAATTTTATTTTCTCACTGTTAAGTATATTATCTATAGGGTTTTGGGGTGTTTTTTTTGTAGATATTCTTTATGAAATTGAGTTAGTTCACTTCTATTCCTAGTTTGCTGAGAGTTTTTTTATCATGAATGAGTATTGGATTTTGTGGAATTTTTTTTCTGCATTTGTTGATATTATCATGTTATTATTATCTTTTTTTCCCCCCCCTCAGCCTGCCAGAAGTATGAGGGGATTTTTTGTGTGATGTAACTGTGAGGACCTGGTAGGCTTCTGAAAGTAAAACTCACAAAAGTGTAGGGG
This sequence comes from Hipposideros larvatus, assembly GCA_031876335.1. Lineage (NCBI taxonomy): Eukaryota > Metazoa > Chordata > Mammalia > Chiroptera > Hipposideridae > Hipposideros > Hipposideros larvatus. The sequence continues at coordinate 49,220,018 of CM063095.1, forward strand.
CCCATCAATGACTGGGTCACCCTGGAGTTTATTTCTTAGGCTTGCCTACGCTAAGTCTCCAGCAATTAGCTATTTATAGTTCACACTTTTCCTGCCCTGGCATTGAGTCTCACGGAGATTGTTGCTTTGGTAAATTGTGATTTTCTGTGTTCACCCATTGTTTTTTTCAATTTGGGGGGAAGAAGTTTGCCCTGTGCCCTCACTTCACTTATGGATATAAGAAAGGTTGCTGATATTTCAGTTGGTTCAGCTTTTTACTTGTTAGGGCAGAGTGTCAACTTGCAGCTTTTCACTTGCTGAACTAGAATACTGAAGTCAGGATCCTGTTATTTTAATTCATTCTGTCACTCTAAATCTTTTGACTGGAGAGTTTAAGACATTTATGTTTAAAGTAATTACTCATAGGGAAAGGCTTACTATCACCGTTTTGTTATTTGTTTTCTGTATGCCTTAAAATTATTTTTGCCCCTCATTTCTACCCTTACTACTTACTTTGCTTTGTGTTTAGTTGATTTTTGTAATGACACCTTCTGAGTCCTTGTCATTTTCTTTGTGGTTGGCATAGGAATTTCATATAAAATCTTAATGTTATAGTAATATACTTAAAACTGGTAACAGGGCTGGCTGAGTGGCGCGATGGTTAAGAACTGGCTTGGGACGCCAGAGGGCCCCGGTTCGGATCCCACATATGAGGGCCAGTGACACTAGCCCTCTACAGCTAAGATGCTGAACAACAGCTCAACCTGGAGCTGGGCTGCTGTGAGTCACTGGCGACGGCGTAGGCTGCAACCCCTGTGGCAGTGGGTTGCCATGGACTACCGTATGTAGCCAGCAGCCAGCGTGAGCGGCCAGCAGCCAGCAATGAGCGGCCGTCCTCGCCCCAGAAGAGTGCAATGATGGTGCCAACTTGGGCCAGTGAAGCAACGTCCTCCACAACTAGACTGAAGAACAAAAACGACAGCAGCTTGTCTGTTCCCCTTCCCCCAATTCCCCAGCACTGTTCCCATCCCCCCAATTCCCCAATAAAAATCTTTTTAAAAAACTGGTAACAACTTAACTTCAATCACATAAAAAAGCTCTACTTCTTTAGTACTCCACCTGCACGCTTTATGTTATTAATGCCACAAATTACATCTTCATATGGTGTTGCCCTTTAACATAGATTTATAATTATGTTTGTGCTTTTGTCTTTTAAATCCTGTAGAAGAATAAAAAGTAGAATTATGAATAAAAAATGTATGATGCTGGCTTTTATGTTTGTATATGTATTTATCTTCACTGAAGAACTTTATATCTTCATATAAATTTGAGATAATCTCTAGCTTCCTTTAATTTCAACATAAATGACTCCCTTTAGCATTTCTTCTAGAGCAGGTCTAGTGGTAATGAACTTGCTTAGCTTTTGTTTTTCTGAGAATATCTTAACTTTTCCCCTAATTTTTGAAGTATAGTTTTGCCACATAGAATTTTTTTTTTCCCCAACATTTTAAATCTCATCCCACTCTCTTCTGACCTGGAAGGTTTATTTCCCAAGTTGACATTGGAATGAAGTTGATGTATTTAAGGAAAAAAGAATGTGTTTTTTCAATTCCCTGAGGACTGGTGTTCTTAACTGGCTGATAATTACATCAAAATACTGAGGGGTGGCTAAATCTACAGCTATAAACCTAAGGGAATGCACAGGTAAATTACTGTCTCTGAAATTAGGAACATTATCAATTACGAACAGTACAAATATTCCCACTTCTCCCACTGATTCCACAAGGACGTGTATGTGTCAGATGTTATCCTTGATTACCCTCTGAGATTACCATGTTGAAGTTGCTACATATAGACATTACATTTTTAGGTTGTTTCTTTGCTCTGAATCAGTTTCTCTACGAGCTAATTAAGGTTGTAATGAAACTGGAGAGAGATGTGGAGAAAGAAATAGTCTGAGTAATCTAAGGAAAACTTTAAAAGATCTTGGATTCCCTCAAAAAACATCTTTTTATTTTCCAAATTACCTAAATTCGAGGGAGGAGAGCTAATCCTTTGAAACAGAGAAAATGAACATTCTCTATGGATGAAATGAATAAAAAGTTAGATTCTAGGTATCAAAGATCTTATTTCAGGGTATCATAGAAGTAAAGGTTATCTCTCATTTTGACCATATTTCATATTGTATGAATCTATTGAAGAAACAAAAATATAGGTACCCCATGATGTCTGGACTTAACTACAGGTTAGCATTTTCAAGGAGATGGTATCACAGAGATTATGCTGTGTCTCTTTGTGCAAAGAAAAAAGTGTTTTGGAAACTAGTGTTTGTATCTGTGAGTGTGTTCACCTTATAATTCTGTTCTTTGGATGCTTTGTATTGTTTTTATACCTCTAGTATATACTTATTGAGCACCTAATGAGTGACAGCCACTGGTCTAGAGATTGAATTATGATATTTTCTGTTGGTTATTTGATTATATATGAATGTGTGGAGACCCCTATTTACCCATAGAATCTCATCCCATTTGAATCTCTTTGTAGTCTTTGAACCCAATTACATTAGATTATAAATCACTAACTACATCATGATTGTCCTTCCTGATGGAACTTCATGTTCTTTTCCTTTTCCTTTGTTTATGTGTGTGTGTAGATAGATGGTAGATAGATGACTAGCTAGCTAACTAGTTAGTCATTTATATCTATACCTATACATCTATATTCAAATTCTATGGGTTGAAGTCATATATTCTTCACATTCCAACCTAAGTGCCATTTACGCAATTTAGTTTGATTCTTTCCTGTCATTTCTACATAACCCATCCTTCCCTCCCCTCTGGGGAAATTTTTTCCTTATTAGTTATTTGCTTAAAGTTAAAGTATAATTACTTATTTAAAGCTAAATAAGCCACCTTTGCAAAAAGCCATCTTTGCATTGTTCAAGTGTTTTTCACTATAATAAGCCCCAGAAATGTAAATGTAAAAACTTAGAAAATATTTGCTCAGTTAATGATATTTGAAGAAGGTAAGTATGTTGGAATGATTCTGGAAAGCATACGTAGAGGTAACTCTGTAAGTTCTTATCAGTACCTATTATATTTATAATGATTAGTTTGAAACAGGAAAAGCAGATTCTCCTTATATGCTGATGGCAGAACTACCCAAGTATCAAGCACTGCCTTAATGGGAGATGGGGAAAACAGAAAGTGAATAACTGAGGTTTTCTCTGCAACTGAAGCATTTGTGGTGACTTAAGAGTCAATTTCTTTTTTAACCTCTTCATTCCCTTCTTCATGCTCAACTGCTTTATCCCAGGTAATCTCTGCCATGGAGATTTGACTCTTCATCTTGGAATTACGGGAAGAAGTATAAAGAAATCTGTTTTAGTCAGTAACTGATTTCTCAGACACCATTAGACCAATTTACCCATCCAATAAATAAACTGCTGTGCATGCTTTAGAATGTGGGTTTCTGAACTGACAAATGAAGGAGCATGATTAGGATCCATGTGCACAGTAAAATTATCTAAGTCTGAAAAAAATTAGGATAAGAAGGTAGTAGTGAGTGGGGTTATTGTTAAGAAATACGTTATCCTTAACTATATATATATATATATATATTATATATATCATCCTGTTTCAAAAGCTATGGCAAAGATTTCAATATGATGTCCAGACAAAAAAGGACACGGACGATTTATTTTTATTCCCAAGTACGGGTCCTTTAAATAACTCCCTAAAATTTTCACAAAGCCCTCTGCTTAATCACTTCCAGATAGGAAAATTCACTTACATGAGAGAATTGCTGCATGATAGCTCAGAAGAGAAGCATGGTAACAGCTCAATAAATGTTTGTTGAATTAAGTACAAGTATGATTACAGATGGAATCTTTTACTGGAAATGAAGGGACAAAATGACTATAAATAGCTCCCTGAAACAACAAAAAATGACATTAGTATTATCTTTCTATACTTCTAAACACAGTACTTTGGTATGTTATTACAAATTTTAATAATCTGGTTCTAGTTGCTTCAAATACTCCAGGTTATGAATTTGAATTGTTTTTAACAGCACATCTTTAATGGCCCTTCTGAACAAAATCTCCATTTTTTTTTTAAATAGCATCTGGTTCTGATCATCTTGGCATAGCAACATTATCTTCAGAAGTACTCATAAAAATCAAAGGAAAAACCATCATGCCTCTTCTCAATACATCTCGTCCCTTTCCTGTCACCTTCTTGCTGGTGGGCATCCCAGGATTAGAGCACCTGCATGTCTGGATCGGAATTCCTTTCTGCTCCATGTACGTGGTGGCTGTGGTGGGGAATGTGACCATCCTGGCTGTGGTGAAGGTAGAGCGAAGCCTCCATGAGCCTATGTTCCTCTTTCTGTGCATGCTGTCGGTCACTGACCTGGTCCTCTCCACATCTACGCTGCCCCGCATGCTCTGTCTCTTCTGGCTTGGAGCCCATGACATCACCTTTGATGCTTGTTTGACGCAAATGTTTTTCATCCACAGCTTTACTGCCATGGAATCAGGCTTCTTTTTGGCCATGGCCATTGACCGTTATGTGGCCATTTGTCACCCACTGCACCATACCACCATTCTCACCCATGTTCACATCATTATAATGGGTGTCATTGTGGTGATTCGGGGTGTAGCCTTCTTTACCCCACACCCCATCCTACTAAAACAGCTTCCCTACTGCAGGACTCGAATCATTGCCCACACCTACTGTGAGTTCATGGCTGTGGCGAAGCTGGCGTGTACGGACACGAGAGCCACCAAGCGTTACAGCCTCAGTATGGCTACGATCATTGGCTCCTGTGATGCCATTCTCATTGCTGTGTCCTATGCTTTCATTCTGCGCTCTGTGTTCCGCCTGCCATCCCGAGAAGCTAGCTTTAAGGCTTTAGGCACATGTGGATCCCACGTCTGTGTGATTCTTGTCTTCTATTCCACAGCTGGTTTTTCCATTTTCACTCACCGTTTTGGGAAGAACATTCCTGCACATATCCATATTTTTATTGCAAATATGTACCTTTTGGTGCCCCCTTTTCTCAACCCCATTGTGTATGGAGTAAGGACCAAGAAAATACGGGAACATGTTCTTAGGACACTAATGGTCAAAGTTGCTTGATGTTAGTTGGATCAATAAGTGTTGGTTCAAGAATAAATGGAAGTAAAAGAGATAATGTAAGGAAAATAATTAACTGCTTTCACTCCCACAACCTCAGTTGCTTTTACCACCTGAAAGTTATTTTATTTACTAGATGTCTGTACATCCCAGAAATTCTAATTCAACAAGTTATTTCAGCTGTTTCATTTATTAAATATTGAAAACAGATTAATCTCCTAAGTATGTGTCTTTTGTTGGATAATTACAAATAGAGAGTCAACAGTAAAGGAGGAGAAAAAGAATAAGGGAAAATAAACAATATATTAAAAAAAATTTCTCTAGAGAACTAAATGATAGACCATATATACATGGCAATTTGAAACAATTTGATCCATATATGTGGCTGTGATTTCATAGAATATGTGATGATCGTTGTATCTCCCCTGTAATGAAATAAAATTGAACAATTATGGTTTATTCAGATAAAGGAGTAGGACTAATAATATATAAACATTAAACATTAATATTAAGCAAATCTCTCAAAAACAAACAAATATGAATTAGTGTGAAGGCTCTAATTTTAGTATTAAAGCTGCTCCATTTTCTGGAGAAATGTTGATAGAGGTAGAGTGTATTTCATAAAATAAGGCAATATCATTAAGTCTTTTCACTGCTAAAATTGAAGTCATGAATTTCCATTTTCATAACTAGTAGTCAATGTTACTAAATTACCTGGGTACCACGGGCATTGAGTCTACCTCATTCATTAGGTAACTTGGAAACCAGTATCAAAACATTAGATCTGAAATTTCTTATTAGTAACAATGTTAAAATCATTCATTTATTGCCTAAGTACCAAGGACTTTTTTCCTTCTCTAGTTCATTGTCACTATTTTCCCATCCCAGTTATCCATTTCTCATTATTTTTTTTAATATAACCTAAGACCTGCAGATCTTTTTTATGCTTTGGATCTGTAAAAATTGTTTTTTGAAACTTATGCTCTGAAACTTTTCATCTTCCCTTGCTTATTATCTTTAGACGCTCACAACCATATTTAAACACACAGACTAACATCTCTGGATTCACCATTCTCAGTTTATTCAAATATGGGAAGAGCATGAAACTTTCTACTTTGGAGAGCTAGAAATATTTGGTCATCTTTTCCTTGACTTCCTAATAGATGTCCAAACTGAACATATGTTCTTATTTGGTAGAATTTAGACTTTATGACATTTTTTACAGTTAATCCAATTGCTTAATTGTCAAGGACCCAGGCTTTGGAGTTACACTGCCTGGGTTCAAGTCCAATATTCTTTGCCTGACTAGCTTCTTTGCTATTTAATTCCTCTTCCCTTCAATTTCCTAATCTTTAAAAATGAGTGATAGTAGAACCTACCTCATATTGTTGTGTGACAATTAAATGAAACATGTAAGTAAGGTCAGTGCAATGGCACAAAGGAAACACAATAAATGTTTTTTATTCTTCCCCAATTATGATAAGTTTCTATGTTCTCCACCTTTTGTTTAAAATAGTTTCGGAAGTACCTATTATCTCTAATTTAATGTCTTTGTAAATGTGTAATATTTGTATTTTTTTATATTTATATAATGAATATATTTGATTCCAGTCCAGTCCTTCTTTGCCATATATTTACTAAATCTGGCAAAACCTAATAAAAATGTTGCTTTTTAATTTTTTTTTCTGTAGAGTACATTGTTTAATACCATGCCATTGATAACTTTATTAAGCCCATCTGGAGAATAAGGTAATGTTAATGGAGTACAATAAAATAGCGATAAGAATATAGTAATCACTTTTAATCTCTTTTGCTAATAAAAGTATTTAATATTTTACTTGTTCATTTGTAATATGTGTTCAATAAATACCTTTTAAATTGAATTAGATTTATTTGACTAATTTTCATACTGAAATTTACTCTTACATTATTATTAACTAATTGTCTTTCTCCTCTCTTTTCCTTGGTAAAAAATAGGAATGAAGCAACCATAAATAAGTTCTTTAGGATCCTTTCATAGCAGATGTATCTGGCAAATATAAACTAACTCACTCATCTTCTGTGTAGGCACGTTTTCTGCAGCTTTCTTTGATTGTTCAGGGCCTCTGTTCTCTTGTTTTGTCATATGAATTAGGAGGACATGATCAAATTAGGATGCTGTAGACTAAATTGTAAAGACAACAAGGTTATACTATGTTTGATGGCACTTACATATGCTCATATATGCTATTCATTCTTCCTCAAATATTTTTTACTGCCACATATTACTGTTATCCCTTTCCACTCTTGTTTATGATATAGCTCAGCATAACTGAAAGAAGCCTCCTTTGATGTTTTTATCAGTATGTGTTCTTATGTTAATAACAAAGAAACTCCATAAAGATCATCTATCTATCTATCTATCCATCTATCTTTCTATCTAATATCACCACTCATATTTTTAGCATTACAATGGAATATAAATAACTAAGGGAAATTTCACTGGTGCTTTTTTTATTGTAGTGAAATATACATAACATAACATTTATGATTTTAACTATCTTTTTGTGTACAGTTAAGTGGAATTAGTGCATTCATATTGCTTATTGTGCAACCAGCACCACCGTCCATCTCCAGAGCTTTTTTTCTCCCCAACTGAAACACCATGTCCATGAAACACTAATTTCCCATTCCCGCTTTTTCACATCCTCTGACCACTACCATTCTACCACTGTCTCTAAGAATTTAGCTATACCTCATGCCTCATATAAGTGAAATCATCCAATATTTGTTCTTTTGTGACTGTCCATCTCACTTAGCATAATATCTTCAAGGTTCACCCATGTTATAGCATGCATTACAAATTCCTTCCTTTTTAAAGTTATGTGAATTCCTTTTTGTTTATCCATTCATGCATCTGTAGATGAACACTTAGGATGTTTCCACTTTTTGGATATTGTGAATAATGCTGCTATAAACATAGGTGTATGAAATAACCTGTTCGAGTCCTTGTTTTCACTTCTTTGGGGTATATACCCAGACGTAGAATGGATGGATCATGTGGTAATTCTATTAAAATGTTACAGAACTTCCATGCCTTTTCTTGCAGCAGCTGTATCACTTTCCATTTATACTAGCAATGTACAGGTGTCCTTCCAATTTTTCCACATCCACACCAAAATTAATTCTTTTCTTTTTCTTTCTTTCTTTCTTTCTTTCTTTCTTTCTTTCTTTCTTTCTTTCTTTCTTTCTTTCTTTCTTTCTTTCTTCCTTCCTTCCTTTCAAACATCCATCCTTATGGGAATGAAGTGTATTTCATTGTGGTTTTGATTTGCATTTCCCTAATAATTAGTTATGCTGAGTGTCTTTTCATGTGCTTATTGGCCATTTGAACATATTTTTTAACAAATGTCTATTCAAATCTTTCGTCCACTTTTTACCAGTCATTGTTGTTGTTGTTGAGTATTATGTTGAATACAAATAGTGAAAGTGAGCATTCATATCTTGCTCCTGAGCATAGAGGAAAATCTTTTAGTATTTCACCACTTAGAATGAAGTAGTTGTAGGTTTTTCATATATGGCCCTTATTATGTTGAGGTCTTTTGATTATTGCCTTTCTAATATTTTAAAAGAGTTAGCTAGGAGGATAATACTCTATCATTTCTTTAACTCAGCCAGTTAGTGAAGGCACTAGCCATATATTATTTTGAATGGCATCTGTACGAGTCAGAATTCTGAACAGGAAACACATGACTATTTAGTATAGGGCATCTTTAATACAGGTAGTTATTTACACAAATTATAGGATTTCTGAGAAGTCAAACATTTGACAGTGAGGACTCCCTGAAATTTGAAACTACATGAATCCACACCAAGTCTAGCCAGCAAAACGTAGAAGCACCAGTAGTTCAATCACATCTCAGAAATATGAGTCTCCCACTAGACGCTGAAACTATGGAAATGCCCTCTAGTCAGATCTGGAGCCAAGCAGTAAATTCAATTGAGGAAATTGAGAACTAGAGAGAATCATCCCAGTGTCCCCACTGAATAAACCCAGCACAAATACAGATGATCTCTGACCCTGGGAAACAGGCTGTAATGTTCACTTTTCCCAAAATACAGAGTAGAAGAAAAAGGTGAGGAGGAACATATTTATAACAAACCAAATCTAATCTTTGCATAACATCCCAACCAAAGCACAAATAATAATGCTCTCATACATGGGGATACTGCCTACCCTGTACTTGATCAAATAAATACAGTTCAGGGGAATGCAGCAATAGGAACATGACTAGGAAATGTCCTGGGGCTTTAATTGTTTTTCAAAATTAAATCTGATTTAAGTGAGTTACTTAAGAATATCTAGAGTCATGTGAAGATATTAATACAGTCACCCTGATCATTCATAAACTTGTTGCTCTATGGTATCCTATTCCTTCTAGCTCTAATCACATATGTTATAAGAAAGCATTTCATGTTTAAGCCAAAAAAGTATAATAAATCAAGTATCTCATGAGACCTGGAGCCCACAGGGCATCTCCTATTGATTTCTAAGCTCAGAACTCAGGTAGTATAGACACCATAAGACTGAGCCCTTCCAAGAGACCAAATTGTGCCTGAAGAGACGGGGAGAGATTAGTGAAACTGCTTACAATCAGACAGCATTCTCATGAGAGGCTATGTATAGGATATTCCTTGTAAACCTCTGGTCCCTCAGGATAAGATATGTAATGGCACCTATTGTAATTATAGCTAATATTATGCTGAGCCTCCAGCTGAGCAGTGAGACCATCTATCTATAAATGTAAGATAACCAGGAATAGGCAAGAGGGCTATGGTTTAGGTGGGAAGGGAGAATTCAGTGCTTCCATGAGAAAAGAATGGTAGAGCTTATGCTGAATGTCCTAAGTCATCCACCACAGCAGTAAAGACTTAGCCCTTATGGTTGCCTGAAAGATGATCAACTTCTTGACTTGACAAAAAATAAGGTAGAGATGTACATGTTGTTACAATTTTTGTTAACCTAGTCTTAGAATTCAGCCCTGAACTACATTAGTCAAAACCTTATTTGTTTTTGTTAAACTTTGTTTTATTCAGACTAAAAGAATGCCTCGTGTAAGCTTATCATATACTGACATTTGAATCAAATTAATGATTTATCAATTTAAAATTTAGGATTGTTAGGATACCTTTCAAAACAATTGTTCACACATTCCAAGACACACTTTCTGGTAACCTGATATCTTGAGCCAAGATTTGCATTTAAAAGTTTACTTGGGAAACAAAGCCCAGCATCAAGTGTATTGCATGACTGAAGAATATATTATGCACCTTCAGCAAGAGTTTGATGGATCATTTTAAAAAGAGTGTAAATGTCTAGTAACCTCCACACCCATGTTTTCCAGACTTAGTCATTTTCTCTATTGAATTGTCTTTCAAAATAATGATTTCTTGCCATTCAGTTTGGCTGATTTTATGAATCTAAGGGTCTTTCCTTTATTAACTCAAAGTCTCATCTTTCAATATAAGACTAGTTTTGTTCTCAGTTCTTTATTGACCCAATTGTTCTTTAGTATTTCCCAATTTTCATTTTCCTTATGTCTATAAGCCCTATCATTGGGAGGGGGTAAGAGGAGTTAAATATACAAATGGCTGATTTCATCCATGATGGCTGGACTTTTATTTTTTTGACTGTTTTAGATGGTAGAAAATTATATCTTCACATTCAGCAATATATCAACTACTACCTCTGTAATACTACATAATATTGCCAAAATATATTTAGTCAACCACCTGGCCAATACTTTCTGAAGAAGAAAACGCAAGGCAGGAGGTGGGGGTGGGGAAGGGCAGTGAGAGAGAGAGAGAGAGAGAGAGAGAGAGAGAGAGAGAGAGAGAGAGAGAGAGAAAATAACTTTCTATTATTTTTCTTACCCAAAAAGTACAGTCACATTTATTTTTATTTTTATTTATTTATTTTTTTTGTTTTGTTTTGTTTTGTTTCTTTTTTTTTAATTTATTTTTTTTATTGTTAGTTTCAGGTGTACAGAACAATGCAATAGTTACCCTTTTCACCCTCACAAAGTAACAACCCCCCTCCCCCATCTATTGCCCTCCACATTTATTTAATGCATTCAGAGAGTGTATTATTGAAGAAATCATTTAATAGTCAGTTGCATGTTATTAAATGTTAACATCTCTCTCAGCTCATAACAATAAAAAAATTGGACTTTATGTACTTAAAATCTTTGTGATTTTTAATTTGGACAGGATCATGGAATGTCTATTCTTTGAATAATGTTAGGCTACAACAGGACCAGTCTTCAACCTACCATCTTCCTACTGCTTGGCATTCCAGGATTGGAGGCTGCCCATATATGGATTTCCATCCCTTTCTGCCTGATCTACCTATTATCACTGATGGGAAATGTTGCCCTTTTATTAATTGTCAAGACAGATCACAAACTTCATGAACCGATGTACCTCTTTCTATGCATGCTTTCAGTGACTGATTTGATGCTTACTACTTCTACACTTCCCAAGATGCTCAGTCTCTTTTGGTTCAATGACAGAGAGATCTACTTTGAAGCTTGCCTCACTCAAATGTATTTTATCCATTCTCTTTCTACTATGGAATCTGGATTTATCTTGGCCATGGCTTTTGACCGCTATGTAGCCATCTGCCACCCACTAAGACATACCACTATCTTAACACCTGCAGTGATTGTAGGCTTGGGTATGTTCATTGTCTTCAGAGGAGCTGTGCTTCTCAGTCCACACCCCTTCCTACTGAGGTGGCTTTCCTACTGCAAAACTAATGTCATCTCCCATACTTACTGTGAGTTTATGGCCTTGATAAAGCTGGTTTGCACTGAGACCAAAATTCGTAGAGCCTATAGCCTAATTGTGGCATTCCTGACAGGGGGATTAGATTTCATATTGATCATCTGTTCCTATGTCCTTATTCTTTTCACTGTCTTCAATATCCCATCCAAAGCTGCTCGCCTCAAGACCTTAAGTACTTGTGTCTCCCATGTATGGGTCATCTTGGTGTTTTATACACCAGCCTTTTTCTCTTTTCTCACTCATAGGTTTGGTCGCCACATTGCTCCACATATCCATATTTTTATAGCCAATATATACCTACTTATTCCACCCATGATGAATCCTATTATTTATGGTGTTAAAACCAAAAGAATCAAGGAGGGATTCTTTAAATTGTTAACAGTCAAATATGTTTGACTTGCTAGGTTTGTGATTCCCCAGATCATCAACAAAGACAAAGTTTTATCAAACAGAGAATGTTGAAACGGAATCAACATTACCTTGAAGTAAAAAATCTTTTCAGCTAAATTTTGGTTTCATATAGGATAGTAAAACTTGGTAAGTATATTGACTTCAGTGAGCAGTAATAAGTATAGAAGATACAATGGAAGTAGAAAAAATTAGAGCAAAACTTTTAATTATTTTATTTATCTTTCCAAACCTAGTCATTAGTACAATCTGTGGGACTTATTAAGCCATAAGAAACTTTATATTGAAATAATTTCAATTTTAATGAAATCTAATTTATCTTATTTTCTTTTATGGATCCTGCTTTTTGTGCCATATTTAAGACCTGTAGTGCCTAACTTTGGATTATGAAGATTTTCTCCTATGAATTCTTTGAAAACTTTATGTTGTCTAAGATGTGAGATTTAGATTAAGATTTATCTCTGATATAGTCATAATAATCTCTGTGAATTTGAGTCTTAAATAAGAATGTAGATTAATAATTCTGAACATAATCAGATCTAATTTCCCCTTTATGTAACAAAGTTTTCTAATGTCTATTTACTCTCCTGATTCAAATATAGTAAGTTTAAAAACAAAAACAAACAAAAAACCATAATACCCAAGTAGTAATATAAAATAAAATAGCAACATATATACCTGTGTGTAACAACACTAGATGATGTAATAAAGTAGTCAGGTTCTTGTGCCTATGCATGAGTTTTAAATTTATAAATTCCAGTCAATCTTGGTGTGTTTTATTGATTATTCAAATGTCATGAGAAATGTTATTGTTGTATCTGGTGATGTAGTATTCAAAAATGTTGAATAACTTTTGATAATAGTCTTAACACAACAATGTACAATATTCCTTTGACATATATGATAGTTACTTTTCTAGAATATCCAGTGTATGTTTACATATTAAAACCATGCAAAGATAATTATGGTAACAAGTAAGGCAATGTAAAAAAAAATCTGTGTTCAAAACAGTAAATATAAAACAAGGTAAAATTAAACATTCAAAACATTTCTATTTTTTTAACTACACAATATCCAGTTGCATATCTGAAATTTCTCTAAGACAGAACATTTTGTGGAAGGTGGGAAGTTGGGAGGATTCTGTATTTACCAAACCCATTAGTGCCTCCTAAATACTGTGATGACATTCATAAAAACACACTAAGAAACTTCTGAAATGCTCCCTAAAGATCAGCATCACCTATGTTAGGAACCACTGATACAGTTATAGCACTAATCATAGCAACTGATTCACGATAAACACATCATAAATGTTGACTACTCTCAATGTTTCTTATTATTCTTGTAAATAGAGAGGGTAAAGTGTAATAAGAGAATGCCAAATGACACATCTTTGCTATCTGGCTTCATATTAAGTTTGAAATAAAACATATTTTCTTTTTAAATAATGGAGAGAAAATCCACATTCCCTAACAAGTTGTTCTCCTGTAGGAAACGTGTGATACAGTGGATAACTCAACTGATTAAAGTCCAAATGTGAGTCTAAATAATCCAATACTGAACAAAAAGTAAACCCTTGGAATTAGCTGAAGTAGTTGAAATGCTATTTTCTCTGTGCTACTAGATATTTGACCTCATAAGTCTGTGAATTTGTTTTATGGCTACACTACATGGCTTATAGTATTGAGGAAAATGGTTCTAGAAATATTTCTGATCCTTGTGCCTGAGCCTCAAAGGTTTCTGATTAGACTCAAGAGAGGTGCTGTTAGAAATTCAGCTCTCACCTGTGCAATTATTTGTATGTGTATGTATGCAATTATGTGTATGTATGATATATAAGATCCTTTTTAGTCCAAGTCTGATATGCTTTACAAATAATAACATCATGAATCTTCTAGGCACACAACAAATCCTATTTCTAGTTGTAGTGTGTTGACAAATTCTTCTTTTGATTTTATTTTCTCCCATTATAGGCCATGAAATTCAAGATTCAATTAAAATTTGCTCTGAAGTGTAAATGATAACATTTTTATCTATTATTATAAACTATGTTTCCTATTGAAAATACTGTGGCTTTATGGAATAGCCCTCATAAAAAAGCTTAATAATTACCGATTTTATATTTTATATACTAACTCTTATAATCTAAGGTGACATCTCTCAGTGACTATGTTCTAGGGTAAGAATGATGGAAATATTTACCTATAGGTATATCACAGGGAATTCTGGTATGACAAACTTTGGAGAAAGTCTGTAAGATATTTGTAAAGCAATATATCTCAAGTCAAGATTACAGGAATGTAAAGTGGTTCCCTATTTCTGGAAGCCAGTATGTTCCACCCCAAAACCCTTATTTTAAAAACATGAATAAAATATCCAGGAAAGTGTTTGAGATGATTAGGGGTATAGACAATCGCTAAAAAAAAAAAAAAAAAAAAAAAAAAAAAAACAAACAAACAAAAAAAAACCACCAACATTGTCTAAGGACTTTTATAGATGTCTTCAAATATTTAAAGGACTATGCTAAGGAGAAAATACACTTTTTGTGGGGTGGGGTAGGGGAGTTATGGCTCCAAAAAGAAACCAGTGTATCTTTAAGTAGATGTTAAAGAACAGGTTTAAGTTTAAAAGAGAGAGAGAGAGAGAGAGAGAGAGAGAGAGAGAGAGAGAGAGAGAGAGAGAGAGAGAGAGAGAGAGAGAAGGAAAGAAAGAAAGAAAGAAAGAAAGAAAGAAAGAAAGAAAGAAAGAAAGAAAGAAAGAAAGAAAGAAAGAAAGAAAGAAAGAAAGAAGGAAGGAAAGAAGGAAGGAAAGGAGGAAAGGAAAAGGGAATAAAGCAATTTAACTCCCAAATACAATTCCAAAATTTCTCATTACACATTTTTCTTTTTCTTTAAAGATTTTATTGGGGATTTGGGGGGAAGGGAACAGCGCTAGGGAATCGGGAGAAGGGGAACAGACAAGTTGCTGTCCTTTTGTTCTTCAGTCTAGTTGTGGAGGATGTTGTTTCACTGGCCCAAGTTGGCACCATCATTGCACTCTTCCCAGGCGAGGCGGATCAGTCGCTGGCTTCTGGACGGCCACTCACGGTGGCTGCTGGCCTCTCATGCTGGCTGCTGGCTACACATGGTAGCTTACATGGTAGCTTATGGCAAAGCCACTGCATCAGGGGCTGCAGCCTATGCCATCACTGGTGACCCATGGCAGCCCAGCTCCAGGTTGAGCTGTTGTTCAGCATCTTAGCTGTAAGAGGGCAGTGTCACTGTCCCTCATATGTGGGATCCGAACCGGGGCCCTCTGGCATCCCAAGCCAGTTCTTAACCAACGCGCCACTCGGCCGGCCCCTCATTACACATTTTGAAGTATCAAGTGCAAATCTCCATTGGAATAAAAAGGGGAAGAAGAGAAATAGATAGTAGGCTTAAATAACATCAGCATCAGTGATGGCAGTCTCTCTGCTCCTTTGTGTGGTCAGACTAAGTCCATCAGGACATTCAGCACAGTGAACTCTATCTATGTTGATAATCCCCCATTTATTTCAAAAGATGAAGGGATTAATAAGTACAAATTGGCAGTTACAAACTATTATGGGGATGTAAACTGCAACGTGAGGAATATAGTCAATAATGTAATAACTGTGTATGGTATCAGGTGGGTACTAGACTTACCAGGTGGATCGCCTTGTAAGTTATATAAATGTCTAACCACTGTGCTATACACCTGAAACTAATATAATATTGAATGTCAGCTGTAACTGGAAAACAATTTTTAAAAATTTTGGATGTCACAGTGAGGTATTTATGCCAAATTATTTTATAAAGCTAATTTAAATGAGAATGACTCCTGATTGCTCCAGCAATTACCATTTCTGTTGACTTTCAACATTTATACATATTCAGTTTTTCTTATCTTTAAAATTCATGCTTTATTTTTAATTTAAAGTATGGGAAAAAATGATACTATATATTTTTAATGTAAGTCATCACTGGCCTATTATACTGTAAGCGTTATTTAAATACATCCACATGGAACAAATACAAAGACATCAGCTTCAGTATCAGATCTGGCCCTGAAGATTGCCCTCCTCACTCTATGCCAAAGCTAGAGTGACCTTGGTTTTTGTTTGCAGACTTTATATTCAGATTTTAAAAATAATCTTTTCAGAGTTTAGTATAATTAGTTTGGTTTCTTATACTACCTTTGATCTGTATGCCTGAATGCTGTCTTTACGTCTTTCTTTAATCCATGCATTGTAAAAATGTGCCAGTCTACAGGATTTACCCTCTCAGCCTTGATTTCCAAAAAAGCACTGGAAATATATAATAACCCTTTCCTAGGAGGTAAGGTTTCCAGATTAAACACAGATGTCAAGTTAAATTGAAATTTTAAATAAACAACAAACATATTTCCATAATATTGTATATCATGAAATATTTTATGAGTCACACTTATGCTAAAATATTATTTTTAAAAAGCTGTTTAATTTCAAATTTCAATGGGTGTTCAGTATTTTATTTGCTAAAGCTGGCAACTCTATTAGGATAGAAGTTTGGACAATAATTCCCCAGGAAACATGTTTGGTTGTTCTTCATTATCTCATTCAGTGACTCATGGCCAGAGAAGAGACCAGGCATCACTCCCCCAAATCTAGTCCACTAGGAGAAATAGAAAAATCAGTATTCTAAACATCCTTGAGTTATCAAAACTGGATCCACTTCTCCCAGTTCAACCACCTTGGCCTTTCAGTGGCTGAGACATTGTTCAGCTAATAGAAAATAGAATGGAGCCTTAACTTCAACCCCAAGACTTTAGCCTATTCTTTCTTTTGTGGCAGAAACTTCAATGTCAGTTAGCAGAACCAAATCTTAACATAATCTAGAAATATCTACCAGAAGTCAATTAGAAGCTTCCCTTAGTTAATTCATTTCTAAAAACCCTCCCACTAAATAAAAAACTGCTTAATGAAAAAACAAAATAACAGCCATTTTAAATATTTAAAATTATGCGTATTTCATTTCAATCCAAGGTACTGAAGTGATTTTCATAGATTAAAAAAAGCAATAAATGACAATTTGAAAGTAAACAAACACCATTTGTGTATAAAATTATAATACATTAAATAATACTTTTAAAAATACTTCATAGTAAGTTAGTGGAAAGGTGATGAAAAGGTGCTACTGGGACGGTGGTAGTCAAATGATTGACTTGCGGAGAATACTTCTGAGCTTTACTTATCTGGCCATTGGGTTACACTTAAATTTGTAGCAACAAAAGCATTTTTATGAATATTTTAAGGCTAAACATTTCAAAATTTATAGGAAACATTAGCATATTCACAGCAGGCTAGATAGTGGTGAAAGACACTCTTTTTCCATTTTGAGTTAATTCAAATAAGACACACAATTCAAATGTATTCTTAAAAATATTCTCTTACTAAAACCTTTATTGAGGTATGATTGATGAGGATGTGAAGAAAAAGGAACTTTTATATACTATAGGTAGGAATGTAAACTATACATCTACTAGAGAAAACAGTATAGAGTTTCCTCAAAAAAATTAAAAATAGAACTATGTTATTCAACAATCCATTTCTGAATATTTATCCTAAGAAAATAAAATCAGTATCTCAAAGAAATATCTGCACTTCCATGTTCATTGCAGCATTATTCACAATAGCTAAGATATGGAAACAACTCCTCTGTCAGTGATGGATGGATAAAGAAAATGTGGTATTCTCAATAGAAACTTTGGTTGAGTAAATTGATGAGCATATCATGACTTTGCCTGAACCCATAATGTAAAAATATAATTTCTCACAAAATTATTTATTTAGCATATTTATTTTAATTAGTGTTTTATTTCCTTTGAATATATACCCAAAAGTGGGATTGATGAATCATATGGTAGTTCTGTTTTTAGTTTTTGAGCTACCTTTAATTGTTTTACTGGCTATAGAATTTTGGGTTGACAGTTTTTTATTTCATTATTTTTAATACGTTGTCCCCCTGCCTTCTTGCCACCATCATTTCTAAAGAGATAAATAGATTTTAACCTTATTGTGGATACATTGTGGTATGCAGTGAAACATTTTCTTGCTGCTTTCAGGATTCCCACTTTTTCTTTTGCTTTCAAAATTTGACTGTGATGTTCTTGGTAAGAATGCCTCTTTTCATTCTATTTGGAGTTTCCTGAGCTTCTTGTATATGAGGATTGAAATTGTTCATCAGTTTTGGCAAATTTTTAGCCATTTCTCCGAATGTTATTTTTGCCTCTCTCTCCTCTCATTCTGAGATTTCCTTTACAGATTTGTTAGTATTTTTGTTTAGTACCCAGCAAGTTTCTGAGGCTCTGTTCATTTTACACATTTCTTTTCTGCTCCTCTAGCAAAAGTGCTGGCAGAATTTCAGCCTCCTGAAGGCAGCTGGCTGCAGGGTTTATGGGAAGATTTCTGTTTCCAGTGAGGAAATCTTTCAATAAATCCAACATAGCCTCCGAGGAGGAAATGCACCCTTCCTGATTAGAGATGCTGTTTCCTTCTGTTAAAAGTATACTAAAACCAAAAACTAAATCTAAAAATAAAAATCAGCAAAAAACTAACAAACAAAAAACCCCAATTATGTTGCTCTAATTTTCATGCCAAAGAATAAAGCATGCCAGTTAAGAGTCTTTTCCCATAAAAACAAAAGGTATTAACACCGCCACAACTTCCATCATCATTAATCACCACTACCACTTACTTATTGATGTGGTTTTTATATGTTATTCATTTTATTTAACATTATGACCATATTAATTTATTGTTTTAATGTAGAAGTTATAATATATGTACTATTAGTACCCATATTTCAGAGCTTAGGAAATTCAAGATTGTAAAGATTAAATTATATTAAAAAGGTTGTGCTATTAATAAGTGGCAGAGTCAAGCCTGAAACCATGGCATGATGTTTATCACATACTTAAATAAGCTCATGTTGGAGTTAACAGCAAAAGGAAGCTTTGTCCATTCAGAAGTCTCAGCCATTTAGTTCCCCAGGACAAAAGAAGACTATTTTGTTCAAGGCTCTCTAGATTAGGTTATTTTAATGATCTCAGGGATATATGAATACATGCCTGCATATCCATTTACATATCAATATATTTATATCTATTTATTTAAATGTTTAAAAAAAGAAAAGAAGTAGGGCCGGCCGAGTGGCTCAGTTGGTTAAGAGCTCGCTCAAGAGTTTGAGCTCTGAGCAACAGTGGTTCGATGCCCAGCCCGAGCCGAGCAGCTGCTGAGCTGCCAACATGGCAGGATGGCTCAGCTTAAAAAAAAAAAAAAAAAGAAGTAATAGGATAAAGAATTCCTGATATTTAACATATTTTTCTTATAATTTAACTTTATATAGAATAGATTCTTTACTTTAATGAGACTGATTTACTTGCACTTTACACATCAGATAAAGTCCTGTTAAATTACACTGACTGAGAAAAAAAAAACCACAGGCTTTTGTTTTAAGAAGGGAAACTCAGATCCTGTGATAAAATACTTTATACAGCATTGTAGTTTTTTTTTTTCTGCCATTCAAATTGATATATTAAATCTTTCCATTTTATTTATTTATTTATTTATTTATTTATTTATTTATTTATTTATTTTGAGACATCCTCAATTACTCTGTTCAATTTGGGCAAATTATTGAACCTGTGAGCATTAGTGAAGACATCTGGATGGGTTCATGTAAACATTATATGTAAAATAAGTGATATTGTTAAAGGCCCAGGGAAGTCTGTAACTAGAGATTGGCCAGAGAAGACTAATAAAATATGTGGCAGAAAAGGGGACAAGTGATTCCTTATACTCCCTGTTTGACTCGTTTCTACTACAACATCTCCTTTGTTGATCATCAATGATTGTCAGTGCTAATTTCACAAATTATTTCCAAGGTTATCAGTTCAAGAGCAACAGAGGATATATTTACACTGTTTAGCATTGTTTTATAGTCCTTCATATCCATTTGGAAATAAAAGTCCTAAGCTTACATTTGAAAGGTAATATTAAAATAATAACAACAATGATAAAAATATAAAGTGACTTTTTATTTGTCAGATAGTATGTAGGAAAATTTATCCTATGCATTCTTAATTTTACTATCACAAAACTCCTAAAAAGATATATATTATCCTCCTTTTTCAGATAAGAACATAACATCAGATTAGCTGATATAACTTGGGCAATATCTAGAAAAATGAAACTTTAGGGAATATCTGGGGAAATATCATTTTGGTTGATTTTGAGACAGGTATTACATGGATAATATTTCATTAACATTGCTATAAACCATACTGACCCATAATTCAGATGTTAAAGAATGTGGGGCTATGGAAAGTTTAATCAGTTTTATGCTGTGAAGACAAATGTTTTTCCCTACACAATCAGCATATATTTAGTCTCACCAAAGTACAATTAAACAATCACCATCATGACCCTAATGCCCACAGACTCTTTAATTATTGGTTCCTGAGGCTAGTGCCCTAGTGACTGCAAAACTCTCGAAGGATGTCATCTGCTCAATCAGCGAGGATGCTCTAGACCAGCAGTTCTCAACCTTCCTAATGCCGCGACCCCTTAATACAGTTCCTCATGTTGTGGTGACCCCCAACCATAAAATTATTTTCGTTGCTACTCTATAACTGTAATTTTGCTACTGTTATGAATCATAATGTAAATATCTTTTTGTTTTCTGATGGTCTTAGGCGACACCTGTGAAAGGGTCACTCAACCCCCAAAGGGGTCGTGACCCACAGGTTGAGAACCGCTGCTCTAGAGGAACAAAGAGAGATACTGTTATTCATCATCTTTTACAACCATTCCCATGAGGCATTAATTTTGTATAACCCTCCTGAAAGACCTGTGGGCACCAGAGCAAGAAGTGGGCAGCAACTGGTTTGTCGTATAGCCTCTGAGAAATGAGTACAACTCAGGCAGAAAGACCAGCAAGTTGAAGAGGTCAGAGGATCACCTGAGACAGCGGCATTTCTATTCGAAAGAAAAAGTGAAGAGGAATTAAAAATATTTAACAATTTATGTGTAGAGAATAAGCAGCAAATGGATTCCAGTCATAGAGCTGAAGACAAATCAGGAAGGTCTCCTGTTATGCCAGCTTGGACTACTTTAGTAATAAATTATAGGGACATCTGAAAAGTCTCCAATGTAGGCTATGGTAGGTAAAAGAAAGGCAGCCCTTTGGGAATTCAATACAGAGGCTATTTATCAACAAGAACAGAATTATTTAAACATAGTAATTTTTTAGAGACTTACTGGTGCAGGCAGCTGAACAAAAGATTTTGGTTATTTAAAGGTATTTTAAAGACAAAGAATAATGATAAATGAAATTAGTTATATTCTGAGTTGGTGCATATTTGGCCACCACTATGGAGATATGTCTGAGAGATATGGCTAGATGATTGCTTTTTACTTCATAAAATGTTAGTAACGTAGAGATCAAGTAAAACTAAAAATAAAACTCTGTTTAAATGGTTCGAGTATTCATATTTGTATCAATCTGATCACATTCACATAAATTGACATATACTGGGTTCAATAAATGTTTTTAATCTAAAATAGCAACTTGCTTTTATAATGAGTTTATTTATAAACAGACAAATTTCCAATGAAGAGAAAAAAATGAGCCTCATAGATGAAATCATGTTTTAGAGACATAATCAGAGCAATAACTTTCTAATACTCACTTGAAAATGAGCCTCTTTGTTCTTATTTATTTATTTGTCTAATGAAAATATAAGCAAAATGAGCACATGATGTAATTCCAGCTCTTACTAGGTGATATTTATATAGTGGAGGATAAGAGAGATATGGGGCAAAACATCCCAACTTTAGGGCCTGTTCTTTCTTTTCCTTAGGGTAGAGTCTTCTCTATTTTACCCTTTGAATTTTGAGATTAAAGTAAATATTACTAGCTAATTCCACATCCCTTCCCCCATACATGAATCTGGCATAAATTTTCCTACCACTGATTGTCATAAAATATGTGTCACATGTTTTAGGTGTAAACAGAGTATATTTTATGCTCAATCTATTGAAAATAATTTTGTCAACCCTTAGGCTAGAGCAGGTTTAATGACTCTGAAAATGTTAGTTCAAATCAGAACCAATTTCCACCCAACTACTTTTCTTCTCCTTGGAATCCCAGGGATGGAGTTTGCTCATGTCTGGATCTCCATCCCCTTTTTCCTGGTCTATCTGCTGGCTCTGATGGGGAACTGTGTTCTTGTGTTCATCATCAAGATGGACTATAGTCTTCATGAACCTGTGTATCTCTTCCTCTGCATGCTTTCTGTGAATGGCCTGATGCTGTGTACTACTGCCCTTCCCAAGATCCTCAGCCTCTTCTGGTTCAATGACAGAGAAATCAACTTTAAAGCTTTCCTCACCCAGATATTCTTTATCCACTCTCTGTCCACCATGGAGTCAGGATTCTTGTTGGCCATGGCCTTTGACTGATATGTGGTCATCTGTAACCCTTTGAAGCACTCCACCATCCTGACACATGGAGTGATCACAGCTTTGAGTTTGGCCATTGTGCTACGTGGAGTTATCCTGCTGACTCCTCATTCTTTCTTACTGATGGGGCTACCCTACTGCAAAACCAATATCATTGCCCACACCTATTGAGAATTTATGGCCCTTATCAAACTGGCCAGTGCCAATACCAGGATCCATAGATTCTATGGCTTAATTCTTGCCTTCCTTACTGGTGGGCAGGACTTCATATTGATAATCTGCTCTTACATTCTCATTCTTCATGCTGTGTTTCATCTCCCATCAAAGGAGGCCAGACTCAAGACCTTGAGCACATGTGGCTCTCATGTTTGGGTCATCTTAGTGTTTTACACACCTGCCTTTTTCTCCTTTATCACCCACAGATTTGGGCATAACATAGCTCCACATAGCCACATCTTTATAGCCAACATTTACCTTCTTATCCCTCCTATGATGAACCCTATCATCTATGGTGTCAAAACCAAAAATATCCGGGAAAAGTTTCTTAAAGTCTTAACAAATACATATGTTTGCATTTGTAAGGTTTTTAAAAATTGACAAGCAAGACAGGTAATATGGAACTATTGCTTTGTTTATACTCAAGTAAATCTACATTACCTAAGATGACAGAAATTTTCCAGGGAAGCATTGGGTCATAGTAACTCAAAAAGATATGATTAATAATATGAAATAGAGTAGGTCCTGGCAATTTTTTGTAGAGAGACACTTTTTGTACACTTTTTTGTAGAGAGACACGTCTATTTTCAGTACGTGGCCATTTCTTAATTCATGTCTACCCAGCATCTAGAATCAAGTTCGATATATAAGTGACTTAGTATTTTTTTTTAATGACAAGTGTTTATTTCATCATTTATACTGGCACAGGTACATACATGTTGACTTGGAATGACTGACAAACAGGTATCAGTACAAATTTATTAAGAGGTAGAATGTTTTTTCCTCTTTCTTGTAACAGTTAATGATCCTGGAACTGAAAGTAGATGGGTAATCAAAGGCAAAGTATGTATCTGAAAAATTTAAAATTTTTTCCATTGTAAAGAAATTGGGACTATGATTGAGGCTTAGCTTGTCAAATATTCTTTGGTGTTTCTAAAAAATGTTAGCTTATAATACAGTCTTTGATTTTGTGTAACTAATGTAGAGGTTTCACATAAGTCAGTATGTGCCACAGCTAGGATTTAGGTGAAGTTTGCCTTAAGAATAATATCTACTCATTTGAAGAAATCCAAAACACTAATTCTAAAAGATATATGCACCCCTGTGTTCACTGCAGCTCCATTTATAATAACCAAGACATGGAAGAAACTGAAATGCCCATCAATAGATGATTGGATAAAGAAGATGTGGTACAAGTATATGATAGAATATTACTCAGCCATAAAAAAGAATGAAATCTTATCATTTGCAACAACATGGATGTACCTAGAGGGTAATACACTAAGTGAAATAAGTCAGACTGAGAAAGACAAAACCATATGATCTTACTTATATGTGGAATCTAAAGAACAAAATAAATGAACAAACAAAACAGAAACAGACACAGATACAGAGAAAAAAGTGATGGTGGGAGGGATATTGGGGGGATGGGTGAAAAGGTGAAGGGATTAAGAAGTACACATTGATAGTTACAAAACAGTTACAAGTATGTAAAGCATAGGGAATGTAGTCAATAATATTGTAATAAACTATGTATAGTGCTAGGTGGGTACTAGACTTATTGGGAGATCACTTCATAAGTGATATGAATGTCTAACCACTATGCTGTACACCTGAAACTAATATAAAATAATATTGAATGTCAACTACAATTGAAAAATAAAAAAATTAAAAATTTTAAAAAAAGAATAACATGTACCTTAGAAAATCTTACTTTGGAAAAAATATTTAAAATATTTAAAGGTATATAAATAAAAAATTATGGTGATCAGATGAAATCCTACATACAAGTGTCCCATCCAACAAGAATATTCTTTCTCAAAGTAGCTATTTAAGAACTAGGGTTAATTTTGAGGAGAAATGCAGCATCTGTTATTTTTTTCTAGTTTTATTGAGAAATAATTGACATACATCATTAAATACTTTAAGATGTACAACATGATACATGATGGTTCGATTTACATATATTGTGAAATGATTACCATAATGTTTGGTTAACATCTACTATCTCATATAAATACAATGAAAAAGAAACATTTTTCTCTTTATGATCTATTCTTGTGACAACTTTCGCATGTATCATATAGCAGTGTTAACTGTAGTCATCATGTTGTTCATTACATCCCTTTCACTTATTTATCTTGTAAGTAGGAGTCAGTACTTTTTAACTATCTTTCTCCAATTACCCCTCCCCCAACCCTCATGCAGCATCTGTTATTAACTTGGCTTTATACAATATGGATCATTTCAATTTTTTCACAATGGCAGTTATAAGAAAATATTAGGATCAAGAAAATATAGGTGGTTTTTTAAATTTCAGAAAATGAAATATATATTTTAAATATCACTTATTATACACTTACTCAAACTTTAGTTTATAACTATGAAAAATTGTTGAGGATAACTCCAATAACAACATCTAATCTTTTTTGATTTTTCACAAATTTAGCATGGTATAGATATATTAAAAATTATTAAACTCATTCTCTGTTGCTAGACATTTAACTTTTTTATTAATTTTTATTTATCTATCTACATATTTATTTACTTATGTAAACTTTATTTTTTAGAACAGTTTTAATCTCATAACAAAATTGGGAGGAAGTTGCAGAATTCCACATACTCTCTGTAACTTTGTTACAATCAATGAAAATATTTTAGCACATCACTATCACCCAAAGTCCATAGTTTACATTAGGGCTAAGTCTTGGTGTTGTACATTCTGTGGGTTCTGACAAGTGTATCATAGCATGTGTCCATCACAATAGCGTAATACAGAATAGTTTTACTGCAGTAAAAATCTTCTCTGTTATACCTATTCATTTTTTCCTTCCCTCAGCCCCTGAAACCACTGATATTTTTACTGTCTCTATAGTTTTGCCCTTTCCAGAATTTTATAGAATTGGAATCATATAGTACATAGCCTTTTTTTCAGATTAGCATCTTTCATTTAATAATATACATTTACGATTACTCTATGCCTTGCCATGGCTGGATAGCTCACTTATTTTGGATACAATATTGAATAATATTGTACATGTATTATCTGGATATGCCACAGCTTATTTATTCATTCACCTACTGAAGGACATCTTGGTTGCTTCCAAGTTTTGACAATGATAAATAAAGCTAAACATCCGTGTGCAGGTTTTGATTGTCATGAGGACAGTGCCTTATGAACAGCTCTATAACTAAACAACACAGAGCTGCTTGGTTTATGGATGGCAGTTCCAAAATTCATGGACAATATCTCACTTGGAAAGCTGTTGCATTAAGACCAGTGCATGGAAAGACTGTCACTGAAGAAGGTAAAAATAAATCAGCTCATTGGGCTGGACTGCATGCTGTTTTCTGAGCAGTAATAAAATATTTGAGCAATGGTAAAAGTCCCTGTGTTTATGTTTGTGCTGACTCATGGGCCATAGCCAATGACCTAGCTGTATGATCAGGTAGATGAGCAATGGAAAATTGAATGATTAAAGGGATGCCTGTGTGGGCATGGACATATGGATTCACTCTCGGAATTTAAGAAATGCATTAAAGTAGGTTATGTCAATACCTATCAGAAGAACCTCTATGAGGTTCAGAAGATGATTGGAACCACAGATGGTGCACTTTGTGGCCATCTGGGTCTGTAAAATAATTGGGCATGGGGGGTTGTAGTAATGCAGAGATGGGCTGAATCTAAATGTATTTTCTTGCACCCTTTAAGGCACAAAATGCCAACAACTGTTCTGTCTGAAAACAAGAGAGACAGAAACTGCAGCCTGTTGGTTTCCTGGAATTGCTTCTTGGTGTGGGAAAACCTTCTCTCCACATATTGGTATTAGAATCTTTATCTTCAAATCATTTCTTCATACACTTCTCATTATTTAAGTATCTATCAAAATTCACCTCTTCAAAAGGGCTATCTTTGACTAATCAACTTAAGGCAGTCACTCCAATTATTCATCAAAATGTTACTCTATTTATTTTCTCTGTACATATTATTCAAAGTGTTAATGATATGAATCGCCTCATTAGTGGATAAGATTCTTGAGAAGAGGAATGGTATTTGTTTCTCCAGTGCTGTTTTCCAAAGCATTTAAAATACTCAGGTACATTGCAGGCATTTGATAAATATCAAACTGAACATCAAATTGTTATAATCACACACATACACAAATACATTTAAGTGCATATATCTGTATTTTTTTGTAATATATAATATCATCATACATCTTATAGATGCAATAATTTTATGAGTATGTATATGTGCATGCATCTGTATATATGCATATAAATATGAATGTGTGTACATATGTGTGTATGTATAGGACTACATATAGCTGTATGTATACATACATACATATGAATATTGAGAGAGAGAGAGAGAGAGAGAGAGAGAGAGAGAGATGTTAAATCTGAAACATATCACAGGGATCCAGTTTTCTACTTTATTTCTGTGTTGTCTTCTCAGCTAAGTCCACTATATGACTACATCCTTCCTTTTAACTGAACTAGCTTTAAATGAACTAATATTAGCTGAACTAGTGTGATCAGAGGCACTTGAGTAAATAAACTGTTTCTCTAAAAAGCTCCGTTAGTCTCACTCAAAGCAAATATCTCTACCAACAAACATCATGTGATAGACAAAATGAGTACTCCCTCAGGCATTTCTAACACTTACCAAAAGGTAAAAAATATCTGTGGCAGAGCTTGAGCCCCTGGGACTGCCCCGAAGTGAGCTATAAAACCTGCAGTGAGCCTTCTATGCAGGGAATGATTCAAATCTCTGAGTTCCTGGCTTTGGTTCAATGTAAAACAATTCATCTAGAGGCATTGACAACTCATTTATGTTTACTCAAGCTGAAGAAGTAAGAGGCAACAATCAGGGGACTGTAGCACACTGGAGTGAGAAAGAGCTTCCTGGAGCTGAGGAAGAAATATTCCAAATTACTGTGGATTCTTGAGACTCAGCTGTGCCGAAAATAGACTGAAAGCATGTAGTAGAGAAAGGCAATATGGTCCCTTTGAAGATAAGTTAGAGACTTCTCTGTACTGCCTCATATTGACAGGTAAATCAGTGTAGTCCTGCCACATGGAACGAGCCACTTGTAAGGTTAGATCTGGGTGCTCTTGAAGTTTTCCTTGACCATCCTTTAGAATTTTCGGTCCTCCAGTCAACTGGTATCAACTTCGGAAAAAGAAGTGTATGCAGGTATCGTCTCTGTGCTTAAGAATAATTCCTTAAGAAATAACACACTGATCACTAGTTTCACAATGAATATCTTGACATCAATTGAGATGTTGGAATAGAAAAAATTTAGGATTATTTTATATGCTATAAATATGCTATAAATCATATTAATCCATAAAACTACATTTATAAAACAAAAATAAGAGCATCTGTCATTATTGCTTCTGAGTACTCTATAAGAATCATACAAGAGCTGTGAAAAACATTAACATTTCCTTTATTTTGTTTGCATATTATAGAACAAAGGTGAAGTTTTGGAGTGAAACTAATGTGTTATCTCCTTCTGGCACATACTGATCATGTGACTTTAAAGGAATATTTAGCTTCTGTAAAGTATAAGTTTCTTCTTTTATAAATTAAGAATGATAATGGTGACCTCATCATATTTTATACAAATCAGGAATGGGGCACTTACTAATGACTCTTCACAGTTTTGTGCTACATATTATAATACAAAAAGTAACAACTGTTACAATTTTCAAATCTTGATGATTGTTTGATTAATTTAGAGCTCATCAGTCTTTTTTTCCTAAGTGTATTCTAAATTCGTAGATGTGGTAAGATGCTCATGCAGCCTAGTAAGCAGCTAGAGAAGATAGTCTCTACTCCAAGTAGTACTTAATGAGATTAATAACTGGCAATGAGAGATAAAATACTTCTAATTTCAGAGAAGTTTGCCAACAGGCACTTAAAATTTGAATTAATTTGCTTGGTTGCATTTTTATACTGAGTAATTCAATACTGAATACTTACCAGAGTATTCGTGCATTTGACGACTCCAGGGACAGAGGAGAGAAAGAGAGCAAGAGAATGCCTTCATGTTGACATAATCACCATGCTTGACTTTAACTCCACTGTATTCACCAATCCCAGTACCTTCATCCTCATGGGCATACCTGGTCTGGAAGAAATGCATATTTGGATATCTATCCCTTTCTTCTTAATGTATGTTGTTGCCCTCATGGGAAACATACTCATCCTTTTCATCATCAAAACTGAGACTGTTCTTCACGAACCCATGTTCTATTTTCTTTCCATGTTGGCCATCACAGACCTCATCTTGTCAACCTCTACTTTTCCCAAGATGTTGGGTATATTCTGGTTCAACTATCATGAAATCAACTTCCATGCCTGCCTCACTCAGATGTTTTTCATCCATGCTTTCTCTGGGGTGGAGTCAGGGCTTCTTGTGGCCATGGCACTTGACAGGTATGTGGCCATCTGCAATCCTCTGAGACACTCATCCATTCTGAAAAATTCGGTGGTGGCTCAGGTTGGCATAGTGGCACTTCTACGTGGGTTAGTGCTAACGATACCACACCCCTTCCTGGTAAGGAGGTGGCCATATTGTCGGACCAATGTTGTCCCCCACACATACTGTGAGCATATGGCTGTGGTGAAATTGGCTTGTGCGGACATTTCCATCAATAGTCTTTATAGTTTGGCAGTCATTATCTTAATAGTTGGGACTGATGTGGCATGCATCTCTCTGTCCTATGTACAGATACTTCGTACTGTATTCAATCTTCCTTCTAAAGATGCCAGGTTGAAGACCCTCAGCACATGTGGGTCCCATATTTGTATCATCCTTACCTTCTACATCCCTGCTCTTTTCTCCTTCCTCACTCACCGTTTTAGTAAGCATATACCACACCACACCCACATCCTGCTGGCCAACATGTACCTGTTGGTACCACCTATGCT
Source organism: Hipposideros larvatus (assembly GCA_031876335.1). Lineage (NCBI taxonomy): Eukaryota > Metazoa > Chordata > Mammalia > Chiroptera > Hipposideridae > Hipposideros > Hipposideros larvatus. The sequence continues at coordinate 49,250,028 of CM063095.1, forward strand.
GAACCCTATCATCTATGGAGTAAGGACCAAACAGATCCGAGAATGTGTTCTACAATTATTCATCATTAAAACCAACTGAGAATTCTGGGCCCTACTTTTCTATTTATTCCCTTCCTCCTATAATTCTTTGATATAAATTTCATGGATTCTAGGGTCAGCAAGACCAGGACTTAGTATCTTAATTCTTTCATTTACCACCTCTGTAAGTTGAAGTTATATACAATTTAACCTATCTGAATGTCTGTAAAACACAAATAATAATATCTATGTTATAAGTTAATGATTACAAAGTGTTTAACAGTTTCTAGCATATTTAAGCATTTAATAAAGGTAAGATTATTTCAATAGCATTCCTTTTTGGTGTATGTATTTGCTCAGTGTCTTTTTGAAATATATATATCAATTTTCAGATTAACTAAATAAGAACATTTCCCTGACTGTGGTTTTTTAATTTTTTTTAACTGGAGGAACTTAAAAGTAGTTAATCCAGATGGCAATCAGAATTCAGTTAATTTGTAGTCTCACTATAATCATAAGAGAAAGCTTATGAGGAGTGAGTAGAAGAAAAAACTTTGTGGTAAGCCATATATATGGCTTTCACCTTACAACTGATGAAGTGCACATTTTAAGAATGCCCTTGAAAATGACTATGGATTGTAACGTGAGTTATTCATACTACTTGTGCTAACATTGGGTATTTTTCAAACTTGTGGGAAATTCCAAAGAATCAGAACTGTTATTCCTGAAATAAGTAAAATAAAGGCATTGATTTTTGCATTTATGTATTTATTAAATCAATCTTTAGAAAGCATCTATTATATATCAGGCACTTACCTGATCATAAAATGTGTGATAGTAAACAAAAGAAGAAAAATTACTTCCCTCGGTGGTGTTTATAACCAATACAAATAAATAAATAAAAGTAAGCAATGCACACTTAGTATTATTGTATAGCTTTTCCTAGTAGTATTTAATGCTATAAAGTTTAGTCTAATCTACTTTTTAGTTGCATCCTACACTTTTTTATTATTAATTTTCCCTCTACTTGTTCTATTGGGTACTGAAATAAGAATCTTGAGTTCTCCAAATATAACTGTAGATTTGACTATATTTTGTTTGAATTCCATCAGCTTCCTTCATGTAATTTGAAGCACTGCAGTTAAGTGCATAATGCATTTGCGGTTATGTCTTCATGGAGAATTAATTTTTTTTATCATTATATAATATGCATCTTTATTTTTTTGAAAATACTTTTTATTCTGAATTCTACTTTTTCTTATGTTAATATAGCCACTTCAGCTCCTTTTTTTTTTTTTTAAAGATTTTTATTGGGGAATTGGGGGAAGGGGAACAGACAAGTTGTTGTCTTTTTGTTCTTCAGTCTAGCTGTGGAGGATGTTGCTTCATTGGCCTAAGTTAGCACCATCATTGTGCTATTCCCAGGTGAAGCAAATCAGTAACCAGCTTCTGGATGGCTGCTCACTGCAGCTGCTGGCCACTCACGTTGGCTGCTGGCTACACACATTAGCCCAAGGCAACCCACTGCCACAGGGGCTGCAGCCTACGCCGTCGCCGGTGACTCACGGCAGCCCAGCTCCTGGTTGAGCTGTTGTTCAGCATCTTTGTTGTAGAGGGCAGTATTACTGGCCCTCATATGTGGGATCCGAACTGGGGCCTTCTGGCGTCTCAAGCCAGCTCTTAACCAATGCGCCACTCGTCTGGCCCTCAGCTCCTTTTAAATACTGTTTGCATGACATATATTTTCCTTTTTTAAATTTAACCTATCTATGTATTTATATATAAAGTGGGTTGTTGTACACAACATATAGTTGGAGCTTGCTCTTTTATCCACTCTCACTATCTCTATCTTAAATTGGTAAGTTTAGACTACTTCTGTTTGATGTAATTAGCGATGTGGAAGGAAGGGAGGGAGAAAATAGAAATGTCATACAGAACCTCCAGATCCAACTCTTCCTCCCTCCTCCCTTCCTCCCTCCCTCCCTTTCTTCTTCCCTCCCTTCCTTCTTTCCTTCCTTCCTTCCTTCTTTCCTTCCTTCCTTCCTTCCTTCCTGCCTTCCTTCCTGCCTTCCTTCCTTCCTTCCTTCCTTCCTTCCTGCCTTCCTTCCATTCTCTCTCTCTCTCTCTCTCTCTCTCTCTCTCTCTCTCTCTCTCTCTCCTTCTTTGGTTTATATTATGAGTAAGAATGGCAGTCACTGAGAATTTTAAAAATGTTTTTACAGCTTTATTGATGTCTTACATACAACAAAGTAAACAGATTTCACGTGTACAATTTAATATATTTGCCATATGTTCAATTTTGAAACTATTATCGTAAAATAATAAACATATCTTTTATCCTGTCAAATTTTCTCATGTTCCTGTGAAATAGATCCTTCCCTGAAACCCATTCTGTTTTTCCTTGCAATAACTGCTTATGATGATTAGATTAGGATAATTTTTTAGATTTCTTTATAAATGTAATCAGACTACTTTTTTTAAGTTAAAGTTTATTGGGGTGAAATTGTTAATAAAGTTACATAGATTTAAGGTGTACAATTCTGTAATACATCATCTATATATGACATTGTGTGTTCATGACCCAGAGTCAGTTCTCCTTCCATCACCATATATTTGATCCCCTTTACCCTCATCTGCCATCCCCCTCCCGCTTTACCCTCTGATAACCATTAAACTGTTGTCTGTGTCTATGAGTTTTGTCTCTATGCCTTTTCTTCTTCTGGCATATGCTTTTCTCACTAAGCATAATTATTTTAAGATTCATCCATATGTGCTGTACATCATCAGTTTATTCCTTTATAATGCTGAGTAGTATTAGATTATGTGGGTAGGCCTGAATTTGTCTGTTGAGTCACTGTTGGTATATATTTGTGTTGATTTCTGTTTGGGGGTATTGTGAATAAAGCAGCTCTCGTATCTGTGTACAAGGCTGTGTGAACATAGTCCTATGTATTTCATAGATAAAATTACTTAGGAGTAATGAGAGATTTTAGCAAGGTTATAGGATACAAAGTTAATATAAAAAAGCCAATCTTTTTCTTATTCAACAATAATAAAAAGTGAAATTTGAAATTAAACACACAATACAATTTACATTAGCAAATAAAAATAAATACTAGCTATTTAAATAAATACTAGCATCTTTAAAAATATGTACAATATCAGTATGAGTAAAACCACAAAATCAAATAAATATTTGAAAGAAATATGCAAAAGAAGAAATAGCACATGTTCATAGATAGGAAGACAATATTATCAAGATGTCAGTTCTTCCCAAATCGATCTACAGATTCAATACAATCCCAATCAAAACCCCAGCAAGCTACTTGTGAATATTGAAAAACTGCTTTACAGTTCATATGGAGAGGAACAATACCCAGACTAGTCAACACAATATTAAATGAAAAGAATAAAGTTAGAGAACTGACATTACTGGACTTAAAATTACCATAAAGCTACAGTAATTAAGCAAGTATGATGTTGACAAAAGAATAGACAAATAGAACAATAGAACAGAATAAACATCCCCAAAATAGATTCACATAAATATAGTCAATAATCTTTGACAAAAGAGCAAAGGCATTACAACGATGCAAAGATGGCCTTTTCAAAAATGGGGCTGGAACAGTTGGACGGCCGCATGTAAAAAACCCAAAGAATTGCATGCAATAAAATCTTCCTTTTTATCACACCTGTACATAAATTTTGCTACTGACATGGAGAACATCATCGACTCCCACAAGAATCTCATTGTGGGTGGATTGTAGAAATTAAAACAATCTTTTCTGGTGGTAGTGTGTTATAGTGATTCATGATTATCTTTAGCTCATTCTTTTGTGAAATGCTCATCTAGGTATGCTAGTTTCAACTGAGAACCTTTCCAGTAACCAAAACTTGTGTAACATTTTCAGGTTACTGTGGTTACTTAGATGAGTAGACACATAAGAGGAAACTCCCCAAAATGTTATTTTTAAAAAGAGCAAGGAATTGGAATGGGAACAAACTTTGGATATGATGGTCAAGAAGATAATCACTTATGAAGCTCATTTGCACATCATAGCCCTCTCTTTGTAGGTAAACTTTGCCATTTAAATGCTTTAATAACACTGCAGTTATATCTACTTTTTAAGGATATGGTGCTTTTATGTTGTGATTGATGAATTGATTAATAGTGTTTTTCTTTTACAGTCAGAAAGTGTGATTCATCATATAAACAAGTAATGCAAAAACATGATAATCATACTAGAGTTAGAAGAACTAGTCACTAAGTTCAGCATTCATGTCTGATACAAAAACAAAAACTTTCAACAAACTACGCAAAAAAAAAAAAAGAAAAGTACTCAATTTGGTGAAAGGAATCTATAGAAAACCTATAGCTAATATCATACGGAATGGTGAAACACTGAAAGATTTGTCCCCAGAATTAGAAAATAAGGCAAAAATGTCAACTAGCATCAATTATATATCTAACAATAGCAACATGTCAAGAAAAAAATAAGAAGATATTAATATAGGACTAAAACAAGTAAATTTTCCTGTTCATAAATGACATGAAAATTTACATAAAAATCGAAGAATTACAACCAATCATTTAGCTTATCTATTACTTGGGTATAAGCATCAATATTTTTTCTATACACTATGAGTAAACAATTGGAAATTAAAATTTACAATGGCATAAAACATAGAGTACTCAGCAATAAGCACTTATAATTATAAACATGAAAGAAATTAAGAAGACAAAAAAATGTTTTAATTATATAACATACCCATGGTTTGGGAAAATGAAATATATTAAGATGTCAGTTCTTCCTAAATTGATCAATAAATTTAAAAAAACATCAACCAACACCAAGAAACTTAAGCTTATTCTAAAATAATTATAGAAATACCCTAAATTCATTGGAAAAAGAATAACAAAACTGTGGGACTTATACTAAATAACTTCAAACTTGTAAAGCTGTAATAATCAAAACGTGTGGCATTTGCACAGTTATAGAAAAATAAAGCATAACAGAACAAAAATAGACACACTTAATGTGCTCAATTCAATTTTATAAAATGAACAATGTAGCAATTCAATGAAGATACAAGAGTTGTTTCTACCAGTGATACTGGTGAAATTGAATATAATAATAAATAAAAGTACCTGATTCTAGCTTCACAATATATATATCAATATTAATTACATTTCTAAAATAAACCTACATAAATATCAACATAGTTAAAATGACCACATTACCCAAAGCAATACACAGATTTAATGCAGCCCCCATCAAAATCCCAATGGCATTTTTTTTTAAATAGCAAAATATATATATATATGAATATGTATATATATATGAATATATATATATACATATTCATATATATATATATATATATATATATATATATATATATAAAATCAGATTTGTATGCAATAACAAAAGACCCCAAAGCCAAAGCAATCCTGAGAGAAAAGAACAAGGCTGGAGGTAACACACTCCCTGACTTCAATTTTTGCTAAAAAGAGATAATCAAATCAAAACAGCATGGTATTGGCAGAAAGACAGACACACAGACAAATAGAACTGAAAACCCAGAAATAAATTCACAAATATATGGGCAGATAATTTATGACAAAGGAGCCAAAAAACATACAATGGAGAAAAGAAAGCCTCTGCAATAAATGGTGCTGGGAAAATTTGGAAAGCCACATGCAAAAGAATGAAACTAGACTGCTATCTGTCACTGTATACCAAAATTAACTCAAAATGGATCAAAGACTTAAACATGAGACCTGAAACAATAAATTGCATAGAAGAAAGCATAGCTACTAAGGTTATGCACCTTGTGTTAAGAGAGCAGTTTAGAAATTTGATCTCAAAAGCAAGGGAACTAATAGCAAAAATAAATAAATAGAACTATATCAAACTAAAAATCTTCTGCACAGCCAAGAAAAACCACCAACAAGACAAAGAGGCAACCGACCAGATGGGAAAAGATATTTACAAACACTACCTCCTATAATGGACTAATATCCAAAATATATAAAGAAAACATACAACTCAACAACAGCAAAAATAAATAAATAAATAAGTAAATAAAATCCAGTGAAAAAATGAGCAGAGTCTCTAACCAGACACTTTTCCCAATGTCACGTCCTGCGTGGCAAGGGCAAATGGGACACAAGAGGGGCGGCGCAGATTGAATAAGATCAAGAGACAGAAGTCAGATTTGAGAGCAAGACCAAGGGACTCAGCCTAAGAAAGACTGAGCCCTGAATTAGGTCAGTGCTTGGCTTTTATTGAGAATCTTCAAAAGAAGCTAAACTGCAGAACGGTGAATCATTAACCGTGTATACGTGGGTGCCTTAAGGCTTGTTCCCATTACCGGACCCCTTTGTACTCCAACAAATGCTATGCCTTCGTACATCACTGCACAGTCCCAGGACACTCTGTTACATGTCCTCCCAGGGGAGACAACTGATATCATTCCATCAGGTTTCAGTTTTCCAAGACGCCCCCCGAGAGAGCTTTACAGATATCATTCCATCCGGCCTCAGTTTTCCGAGACACTCTCTTGACTACAGGGTATGAGGCTAATGCAGAGGGGGTGGTCGTGGGATTGGCTGTAAGGCAACATCCCAAGAAGACATACAAATGGCCAACAGGTAAATAAAAAAATGCTCAACATCACTAGCTGTTAGGGAAATGCAAATCAAAACCACAGTGAGATACCACCTCACACCTGATAGAATGGCTATCACCAACAAGACAAATGATAAGTGTAGGAGAAGCTGTGAAGAAAAAGGAACCCTCAGACACTGCTGGTGGGAATGTAAATTGATATTGCAACTATGAAAAATAGTAGGGAGTTTCCTTAAAAAATTAAGACTATAATTAGCATATGATACAGTAATCCTTCTAGGTATCTACCAAAAGTCTGAAAACATTTATCTATAAAGATATATGTACCCCTATGTTCATTGCAGCATTACTCATGGTGGCCAGGACATGGAAACCACCAAAGTGTCCTTTGACAGATGGTTGTATAAAGAAAGTGTGGCACATATACACAATGGAATATTACTCGGCCATAAGAAAAGATGAAACACTGCCATTTGTGACATGAGTAGATCCTGAGATTATCAGGCTAAGCAAAATAAGTAAGACAGAAACGTCAAAAACCATATGATTTCACTCATATGTGGGATATAAAACTGAAAGCAACAAATGAACAAGACAAACAAACAAGCAAAAAGCTCAGACACTGACAACAGTTTAGTGGTTACCAAAAAGTAAAGGGTGATGATGGAGGGTAGAAGAGGGTAAAGGGGGTCAAATATATGGTGATGGAAGGAGAATTGACTTTTGGTAGTGATGCAATATGTAGATGCTATCTTATAGTATTGTACACTCAATACATATATAATTTTATTAACCAATATCACCCCAGTATATTTAATAAAAAAAAGAAAATAGACATACGTGTTTTTTAAAAAGCTCAAATTCTAACATCTGCAGAATCAAAGGAAGAAAAACCTTTGAATCCCAGTGGAAAGTAATGGCTTCCTCAAAACAAAAGGCAATAACCATACAAAATAGTCTGTTACATATTATCAACTTTTAATTTATTGTTAAAAAGGTGAATTTAGAAAACAAAGACTGGGAGAAAATATTTACAATCCCTTATTTCTGAAAATGAATTAGTGTCAAGAACATATAAAAATGTTTACAACTGAGGGCCGGCCAAGTGGCTCAGTTCATTAAGAGCTCGCTCAAGAGTTTGAGCTCTGAGCAACAGGGTCCCCAGTTTGATTCACAGCCCAAGCTGAGCTGCCACTGAGCTGCCAACAGGTGCAGGATGGCTCAGCTAAAAAAAAAAAAAAAAATGCTTACAACTAAAAAATAACAAAACAGCAATGGAAAAAGACCTAAACTGACACTTGGCAAGGGAAAATACACAAATGACATTAAAACTCTCAAAATCAATAGGCATCAGGAATTGTACACTAAAACTGTAATGAAATATTATTACACATCCATTAGAATAACCAAAATTAAAATGCATAAAACACCAACATTTTGGCAAGGATATGGAACAATAGATTCTTCTAAATTACCCCCAACAATTGAATTCCTAGGTGTTCATCAAAACAAATGAAAGTATAAGTTCACACAAAGACTTGTACAAGAATGTTCATAGTTTTAGTTATAATTGCCTGAAGTGGAGGCAGGCATGAACAATTAAATAGACAAATCAGTTTTGGAATGTTTGCATAATTAAATACTCAGCAATAAAGATGGATTGACTATTTATATGTCCAAAAACATAGATGACTATATCATTATACCAAGCTACCAATTGCTAGTAGTTACTAAAAAGTACTAACTGCATAATTTTATTTATATGGAGTTCTAGGGCATACAAAGAAAACAGGTGTGGAAAATATCCATTCAGTGGTTGCCCAGGGATTGAGAGAGGACAGGGACAGACTGGGAAGGAACGTAAGAGGAATTTTTGAGGTGATAGAGAAATTCTATACCTTTATAAGGATGTAAAATATATAGGTATACACATTTGTCAAAAATGTACAGATAAGTTTTGTGCATTTAAATATATGTAACTTTTACCTTAAAAATTCAATTCTGAGCCTGGAGAAAATAGGATGTTTATAGATGTTAAAATTGGATGATGAGAACATAATGCATCTGTTTAGTTTGTATATGTTTGAAATACTTCATATGAAGTGGTATATAATATACATCTAGTCAAAATAAATGTCATCTTTAAAATTTTATAATTGAAAGTAAAATTTAATTTGCTTTAATAAAATATTCAGTTCTGGAGCTTATTTTAAAGATGGAATAATTTACCTCAATACAGAAAGCTAAAAATTCTGAACTCTAACTACAATATTTCACAATCACACTCAGAGAGCATAATATAAAATAAGTAACCTATGTTAAGTCTAAATATTCTGTAATGATTTCTGTTTTGAATGGAATTTAGCTTTTATTTATGATATTTTACTTCTTGGAAATGGTGATTGATATTGGTTGTACACACCCAAGGGCAATAACTTGGAGGCAGAAATACATAAGGGGTTTCCTGTAACTATGACTCAGACTCAAACAGCCCAAAATGACTTTATGATATGTGAAAATGATGGAGATCAGAATTTGAAACTAAAAATAAAATTTGTTTTAATAATAGTTGCTGTTTTCAAGCTGTCTGGCAATATCCAATGGAACTTATTTCTTTAAAAATCATATTCTCCACATATAATATTGAAATAATAATATATATCTTACAAGTTTAGTTCAGGAATTATAAACAAATATGGAGAACATATGAAAAGGCCAAAGTAAATTAGGAAATTCTAATAATGTATTGCTAAATTATTTGAATTTTTCTGCTGGTTGGTGTTATATTGCTATTGCAATATTTGTGTTAACTTCCAATTAGGAAAAAATTGAAATAATTTATAGAAATGAAATTTAGACAGATAATTGCTTAAAGATCCTGGATATATATGAATCTAGAAATGTTTTGAAAACTGTGGAATTGGTTGTGTAAATGATCAGTCAAGACTTTTTTTTTTAATTTACAATAGCTTTGCAAATTTAAAGATTCTTTTTAAAATTAATTTTTTCAGTTACAGTTGACATTCAATATGATTTTATATTAGTTTTGATGTACCACATAGTGGTTAGACAGTTACATAATTTATGCAGTAACCCCACTGATTAGTCTAGTACCCACCTGGCACTATATACTGGGGGTGCCAAAAAAATGTATACACATGACTTGTATTCATCTTTTGTTATCGGTATATACTGAGTATTACAATTTTAATACACTTTTTTCCTTTCTTAAAATGTGTATATATTTTTGGGCACCCTCTATATAGTTGTTGCAACATTATTGACTATATTTTCTATGCTGTGCTTTACATCCCCATGACTATTTTTAAACTATCAATTTGTATTGATTAATCCTTCCACCTTTTTCACTTTGCTCCCCAAACTCTCTCCACTCTGGCAACCATCAGTTTGTTCTCTGTATCTATGAGCCTATTTCTGTTTTTTTCTGCTCATTTATTCTGTTCTTTAGATTCTACATACAAGTGAGATCATATAGTATTTGTTTTTCTCAGCCTGACTTATCTCACTTAGCATAATGTTTTTAGGTCCATCCATGTTGCCACAAATGGTAAGATTTCCTTCTTTTCATGGCCAAGTAATACTCCATTGTATAAATGTAGCACATCCTTTTTATCCAATTATTTATTGATGGCTACTTGGGTTGCCTCCACATTTGGCTATTGTAAATAGTGCTGCAGTGAACATAGTGGTGCGTATATCTTTTTGAATTAGTGTTTTGGATTTCTTTGTATAAATATGCAGAAGTGGAAGTTCTGGGTCATTAGGTTATTCTATTTTTGATTTTTTTAAGGAAACTCCAAACCATTTTCCATAGTGGCTGCACCAATTTTCAATCTCACAAAACAGTGCACGAGGGTACCCTTTTCTCTGCATCCTCGCCAACACTTGTTCTTTGTTGATTTATTGATAATAGCCATTCTGTCAGGTGTGAGGTAATATCTCACTGTGGTTTTAATTTCCATTTTTCTGATGATTAGTAATGTTGATTATCTTATCATACGTCCATTGCTATCTGTATGTCCTCTTTGGAGAAATGTTTATTCATGTACTTTGCCCATTTAGATTGTTGATTTTTTTGCTATTGAGTTGTATGAGTTCCTTATAAAGTTTGGATTTTAACCCATTATCAGATGTATCATTGGCAAATATGTATCTTCTCTCATTCAGTAGGCTGTTTTTTCAATTTCTTGGTGGTTTCCTTTGAAGTGCAAAACTGTTTTAGTGTGATGTAGTCCCACTTGTTTATTTTTTTTGTTTCTCTTGCCTAAGGAGATATATCAGAGAAAATATTACTAACATCAATGTCAGAGAGTTTGCTGCCTATGTTTTCTTCTAGGAATTTCATGATTTTGAGTTTTACCTTTAAGTCTTTAACCCATCTTAAGTTTATTCTTGTATATGGTGTAAGAAGGTGGTCATTTCACTTTTTTGCATGTATCTGTTCAGTTTTCCCAACATCATTTATTGAATAGACTGTCTTTACCACATTATATGTCCTTGCTTCCTTTGCAGTAGATTAAATGGCCATATAGGTGTGCTTTTATTGCTGAGCTCTCTATTCTGTTCCAGTGATCTATGTGTCTGTTTTTATGCCAGTACCATGGTGTTTTGATTACTGTAGCCTTGTAATATAGTTTGATATCAATAGTATGTTACCTCAAACTTTTATCTTCTATCTTAAGATTCCTATGGCTATTCAGGGTCTCCTGGAATTCCATATCAGTTTTAAGATTATTTGTTCTAGTTTAGTGAAAAATGCTATTGGTGTTTTGATGGTGATTACATTGAATCTATAGATTGCTTTGGGTAGAGTGAACATTTTAACAATATTAATTCTTCCTATCCATGAGCATGATATATGCTTCCATTTACTTATGTTTTCAATTTATTTCTTCAGTGTCTTAAAGTTTTCCAACTACAAGCCTTTACTTCCTTGGTTATGTTTATTCCTAGGTATTTTTTTATGCAGTTGTAAATAAGATTGTTTTCTTAATTCTGCTTTCTAACAGTTCATTACTGACATATAGAAATGGAATAGATTTCTGAATATTAATTTTGTATATTGCTATATTATTGAATTCTTTTATCAGCACTAATAGCTTTTTTGTGGACTCTTTAGGGGTCTTTACATGTAGTATCATGTCATTGCAAATAATGACAGGTTTATTTCTTCCAATCCAATTTCTAAGCCTTTTCTTTTTCTTGCCTGATTGCTGTGGCAAGGTCTTCCAAAACCATATTGAATAAAAGTAGTGAAAGTAGGCATCATTTTCTTGTTCCTGATCTTAAGGAGAAGTGACAACTAACACCAAAGAAATACAAAGAATTATCAGAAAATACTACATGCAATTATATGCCAACAAATTGGATAATCTGTACCAAAAAGATAAATTCCTAGAAACATACAACCTTCCAAGAGTGAATCAAGAAGAAACAGAAAATCAGAACTGACCAATTATCATTACTGCTAATGAAATTGAATCAGTAATCAAAATACTCCCCAAAAAACAAATGCCCTGAACTGGATGGCTTCCCAGGCGAACTTTACCAAACACTCAAAGAAGAATTAACACCTACTTTTCACAAGCTATTTCAAAAAAATTCAAGAATGGGGAAGCTCCCAAGCTTATTTTATGAGGCCACCTTTACTCTGATTCCAATACCAGACAAAGACAATACAAAAAAGAAACTAGGCTAATATCCCTGATGAACATAGATACAAAACTCCTCAACAAAATATTAGCAAACTGAGTTTAGCAATACTTTTAAAAGATCATATACCATGATCAAGTGGGATTTATTCTTAGGATGCAGGGTTGGTTCAATATTTGCAATTTAATTAACACGAATAAAATGAAAGATAAAAATCACATGATCATATAAAGAGATGCACAAATAACATTTGACAAAATCCAGTATCCATTTATGATAAAATCTCTCAGCAAAGTAAGGCTAGAGGGAACACACATCAACATAATAAAGGCCATTTATGACAAACCCGCAGCTGATATCATACTAAATGGTGAAAAGGTGAAAGCTTTTTTTTTTAAATCAGCAACAAGACAAAGATATCCACTGCTACCTTTTTCACTTGACATAGTATTGGAAGTCCTTGCCACAACAATCAGACAAGAAAAAGAAATAAAGGCACCTGATTTGGAAACAAAAAAAGTAAAACTATCAGTCTTTGTGGATAGCATGAAACTATATAGAAAGAACCCTAAATAATACACACACACACACACACACACACACACACACACACAATACTATTAGAACTGATCAATGAATTCAGTAAAGTAGAATACAACATTATTCTATTGTTTGCATTTTTTACACAAATAATGAATTGTCAGAAAAAGAAATTAAGAAAACAATCCTATTTACAAATGCATAAAAAATAAAATACCTAGGAATAAATTTAATCAGGAAGTAAAATGCCTGTACTTCAAAAACTATAAGACATTGAAGAAAGGAGTTGAAGAAGATATAAATAAATGGAAGCATATACCATGCTCATGGATAGGAAGAATTAACATCATTAAAATGTCCACACTACCCATAAGAAATCTATAGATTCAATGCAATCGCTATCAAAATTCCAATGACATTTTTCACCAAACTAGAACAAAATAATCCTAAAATTTACATGGAACCACAAAAGACCCGAAATAGTCACAACAATCTTGAAAAAGAACAAAGTTGGAGGTATCAGGCTACCCGATATCAAACTGGACTACAAGGCTATAGTAATCAAAACAGCATGGTACTGGCATAAATACAGACACAATGGAATAAAATAGAGAGCCCAGAAACAAACCCACACCTATATGGTCATTTAATCTATGACAAAAGAGATAAGAATATACAATGAAGTCAACAGTCTATTCAATAAATGATGTTGGGAAAACTGTACAGATACATGCAAAAACATGAAACTGGACCACATTCTTATGCCATATACAAGAATAAACTCAAAATAGATTAGAGACGTAAATGTAAAGCCTGAAACCATAAAACTCCTAGAAGAAAACATAGACAGTAAACTCTCTGACATTGCTCTTAGTAATATATTTTTTTCTGATGTATCACTTTGAGCAAAGGAAGCAAAAGAAAAAATAAACAAATGGGACTACATCACACTAAAAAGTTTTTACACAGCAAAGGAAATCATCAACAAAACAATAAGACAACTTACTGAATGGGAGAAGATATTTGCCAGTAATACATCTAGTAAGGAGTTAACATTCCAAAATATATAAAGAAATCATACAACTTAACAGCAAAAAGACCCCAAATAATGTAATTTAAAAATGGGCACAGGACCTGAGTAGACATTTCTCCAAAGAGGAGGTACAGATGCCCGATGGACATATGAAAAGATGCTCAGCATCACTAATAATCAGAGAAATGGAAATTAAAACCACAGTGAAATATCATCTGAGCTTGTCAGAATGACTATTATCATTAAATCAACAGACAATTGTTGGCAAGGATGTAGAGGAAAGAGAACTCTTGTGCACTGTTGGTGAAATTGAAAATTGGTGCAGCCACTCTGGAAAATGGTTTCCTTAAAAAATTAAGTTTTTGTTTTTTCATTTGTTTGTCTTGTTCCTTATATGGTGTCAGATGTGTACTAGACTTATTGGGGTAATCAATTCATAAGTTATATAAATATCTAATTACTATGTTGGACATCTGAAACTAATGTAATGTTGTATGTGAACAGTAACTGAAAAATAAAAAAATATTAAAAGTTGGAAGAGGGAAGATTAGAGAGTCAGAAAACAGAAAGATGGAAAAATAGTATAGAAGTGTGTTGTGATCTCTAAGATTGAAAGTCTGAGTATTTCTTAGTTTAAAAAAAAATAAAATTGCAGAAATGACCAACAATTGAAAGCTGGAGGTGCAATAATGTGACATCCATTTGGGTTAATAGTTCATTGCAATATCATAATGGGATTGATACAATTATAAAGTGAATGGGCAAAAGTATTTTATTTATTTTCCTCTTTTGAATAAAAAAAATCACCAGAAAGAAAACAGAAATGTGGGATCTCGATAATAATAAATGAAAAAAATCCAATGGGAACTATTTTAAAACATTCCATGATGTTTTATACCTCTTTTACCTCTCAGCAATCAACTTCAGTTTTATACTTACATTTAATTTTACTTATATAAATTATACTAAGTAATACCTGTCATTTTAGTTAATTTGGAAAATAAAAATATATAAATAAAACACATATATATGCAAAAGTCACTAAGAACTTAAATGTTTTCACTGTGTATTTGTACACACAATACCTTTAAAAAAAATAGTGATTCCATTTTTCCCCTTGTCACTCAACAAAAAATAGTGAAACTACTCATTTAATTGTCCCCATTATTACACATTTCCCCAACATATTACAATTGTGAGTAGTACTAGGTATATGATATAAGTAAGTACAGGTGTAATTATATGTAAATCTATGTAAGTTTACTATAAGGTTTTATTTATAAGTGGGGCTATATTTCTCATTACATTTGCACCTTCAGGATATCTATCAGTGAATATGCTCTTTGTAATTATCCATTTAATGAATAAATTGTAATTAATGGAGACAACATCTAGAAATTAAGTCACTTGACACATTGGGTATTATCTTATGTACTAAACATTTATTCAACTTAAGATGATTAGTATAAGCCAGTAACAGTAAATCCAATCCCTTTATCAATGGTGTGTTTACAAATAGTCATAAGACCTAATTCTGGACATTCAGTCATTAAAGGAAGAGTTCAACTTTCCTGTTGAGAGAAGTTTTGTTAGCTCTTAAAAGACTAGAGAGAAACTGAAACCTTGATTGCACTGCAGTCCATTGAAACAACCAACTTTGGATCCTGCTCTTCTACTAGGCTTATGGTTATGTAAAATAATATATTTTAATATAGTGAAGTAAATTTATACAATGATTTTACTTTATTTGCAATCTGAGACATCCTGTAAACATGTTTCTAAACATGTTTATGATTATAAAGGTGTTTAAGGCAATGATTGTAAACATGTTTAAGACAATTATTATATAACATTAAAATCACTTGTCACAAATATTCTGCTAATTTATATCCTATCTTGCATAAATCAATTATTTGACATGGAAAAATGTCCTGTGCTCTCTCACTATTTTTAGAATTAAATCATTGACTCACATCTTGATACAATATAATATTCTCATTACACTTTTTTTACACATTTAAAAAAAATTTTTGGCAATGGTAGCTTACACATACATTTAATATCAACTTTCTTGTGTTATAGTATCACTAATAATAAACATATAAGTTCTTTCTTTCTTAGATAGATTAGTTCATAAACATGTATTGAGTAGCCATGTGATTCAGTAATATCAAATTCCTTATGGTCCAGGAGGAGAGGGGATAATAGGCAGTCATTGCAAGTTATTATAATATTATGTTCTAAGTAAGAAAAACTAAGCATATGTGCACAGTAAACAAAGAAAAGTGAGTATTGCTCTACTTTCAAGAGTTTTAGGGAAATTGCCCTAGAACTTACTGACATGTAGAAATTTATACTCCCATGTGTACCAATGTTTTTCTTTTTCTGAAATAAGATATTATTTGAATAGATTTTAAAATTAAAATGTAAATGCCAAAATATTGGTGTGGCATTTGTATTTAGAAAATGAGGAAGGGAGAGAAAGGCCATAAGTCTTATAAAGTAGGTATACTTGGATTGTAGAGAAACTTATCAAGGAATAGACACATCTCTAGAAAATGAAGACCAAGGAAGATGTTAAGTGTGATAGGAAAAATGAGCTAGGGAGAGATGTTTGATGTGAAGAATGCAGCAAAAGTGCAAATATCATATTCTGGCCACTAGAATACTAAATAAAACCATAACAGCAGAGACAGAAAGGAAAATATCTAAGAGATATTTGTGAAATAAGAGCAGCTGCTCTGGAAGACTGAGAGTGGATGCTGATAAAGTTACTTCAGAGATCGAGTTATCACATAGTTGATGCTAGAAATTAGAATACAGAAAGCTAGGAAGAGGAACAAAAGGTTAAAATTAAGAGACTATGAACTGAGATGACAAAAAGATTGTGGAGATAACGTCCCTCATATTACACATGAAGGAAGAGAAGAATAATTCATGTAAATAATTATTTCCAAATAAAAAATTCCTGTTTTAAAGACTAAGAGATAATGTTAAATATATATATGAAAATATAAATGTGATTTGTGATGGACTTAGGGAAAATGAGCTTTCTCAATTTTCCTTAAATAAGAATTTCAAGACAATCACAATGTTTTTTTATAAAATTTCAACAAATTAGTTGTGCATTAGTATTTGTGTGTGTGTATTATATAAGCACATATAACATACACATATTATATATAATCTTTAGATTATATTTGACACTTGTATGTAGTTATATCACATCAGCTTTGGGAAATTTTATATGAGGTTGATATTAAAATAAAAACTCATAAACATCTCTAATAGAAACACTTTTGTCGATGGTAAGAATAAAAAACAAAACATAGTAATACAAATGATAATATTTACAACTAACAATTATTTTGTATCTACTATTAACAACATACATTATAATGTATTATATAATACTATAAAATATTATATAGAACCCTAGAAGCATTATATAATTAAACCATCATGCTTTATCTTTGAAATAAAACTACGACTATATTTATTAAAAAAAGAAATTGAGGAGTATTGAAACATATATTAAAGACAGAACTAAAACTGAACTCAAGTTCTGCTTGATTGTTAAACTCATATGAAGAAAGGACAAAGGAAAAAACAATTACAAAATGAGTCTAAAAATCAGTTGGAAAATAGAACTAGAAGTTGAAAGTAAGCAACCTTGCTTGGCTGTAAGTGGTTCTTTTATTTATGTTTACATCATAGTTTGGTCTATGAAAACCCAAATATATTTGTGACAAACTGTACACAAAAATTTATAATGAAGTTTTTTGTAGTCCCCAAAATTTCCTCACTTCTTTTTCATGTACAAAATCAGTGCTTAACCTACAACAAAATTTTGAATGTTTACAATATTTATTATGAAATCACAGCATATCATGCTATAGTCCTTATAACAGAATTAGAATGATTAACTTCTGAAGGTAGAGAAAAAAAAAGAGAGAGATCAGAAGGGGATGCAAAGTAAGTGAAGGAAACAATTACAGAGAGGCTTGCAGATAAAAAGCGAGTGAGAATCATCAAAGTAACCCACCAGAATGATATAGGGTAGCTAATACACAAAAAAATATGGCATATTCTGTAAACCTTACTTTAAATCAACTGATAGCAGTGAGACAAATCACATATAAAAACTGATAGATCATCATTTGCTGTATGAATTGAATAAATAAAAAACTTAGACTTTAACTTTTTAAATTCATTAAAATAATTACAGAAGGAAGACAAAATAAATGAATAAATAAATATATATATACATATACATATATATATATATATATATAGAGAGAGAGAGAGAGAGAGAGAGAGAGAGAGAGATACATATATGTGTGTATATATTGCTATTCCTTTTCAATTCGTTTTGTTTTGAATAGTATTTTCTTCATGTGGTCATATATCAGCTTGGTTCTGACTCCATATATGACAGGGTTCAACATTGGTGGCACTACAACATAAAAATTGGCCAGAAGTATGTGGATATAACGGGGGACATTTTGGCCAAAGCGATGAGTCATAAAGGAAAAGAGAGCTGGTGTATAGAAAGCAAGAATTACACAAACATGTGAACCACATGTGCTGAGAGATTTGAGGCGGGCTTCAAGGGAGGGGAGACGGAAAACAGCACGGAGTATCTGAACATAAGAAAGGGCAATGGCTATGATATCAAACAGTAGGATTGAAATAGCACACAAGCCATAGATGATATTGATCTTGATGCTGGCACAAGACAAACGAGCTAGACCCATGTGCTCACAGTAGGTATGGGAGATGACATGATTCCCACAGAAGGGCAATCGCAAAATGAGAAATACAAATGGAATAACAGTAATAAATGACCTTAGTAACACACCGAGACCAATCATAAAAACAACCTTGTTGGTAAGGATGGTGCTATATCGGAGTGGGTTGCAGATGGCCACGTAACGGTCATAAGCCATTGCCAAGAGAACTGCTGACTCCATACCTGTGAAATTGTGGATGAAAAACATCTGAGTGAGACAGGCATCAAAGATTATTTCCCTCAGACCAAACCAGAAAATTCCGAGCATCTTGGGGATGGTAGCTGTAGAGAGACCTAAGTCAATGGTAGACAACATTGCCAGGAAGTAGAACATAGGCTGGTGTAGGCTGCTCTCGGTCTGGATCACAAATAGGATAGTGAGGTTCCCTATGAGTGCAATCATGTAAACAGCACAAAAGGGAAAGCCAATCCAGATATGGAGTGTTTCCAGTCCTGGGATTCCTAGCAACAAGAAGGCATAGGGGTGAAAGTGGGTGTCATTGGGAAGGGACATCATGCCAGGTAATACGTACGTCCGTGTTCCTTACTGATGTGCGTTCACCAATCTGTAGGGCACCAGATAAAACTCTACAGTGCTTTAAACCTAAAGAAAAATAACAACATGCAACTGTGACTATTGTCTCCCTCCATTACTTCATACATTGAGAAATGTATCATAAAGACCAACATGAGGTGAATCGTCAGTGAGAAGGTTTTGGAAGAAGTTGTGCAGTGACTTCTTTACCCTGCATGTTATGTTCGCATGTATAGTGTCCACCTTGGTGTAGGGGTTGCCATCTCCTGCTTCTGTCTGTCTGTTCATAATACTACTCATGGTTTTGGCTTTTTTTGGGTTTTGGGGTTTTTTTTTTTGCTTTATTCATAAGCCACACAGAAAAAAGTCAAGAACCATATGATGTCACTGATAGGTGGAATATAAAACTGAGAGCAACAAAGGAACAAGGCAAACAAATAAAAAAACAAAAACTCATAGACACAGACAATAGTTCAGTGGTTACCAGAAGGTAAGGGGGTGGAGGAGGTAGATGAAGGCAAACAGGGTCAAATATATGATGATGGAAGGAGAACTGACTCTGGGTGGTGAATGCATACTGTGATAGATAGATGATGTATTACAGAACAGTACACTTGAAATCTATGTAACGTTACTAACCATTGTCATCCCCAAAGTTTGAATTAAAAAAAAGTTGTGCAGTGAATTGTAATAAAAAATTCTACATAGCACATTCACCTTTGTCAGTACCTTTTTTCTCTGTTAGAAGAATGGTCTCATTTGCAATGGTCTTGCCATTAGTATTATGCTAAGATTTTGCCTTAATATGTACTTCATTAATTACCTCTCTCATCATCAACATAATTCACTTCCAATTTTCATATTCAAAGGGCTCTGCCAGCCTCTGTAAATAGTCATTTCTATTGGTTCCATTCGTTTAAATGGTAACACAAAAGTGTTAACACACAAGATGGGTAGTAAGTGTTGAGGAACACACAGAGTCATTAAGATGTAATCTCAAATACTGAAAATAAATCTAAAAGATTAAAATCAACCCTTTTGTGAATGTTTATTCTTTATTATTACAAAATAAGAAGTAAATGTAGTTAAAACAGCATTATCAACTACCATTTATTGAGATACTTCCTACTACTTTCAATGTTGTCAGAACCTGTGCAAATATCATCTCTAATCTTTATAAACATATTTAACCTTATTTTAACATATGGAGCTAAACCTCAAATATCTGAAAAGACTTACCAAATGCTTGAAATGCTTATAGTTAAAGAGTTATTGAAAGAAAGTACAGGGAAATAAGAATTAAAATGGAAAGAGAATGGAAATAAGGAAAAGATAATTCACACCTCACTCATATCATGCATATACAGTTCCCCCTCCTTCACACACATTCACAAAAACACATATTCTCTTTTAAGCTCATTTCCATCTGAATATGAGATATCAGTTTCTTCATTATGAGCCTGAGGTGATTATAATTTTAAGTGTTTAAGTACGTGGCAAATATTTTAAAGAAGAGACTAGATAGAAAGCATATTCTGAACAAACAGAATCTATCATTTTCAAAGTTACCTACATGATTCTTACATATTTTCATGTACTTTATTTATAGCATTTTTTTAGAGGTGTATTTTCAAAGCATTCATTATGTGTAATTGTTTTGTAGAAAAAAACATCCTTTCATCATTTTGTATCACTGGAGGATTCCAGAGGAGTAATGCTATTATGACCACAATTTCAGTAAGACAATCAGGGTATTAGCTAGACATTGATACATGGGAAGCAAAGCCAAGAAAATATCCTATCCAAGATAAACAAATAACAGAACGAGCAGTGCAATATGGGTGAGGAAACAGGGGACTCCTAGGTGGAAATTGTAAACATTGGTAAGGAAGGGAAGCTCAGAACCATACTTGGTTTTTTTTGTTGTTGTTGTTGTTGTTTGTTTGTTTGCTCGCTTTTTGTGCAAGACATTTTGTAAAATGTCCAAAAGAAGAGCAATGTCTTTCTTCTATAATGTTCTGGCTTTTTAATGGACTACTAAATACTCTAAAAAGGTATGACATGGACAACACAAGGAACAAAAGTAGGATTCAATTATGGAAGCAAGAGTTTCTGTGATTTATCAATGTAAGCTCCAATGACAGGTTCTTTTATAAATTAAGTCTTGTATTCTTAAATAACATCTCTGAAGATCAGGAATGTAGGCAATAATCTGAGAAAGCTGGAAAAACAGCATTTTCCCTTTTTCATCTTAACTATATGCAATGGATTCTTAATAAAAAAAAGTAGCTAATAGGTACAGACCTCATCATTAAAGGAGCTACCTTTCTGGTTTTTTGGGGTTTTTTTGAGTTTTTGTTGTTGTTGTTGTTGTTAGAGGGAAAAATAGTATTACATTCTGTACTTTAAAATAAACTAATGAGGGAATATATCTCTCAACTCACATAATTGTATTCTTTAATGGGGCCCAGTAGTTGGTTAAGTAGATAGGTAGTGATATGAATAACTAAAAAGAACTAATTGGAAGACATACACGAAATGAATTTTTACAGCTGCCTGTCTTACATCATGACTATTCAGTGAACTGGCTAGATAAAAAAATCTGAATAGCACCCTCCTCTCTTCCCTATATATTAAAAAAAAACTGATTGTAATTTTCCAGCATCTTTAAAATCAGTACACTTATTCCATTCTAATAGGGTTAGTTCAAACCCTCATCATTTCTTGGTTTTATTATAGCACAGTACTTTGCAGTGCTTTAAAGCATGAGCTCTTCAAACTAATTGTGTTTAAACCAGCTTCATGACTTATTCACTCTGTAATCAGAGGAAAATGAATAAGCATTTTCATCTATAAAATATAGATAATAAAAATAAAAACCTTAAATATGTTATTAGTTTTAAAAATAATTATTTTAAAACATTTTGAACCTATTCCAAAGACACTATTATTCATCGCTCTTTAGACATCAGGAGATTGCATTTTCTAAAATGCACACCAAAATGATTTAGGCAGAAATCCAATTTTTTTTCTGTATTATACGCTCCTTCCTAAAAGTGATCCTATTCTTTCCCTAAGCTTTAGCGTTAGTCTTCTTTCCCCGAAACTTATCCCTTGTCTCTTCTCTTCCTCTTTTTTCCCTTAACCCATCATTGTGATGTAAGGATGCACTGTGAGCTGGGACATGAGGAAGACTCACCAGATTGAGCACCAGGATGGAATCCTGTCTCTGTCTTGTCTCAACCTGCTCAGTTTTTATAAGGACACTGCTTTTTGCCTGGGAGGAGCTTTCAATTGAGTATCCCTTAGAGCTACCTTTGGAAAGTACACAAGGTCCCTGAACATTCTAGTTTCTAATCTGGCTCTGACTAAAGAAGAGAGCCTTAGGGAGCACTGGCTTCTAAGGAAATGAAGGCAGAAAATTGAGATTTAAGGTAGTATGATAGCAAAATTAGGAGGTCCCAGTACTCTCCCCCCATCTCCTCCCCCTCCACACACACACAGAAACACCAATTTCACAATTGTTAATGGATGAATATACCTTTGTGAGAATTCCAGAATTCAGATGAAAGATTACAAGACCCCAGTGGAGTACAGAACAAGACAAGTTGAAAAGAGTAAGAAGTAGGGGCTGGCCGAGTGTCACGTTGGTTAGGAGTTGGCTTAGGATGTCAGCTCTGAGCAGCAAGGCCGTGGTTTGGATCCCACATGAGGGCCAGTGATGCTGTGCCCTCTACAGCTAAGATGGTGAGCAACAGCTTGACCTGGAGCTGGGCTGCCATGAGTCGCCAACGACACCGTAGGCTGCAGTGGGCTGCCGTGAGCCACTGTGAGCAGACGTCCAGTGGCTGGTGACCAATCTGCTTCACCTGGGAAGAGCACAATGATAATACCAACATGGGCCAGTGAAGCGACATCCTCCACAACTAGACTGAAGAACAAAAGACAGCCACTTGTCTGTTCCCCTTCCCCGATTCCCCAATGCTGTACCCCTCTCCCAATTCCCCAATGAAACCTTTAAAAAAAAAAAGAATAAGAAGTAAAGTTTTAGTTTACTCACATTACCCTCCTCCAACCTAGCACTGCTCTGTGCCAAGAAAGAGTCCCTCAGCCCATGAGTTCCTCCATGGGTGGGAGAAGAGAGAGCAAGCCCAC
Source organism: Hipposideros larvatus (assembly GCA_031876335.1). Lineage (NCBI taxonomy): Eukaryota > Metazoa > Chordata > Mammalia > Chiroptera > Hipposideridae > Hipposideros > Hipposideros larvatus. The sequence continues at coordinate 49,273,406 of CM063095.1, forward strand.
CCCTGTGTGTGTGTGTGTGTGTGTGTGTGTGTGTGTGTGTGTGTGTGTGTGTGTACACACATGTATAACACGTATTCACGCACACCTAGTCAATTCTCATAATTCTCTGGAGTTTTGTTCTATAAAGTCACTATGAACAATGAATTAGAAAATGTGGAACCATTGCTCCTGGGGAAAATTCAAAGTTAGGTTCCTGTGAATCTCTTGTCAAAAACTTTCTGTCAATCAATCAATCAATCAATCAATCAATCAATATATCACCTTGTTTCATGTATGTTTCTGTATAAAGACACCTCACTAAATACATAGTTCTTACAAATAATTTGTTGTGCAGCCTTTATTTTTTAAGTTTTATTAAAATTATAAAACCAAAAGCAACAAACAAACAAGACAAACAAACATAAAACTCATAGACACAGGCAACAGTTTAGTTATTACCAGAGGGTACGGGAGAGGGCAGAGAGAGAGGGAATGGTAGAAAAGGGTAAAGAGGGTCAACTATATGATGATGGAAGGAGAACTGACTCTGAGTGATGAATACACAATGCAATCTATAGATGATGTATTATATAATAAAATTGTACACTTGGAAACTATATAATTTTACTAACCAATGTCACCCCAATATATTGAATAAAGTAAAAGTTAATTAATTTATTAAAACAACTAAACTAGTACATATATATCATCAAAAGATGAAGGTATAAATAAAATACAATGAATGATTTTTTTACTTTTAAAAAACAGATAACTATACCCCATATGAATTAGCATAGATAGATCTCAAAATATAATATTTAGTGAAACATTTGGCTATGGAATGATACACATTTCATTACTATTTACATTAATTAAAATTTACAAATCCAACACACTTCCCCCAAATTTTTATATTTGAAACAATAAATTGAAACTTTCATAAAGACAAAACTGCATGTAGTAGTCATTCCTGCTTCTGAGGATAAAAAAACAAACAAACTGGACTTGGACTGGAGTAATAGCCATAGGTCATTTCAACTTAAATTCTCATGCATTTGATTAAAAATAGCATTTGAGATAAAAAATTATAGTAATCATGTTTTTTTAATTTCTCAGTTATGAGAACAAAGATGTTTATTCCATATTTTTGTTTTTTTAAAATTGAGGAAAAATTTAGAACTTAAAAATTGGGGAGGAAAAAAGCAATGTTAACAAATGTAACGATGAGATGGTCATTGCATGGACAATTCACTCTCACACAAAGTGAACTGATGCAAACAATTCTTGCTTCCACAATAGGGATTGGTCCTTGAACTTTAAATATTATAAACATTATTCAAATCATAGAATCAATAAGAAACCAAGATTAAATCCCCTAGAATGTAATTCGGCAGAACTAAATTTAAACAGAGAAAACTCTTTCTGGCAATAGCACACCAGTTTTCTTTTCGGGATCAAAATGTTTGGTAAACAAAGGAGATGGAACTCCCTATTTTTTAATAAAGACATGAAGCACTCGCTTTCGTATCTGTTTGGTCCTTACACCATAAATGATGGGGTTGAGTGAGGGCGGAATAACCAAATAGAGGTTGGCAACAAGAATGTGAATATAGCGGGGTATGCTGTGTCCAAATCGGTGAGTGAGGAAAGAAAAGACTGAGGGGATATAGAAAACACAGAGGACCACAACATGGGAGCCACACGTGCTAAGGGCTTTTAGCCGTGCATCTTGTGATGGAAGGCGGAAGACAGCACGGAGGATGTAAACATAGGAGATGCCAATAAGGACCAGGTTCATAAAAAAGAGAGAGACTACAAAGAGCCCATAGATAGCATTGATCCGGATGTTTCCACAGGACAGCTTTGCAATGCCCATGTGCTCACAGTAGGAATGAGCTATTATCCGAGCCTGACAAAAGGGTAGGCGGCAGATGAGATAGATCATGGGAAGTATAAGCAGGACTGGTCGAATTACAATGTATAAACTAATGCCCACCAGCACCCGGGATGTCAAGGTGGTCGTGTAGTGGAGTGGAGCACAGATCGCCACATAACGGTCAAAGGCCATGGCCACCAGCACCTCAGCCTCCATGCCAGTGAAGGTATGGATCAAAAACATCTGGGTCACACAAGTTCCAAAGTTAATCTCATGTGCATCAAACCAGAAGATACCCAGCATGCGGGGTACAGAAGTTGTAGAAAGGGCCAAATCAATTGTTGAAAGGATGGCCAGAAAGTAGAACATGGGCTCCCGGAGGGTCTGCTCGGTCTTGATGACTAGCAGGATTGTGGCATTGCCCAGTAATGCCACAAGGTAAACAGAGCAGAAAGGCAGGGAGAGCCAGGCATGGACCTCTTCCAGACCTGGGATCCCAATGAGGAAAAACGTGGCGGGGTGAAAAAGGCTCCTGTTGTGATAAAACATCCTTCTAAATGACTAAGTAGGAGAAGCTCTGACTCCTAGGAGAGAGGAGAAAAAGAATACATTTGATAAGAGGTGGATATAAAAATGATTAGTTTAGTGCTTTGAACTATAATGAAAATAAAAACATTTGCCACTTGGAAGGGCATATTCATGTTTTTTAAATTCTTAATCAAGCCATACTCATATGAATGGTTCATTCTCAAAGCACTTATACAGGTTTAATTCTAATTTATTCACATGCAAGTTTTATCAGTAAGCTCATGGCTCAGTTAGAAGACATAAAACTTGATATTATGTATGGAAAATTTAGTATGTCCCATACATTTTGTGAAGCTCCTGTCTTAAGAGGCATACATGAAAAATCAGGGATGCACAAATGGAAATGCAAACATAATCAAACAAGAAATAGACAGATGAGAAAGTAAAGTCAAAGGCACAGCTGTACAAGGCAACTCCATAATTAGAAAATGCAGAAATTTTCTAATGATTCATTCATCATCTATTGACATAAAGAAAATACTAAGATGAAGACTAATATCGTGTCAAAAAAACAGAAACAGATTACCAAAGATACACAGTATCACAAATAAAAGTACAAAAACTCTGGGACACCTGCCCAGGAGCAAACACAGGCTGGGTCACATACCTCTATACTTTAAAGAGCCCAGAATGAAAAATAATAATAAACCTTCTGCATATGTTTATTGATGTTTCTATTCTTCCAAAGTCAGCCCATTTCATAGCAGGTCATTTTATTTATTTATTTTTTTAGTTTTTAATTAAAGTTTATTGGGGTGACAATTGTTAGCAAAGTTACACAGATGATTGGATAAAGAAAATGTGGTATATATACACAATGGAATACTATCTTGCCATAGGAAAAGATAAAATAGTACCATTTGCAGCAACATGGATGAATCTTAAGATTATAATGCTAAGCAAAATAAGTCAGACAGAAAACATTAAGAACCATATGATTTCACTAACATGTAGTATATAAAACTGAAAACAACAGAAGAACAAGAAAAACAGATAAAGAAACAAAATTCATAGACACAGGCAATAGTTTAGTGGTTACCAGAGGGTAAATGGGGAACGGGGTGGTAGATGAGGGTAAACAGGATCAAATATATGGTGATAGAAAGAGAATTGACTCTGGGTGGTGAGCATGTCCTTCTAGAGCAGCGGTTCTCAACCTACCTAATGCCGCAACCCCTTAATACAGTTCCTCATGTTGTGGGACCCCCAACCATAAAATTATTTTCGTTGCTACTCTATAACTGTAATTTTGCTACTATTATGAATCATAATGTAAATATGATTTTGTTTTCCAATGGTCTTAGGAGACCCCTGTGAAAGGGTTGTTCGACCCCCAAAGGGGTCGCGACCCACAGGTTGAGAATCGCTGTTCTAGAGTTATGGTTGTGGTATTTGAAAGTTTCTTTATTAGCTCTCCGCTTCACATCAGTTCCTCTGAGAAAATCTGCTAATTTCCACTTCCACAAAACTAGCATGTACTGGGCTCATTCCTGCTGCCTGCCTGAATCATTGTAAATGCTAGTGGAGGACAACCTAGAAGGCTTCAGGTGGTTATGAACCTAGAGAGTTGGCATTTTGGCATGCACAATCTGGCATAGCAAAATCTAATTGGAGAGAGAATTACCGTCTGTCATTATCTAAAGGAAATAGAGAAGGGCACTTTGCAATGTCTTCAAAATGATGGAGAAGCAACCAGGCACTCACAAACTCAAATAATGAAATAAAGGAACTTTCTGGGTCACCAACTTGAGGCAGATTGGTTCAACATCAGAATAAAGTAGACAAACTTTTATCCTTTATATAGCTTCATATTTTTATGGGAAATATATTAAGATAAAAACAGAATATAAGTGCTATATGTATTCTGATATTATGTGACAGAGAGAGCGAGAGAGACAGAGAGAGACAGAGAGAGAGAGAGAGAGAGAGAGAGAGAGAGGGAGAGAGATTGGAGAGAGAGAAGAGCTGTATTTTGCAATGCCTCTCTTATGTATTTTTTTAAGAACTAAAACGTCCAGCTAATGGCTATTGCTCAGAGGAAGGATGTTGGCCAGGACACTTTATATGATTCTAGATGCCCTGATGCCTACTTGGGTTCATCTCTGTAAATACACTTTCAATAATATGTCACTGCTCACCTCATAGTTTTATCATGCTTCTGAGTCCATTTCAATCCCTATAAGCAGAAATTACACTTCATGCACTAACTATATAATCATTTTGTGAATAAATTTTAAATGCTTTGGATCTTCTAGATATTTTTAAGGATTCCCAGTCTCCATTTATAAGTTGCAAGTGTCCCCCCCACCCCCACCTTTTAGATTCAGAAATTGGGCTACATGATGCATATCATACCAAGCCTAGCAGTTCTCAGCTACCTCTCTTTTTATCATTTGACTTCAGAACATACCTTAATCAAAAGCAAATTCACCTGCGATGCTTCATTCTTCAATAAGAATAGAGACACAAGTAAAATATCGAGCAGCAAAGCTCTATGGCTCTTTTTTTATACAGTCGAAGGAAAGCACTTTGATGTTAAGGCTGCAGCTGCTTATGACGTTGGAAAAACTGAGTTAACTGTTAACTACTGTAATGGTGTCCTGGGATTTACTCCTCTGAGATTGCTGACAAACCTCCTAGACTATGGTTTAGAAAAGCAGACGCCCACGCCCCAACCAAAAAAAGAAAAAAAAGAAAAGAAAAGTGATAATGATAGGAATTTATATAGAGCAAATTACAAATGTGGGGCAAAACCACACAGATATTATCATTTATTTATGGCATAAAGGTAGTTACATTTCATCTTCTTCTAAGTGACATTTTCCAGCCAAATTCTATGGGTTGTTGTTCCTAGAGAAATTAATATTTAATCCTTATTCTAAATTCAAACATAATAACCTGGCTTAGGAGACTCCACTTCAGCTTAGCTCTCACTCACTATCCCCTTCAATGACCACGTGTTTTAGGTTTATTGACAACTTAAATCTAGGGATTCAGATATGTGAGTCTTTGGTCCCACCCTCTTCTGTCCATGATTGTTCCTCTCAATTTTCCCTTTGACAAATTTTCCAATCTCTGTAACAGAGGCCATAAAAATGAATGGTAAAAATGTCCAATACTCTAATTGGTCCAAATCAGTTCACAAACTGATTTCCCAAGTACTAGTATGTCATCTTGAGTGATTTACTAATCATCTCTAGGGTCAGTTTTCTCAACTGGAAAATTAGGAATGATAATCCCAACAACACAGAATATTTTGAGGAATACATTAAATAGTGAACCTTAGGCACTTAAGACAATACCTGGCACATTTAAAGTGTTTAATTAAAATAGAATTGAGCTCACACCACTCCCTTCATATACCTTGGACCTATGTAAGCCACACTGAGAAATCTTTCATGCTACTAAGTCTATAATATTTGGTTTGGAAGTTCTCCTATATCTTAAACCTTTTCCATCATTTTACAGTCAAATGTATACATAGTTCTTATTCTCATGAGAATAAAATTGTTTCACATGGAAGAATTATATCTCTTTATTGCACACTTGAGCAGACGTCTTAGACAATACTTAAGAAAAAGCATAATCAGGCTTAAGATATAAAGCACAAACTACAAAGCATGAAGTTAAATCCTTTTGACATTTTTGTCTTTCCAGTTATAGCAGACAAACCTTAAACTGAATCTCTGAAAATTTTAAATTTCATATATATATATATATATATATATATATATATATACACACACACATATACATATACATTACATATACATATACATATGCATATACATATACATACAGTTGACCCTTGAACAATATGGGTGTGAATTGCACAGGTCCACTTACATGCAGATTTTTTCGATAAGTATAGTCCGTTCTATGTCTCCACAGGTTTTGCATTTACTGATTCAACCAACTGAGGATACAAAACCAGCATTTTAGCATCCCCAACCACAGGTTCCCATCCACAGGTTCCCATCCATGGATGGAAAATAATGCTTTGGATCTGGGGTTGTTTGAATCCCTGGATGTGAGGACGTAAAGCATGGACTGTAGTTAAGTTTTGGGGGAGTCCAAATTTATATTGGGATTTTTCACTTGTTGCAGGTCAGTGCCCCTAACCCACACAGTTTTTAAGGGTTATATATATTTGAATATGTCATTTTCCTGGACACTGTGTGTATGTATCTGTTAAATTCAGAGTTAATTTTAACACATGGATTAAGAAACATTAGACAAGCTCATACTCCTTTTTCTGATGGTTGTGCATGAAGAAGCATCTATTCCTGTGTTTCTGCTCAGAGAAATCTCAGGACCATTGCAAGAGTCAGCCTTAGGATCAAGATAAGTCACAGAATGTCAACTCTGAAATACTGAAAGAAACGTATTCCATGCAGACAAAAAAATTGGACCTACTTTTTGGTGACAAGGAGCTCAGACCAATGTTATTAGTTTGTTTTAAGGTGAGACAACATTTCCTCCAATGTTTAAGTAAGTTAAGTAAGATCAGGTTGCCCTTTGCTTAAAATTTTCTGTCCTAAGGATACACAATTTAACCCTTTTTTGTTGTTGTTTTCTGTGAGACCTTCCTACTTTGTCTTGTTGTTCCAATAAGGACTTCTTTTATTTAATGTGTTATTAAGTCTAAGTATTAAGGGGTATATGCAGTGTACATTCGAAGTGCTTTTTACATATTAACCTTTTTAATCTTCAAAACAGCAACCCTGTGACATAGGTGCAATGTTTATTTACATTATACAAACGGAAACTTTGAACTATAGAAAACTTTAACAGCTTTTCCAAGGCCATACATCTAGAAAGTAACAAAAATGGAATTTGAATCCATGTGTCTAATTCCAAAATCTATGATAGTAATCATATATTATACTGCCTCCTTTTTCTGTTTTTGGATCTCAAGCCTATTTTTTTTTAAATTGGGGAATTGGGGGAGGGAACAGCATTGGGGAATCAGGGAAGGGGAACAGACAAGTTGCCGTCCTTGTGTTCTTTAGTTGTGGAGGACGTCGCTTCACTGGCCCATGTTGGTATTATCATTGCACTCTTCCAGGCTGAGTCAGTTGCTCGCCGGCCATTGGACAGTCGCTTCCGGTGGCTCACAGCAGCTCATGCCGCCAGGCCTCATGCTAACTGCCAGCCACTCACAGTAGCTCATGGTAGCCCACTACAACCCCACTGCAGCCTATGCCTTTGCTGGTGACTCATGGCAGCCCAGCTCCAGGTTGAGCTGTTGTTCACCATCTTAGCTGTAGAAGGTGCAGTGTCACTGGCCCATGAGGGAGCCAAACCGGTGGCCCTGCTGTTCAGAGCTCGCATTCCCAAGCCAACTCCTAACCAACATGCCACTCAGCCAGACCTCAAGCCTATTTTACTTTATTTATTTTGGAGGCGGGTGGTACATGAGGGTAAAGGGGATCAAACCAATATTATGTTTCCAGAAGCCTGATACTATCTAAAGTCAAGACAAGTTGCTTGTACTATCACCACTTTTTCTGTTTAGAAGAACCCCAGACTTGCTACAAAGAGTTAGGGGGAAAATGAATGAGAATTGCCTCTGAAGAGGGAATAAAGATTGTCCCATATGAAGACATTGCTGGAATGTCCTGGTTATGGTATTTTTATCAACCAGGTCAAGCCCTCTGATTCTCCCTTTGGATGTACTCTTCAGATCAAATGCTGTACCTGAAACAATTATGCACCTGGGTTAGAAAAGGAGTTCCAGGGAGGCCTATATATTTTGTTCAAGCAGCTAGTACGGCTATTCCTGAATATTACACAGCAATGTATCTGCCACACTCTTTTTGCTAAATGAATTATAAAGAGACACCCTTATTCTAGCGACTATAATTCTGGTTGTTTGTCATTGTTGTTTGTTTTGTTTGTTTTCTTGTTTCATTTTCTAACAATCCTAGAGAAAAAGAGCTAACCTACATGGGCTTGAGGGACAGAAAATAACTTTAAATAAAACCCCTGAAATGACAAGAGACTGGGTATCTTAAATACATCTCTGTTGTCTTATTCAGTGAATTTATTTGGGAGAAATCATTAAGCAGTGAAGGTTAAGATGCTTGTTTATTGCATTCTTGTTAACTCAGTAATGTGGGACTCAGTAATGTGGGTCTCATTACTAGGCATATTTTGAGTATTCTAAGTTATCTTACACTGATTTAGACCTCATTATTAAAAATCCAGATTCAATAAAGTATTATATCATTTAGCATGAACCTAAGATATATGATGGAGTGATTTCTTCACTCTAAAGTTATATTACTTACTTATCGATAAACATTTATAATATTTTAAAAACAAACAAAATATTTAAGCTTCAGATACAAGAAGGCATAGACTGTTTTTTCCTAGCTCCTTCAAATTTAGCATCCTAACAATGGGACAGGAGACAACCAAAGGAGAGCTCTGAAAAGGTGGTATGATGAACCTGAGTTGGTTTGAGACTCTAAGATTGGAGGAACAGCCCAGTACTAGGGCATGTTGTTTCCCCTCTATCCAACTGAAGAAGTCCCAGCAAGTCCTGATTCCTAATTTAGAAATAGAATGCAGCATAGGTGCACTCATTCTTTCTCAAATGGATAGGGTTGTTTCTAGTTTACTATTTAAATTTACCTATTTTTTATTTTGACTTTTTAAAATATTCTTCATCAGTTTTTACAGTACTATGTTTCCATATGGGATCACTTTTTTTATCTTGAAAACCACTTATTATTTCCATTAATGTTCTGCTGGTATAGAATGATCTCAGCTATTGTGTATTTGACATAGATTTATTTTGAACTCATATTTTTATTTTTAAAATATCTAATAGCTTTTTGGAGGTATAATTGACATACAATAATTTATACAAATTTAAATTGTACAATTTGAGAAGTGTTGACATACATAAATCTATGCAACCATCTTCACAATTAAGATGATGTATCATACACAAACATTTTTTGTTAGAAGATTGTCATTGCATTTTTTTATTAGCTTCAGGTATGCAAACAATATAGTGATTAGACATTTATATACCTCACAAATTAATAACCCCAAAGTCTATTACCCACCTGACATTGTACATAGTTATTAGAACATTATTGACTATATTCTCTATATTATACTAAATATCCCTGTGGCTGTTTTTTAAAATTATAGTTGGCATCCAATATTATTTTATATTACTTTTAGGTGTACAGTATAGTGGTTACACATTTATATAATTTATGAAGTGATCTCTCTGATAAGTCTAGTACTCACTCATCTGACAAAATAGTTTTTAGACTATTATTGACTGTATTCCCTCTACTATACTTTACATCTCCGTGATTCTATTTTAACTGCCAATTTGAACTTCTTAATCCCCTCACTTTTCTTACCCAGCCTTCCAAACCCCCACCCACCCGGTAACCTTCATTTTGTTCTCTGTATCTTTGTGTCTGTTTCTGTTTTGTTTGTTCATTTATTCTGTTCTTTAGATTCCATATATAAGTGAGATTATATGGTACTTGTCTGTCTCAGTCTGACTTATTTCACTTAGCATTGATACCATCTAGATCCACCCATATTGTCACAAATGGTAAGATTTCATTCTTTTTATGGCTGTGTAATACTCCATTGTATATATGTACCACCATTTCTTTATCCAGTCATCTATTGATGAGCATTTCAGTTGCTTCCATATCTTGGCTCTTGTAAATAGCGCTGCAGTGAACATAGTGGTGCATATATCATTTTGAATTAGTGTTTTGGATTTGTTTGGATAAATACCCAGAAGTGAAATTACTTGGTGATAAGGTCATTCTATTTTTAATGTTTTGACAAACCTCTATATTGTTTTCCATAGGGGCTTCAGCAATTTGCAATCCCACCAACAGTGCATAAGGGTTTCCTTTTCTCCACATCCTTGCAATCACTTGTTTGTTGATTTATTGATGATAGCCATTTTGACAGGTGTGAGGTGATATCTCATTGTGGTTTTTATTTGCATTTCTCTGATGATTAGTAGCATTGAGCATCTTTTCATATATCTATGACAATCTGCAGGTTCTTTTTAGAGAAATGTCTATTCATGTCCTCTGCCCATTTGTTAATTGGGCTGTTTGGTTTTTTTGGTGTTAAGTTGTTTGAGATTTTTATAGATTTTGGATATTAACCACTTATCAGATGTGTCATTAGCCAGCATCTTCTCCCATTCAGTAGGATGTCTTCATTCTGTTGATGGTTCCCTTTGCTGTGTAAAACTTTTTAGTGTGATGTAGTCTCATTTATTTATTTTTTCTTTTGTTTCCCTTGCCTGAGGAGATATATCAGTGAAAATATTACTAAGGGTAATATCTGAGAGTTTACTGCCTATATTTTCTTCTAGGAGCTTTATGGTTTCAGTTCTTACATTTAAGTTTCTAATTCATTTTGAGTTTATCCTTGTATATGGTATAAAAAGGTTGTCTGGTTTCATTTTTTTCCTGCACCATTTATTGAATAGACTGTCTTTACCCCAGTGTATATTCTTGCTTTCTTTGTCATAAATTAAATGCCCATAGAAGAATGGATTTATTTCTGGGCTCTCTATTATGTTCCATTGATCTACGTGTCCATTTTTATGCCAGCACCATGCTGTTTTGATTACTATGGCCTTGTCATATAGTTTGATATCAGGTAACATGATACTCCCAGCTTTGTTCTTCTTTCTCAAGATTGCCATGGCTATTTGGGGTCTTTTATGGTTCCATATAAATTTTGAGATTATTTGTTCTAATTCTGTAAAAAATGTCATTGGCATTTTGATAGGGATTGCATTGAATCTATAGACTGCTTTGGGTAGTATGGACATTTTAAATATATTAATTTTTCTTATCTATTAACATGGTGTATGTTTCCATTTATTTGTATCTTCTTTAACTTCTCTCTTCAATGTCATAATCTTCTGAGTACAGGTCTTTTACCTCTTTGGTTAAATTTAGTCCTAGATATTTTTTGAGCAGTTATAAATGGGATTGTTTTTTTCATTTCTCTTTCTGATAGTTCATTAGTGTCTGTAAAAATGCAATTGATATCTGGATATTAATTTTGTATCCTGCTCCTTTACTGAATTCATTTATCAGTTGTAATAGTTTTTTGGTGGAATTTTTGAGGTTCTCTGTATATAATATAATGTCATCTGCAAATGACAGTTTTACTTATTTCTTTTCAACTTGGATGGTTTTTATTTATTTATTTATTTTTATATAATTGCTATCATTAGTACTGCCAGTAGTGTGCTAAATAAAAGTGATGAAAGTAGCCATGCTTGTTTTCTTCCTGATCTTAAGGGGACAATTAAACATATTCTGATATCTCTGCAATACTTTCTTCCTGTCATCCTGCCCATTTCCAGGTCAGTCAACTGCTTTCTGTCATTATACATTAGTTTATATTTTCTATAATTTATCTGAATAAAATCACACAGTATGTATAATTTTTAAATAGCAGCTTTATTGAGATATAGTCTACATACAATGAAATACTTCCTTTTGAAGTGTACCATTCAGTGATTGTTAGGGTATTCATTTACAAAGATTTGAAACTATTATGCTATATAATTTTGAAATATTTTATTGACCCCCATAAAGTAACTCTATGAGCTTTGGAAGCCATTCCCTAGTGTCCCAATCCCACAGCCAATGGCAATCATTAATGTGCATTCCAGCACTGTGGGATGGCCTATTCTGGACATTTCATACAAATGGAATCATGCATTATAATATGTAGCCTTTGGTGTCTGCTTCTTTCACACAGCATTATGTTTTCAAGGTCCATTTATTCTGTAGCATGTATCAGTATTTAACCCCTTTTATGACCAAATAATATTCATTGTACAAATATAATGCATTTTGTTTATTCATTCTTCAGTTAATGGGCATTTGGGTTATTGCCACTTTTGGGCTATTATGACTAATGCTGCTATGAACAATCATGCACAAATTTTTTTGTGGATATATGCTTTAAATTCTCTTAGTTACATGCCTCAGAGTAGAAACGATGGATCATACAGTGAGTCTATCTTTAATATTTTGAAGAACAGTTGAACTGTTTTCTAAAGTGGCTGAACCATTTTGTATTAGATTTTGTCAAAATCTGTTTTCTATATCTATGGAGATAATCATGGTTTAATAATTTATTTTATTAATATAGTGTAATACTTTAATTGAATTAACATCAATGTTGAGTTCCTGGGATGAATTCCACTTAAATACAATGTATAAACTTCTTTACATGTTACTGGATTAGGTTTGCTGATATTATGTATTTTCATGTCTGTATTCAATAAGGATCCTTGCTCTGCAGTTACCCTTCTTTCAATATGTTTGTCTGGGTTAGATATCTGGGTAATAATGGCCTTGTGGAATGAATTGGGAAGTATTTACTATTCATATACTTTGGAAGAGTTTGTGCAGTATTGTGAGACATTAATTCCTCTTTAAACATAGAGTTCACCAGTGAAGATGTTTGGACCTGGAATTTTCATTGTGGGAAGTATTTAACTACTAATTCATTTCTCTATATTTTAAATGCCTTTTCAGATTACGTTTTTCTTTTCAAGTTATCTATGAAGATATATCTTTAAAATTCTACAAGAATATAAAAATATCCATAAATATATTTTGAGATAAACAAAAACTGACAGATTTCATTGCCTGCCAACAACAAGAGATGCTAATAGATTAGTACCAGCTAATGGAAAATGACAGAAGATTTTAAGTGGGTCTAAATGAAGAAATAAAGATCACTGGAAATGTTAAATAATTATATTATCTCTTTAAAGCATAGAATGGCAGCCAACAGATACATGAAAAAAACGCACAACTTCACTAGCTATTAGGGAAATGCAAATCAAAACCAAAACAAGGTACCACTTCATATCTTTTAGAATGGATATTATCTAAAAGACAAGCAATAACAAGCATTGGAGATATAGAGAAAAAGGAGCTCTCATACACTGCTGGTGGAATTGTGAACTGGGACAGCCACTATGGATAACAGTATAGAGGTTCCTCAAAAAATTAAGAATACAATTACCGTATGTCCCAAATATCCTTCTTCTGGTTATCTACAAAAAATATCTGAAAACATTCATCTGTAAAGATATATGTACCCCTATGTTTATTGCAACATTATTCATGGTGGCCAAGACATGGAAACAACCAAAATGTCCTTTGATAGATGACTGAATAAAGAAGATGTGGTACATATATACAATGGAATATTACTCAGCCACAAGAAAAGATGAAATACTGCCATTTGCGACAACATGGATGGAACTTGAGATTATCATGCTAAGTGAAATAAGTGAGACAAAAAACTTCGAGAACCATATAATTTCACTCGTATGTAGGATACAAAATTGAAAGCAACAAATAACCAAAACAAACAAACAAAAACTCATAGACACAGACAACAGTATGGTGATTAACAGAGGGTAAATGGGGAGACAGAATGGTAGAAGAGGGTACAGGAGGTCAAATATTTGGTGATAGAAGGAGAACTGACTCTGGGTGGCAGGCACACAATGCAATATGTAGATGATGTATCATAGAATTGTGCACATGAAACCTATATAATCTTACTAACCAATGTCACCCCAATAAATTGAATAAAAAATTAATAAAAAAGAATACTTAGAATAATGTGGAGAAAAGATAAGTAAATAATAAAGTATATAATGAGTTTTGTGCCCAAAAACTTTTACTACTTTGAATGATTGCAAAAGCAAAATATTTCAATGGACAAAATGTCATATTCACACAAAGATATTACTATTATAAAATACATTAGGAATTTGCATATACTGTACACACTTTTATTTATAATATACATGAAATATATAAAACAATTCATGATATAATTCCAATAAAAAAGTCAATCATGCAGAACATGTTTTGAAATAGCATACAATATTAAAATGTTTTATGGTCATTACAATATAGATAACAAATTTTCTTTCATTCTTATTTATGAAGTTTAAAATTTTTAAATAATGATCACACAATAATTTCACAATGAAAACCATCATAAATGAATATTACTAAAAACATCATTTTACTCAGAACTACTGTCAAATAGAGTATGCTAAAACATTTGGCTTTCCATGATTTTAAAATATAATCTGACACTCTCTGTCTGTCTAGGTAACTATTGTCATTCCTCCAAAAGCTCTAGATATATTAAACCTTATATTAAAAATAATCAATTCATATATATAACTTCAAAATTTATAGGAACAATTATTAAAGGATAAGTAAGGGGGCCTAGCATATACCTGCAAACACAAGGTACAATTATCTTTCAAAGACTAGGAGAGATATGAATGTGTTTCTATGTCTTGAGGATGTTAAGCCTGGGGCAAGAAGGAGTAAAGGGCAAATTTCTAACAAATTAGGTGAAGTTGCACAGTAGTGTCTTCATTACACAAAATCTATACCCTAGTTGGGTTTTGTGGTGAATGGCACAGTGTGTCATCCATGTTCCTCTTTCAGATCTGAAGTACTCATTCCTCCAACTACTGGGAATATGAATGAGCGCCCTTAGCTCAGTCTCTTTGATTCTTGTCTTGTCTAGTGAGACCTGCCTAGCCCAAGATCAAGTCACCCTCTCCGCCACGCCAGTATAACTTGTTGATGAAGCAGTATAAAAGGTTACTTAATTCATCCCAGTTCAGTTCAACTGTGAAAGCCATCCCAAATCCAGAGATCCCTGTATAAACGTCTGGCTGATACTTTTGTTGTCACTTCATCACAAATCATTTTCACCAACTCCCTTTATCCACCTCACCCAGGTGACGATCTTGAGAGCAAAGCTGTATTAGTTTTCTAATGCTGCTGTTAACAAATTACCAGAAATTTACCACCTTAAATCAACACAAATTTATTATCTTACGGTTCTGTTTATTAGAAAGCTGATGAGTTTCTCACTGGGCTAAATAAAGTCAAGGTATCAGCAGGTCTGAATTCCTTTCTGGAGACACTAGAGGAGAATATTTTTCGTTGCTTTGTCTAGCTTCTGTAGACTGCCTACACTTCTTAACTCATGGCTCTCTTCTCCATTTTCCTTTTTTTTTTAGCTGAGCCATTCTGACACCTGTTGGCAGCTCAGCTCGGACCGGGAATCAAACTGGTGACCCTGTTGCTCAGAGCTCGCACTCTTGAGCAAGCTCTTAACCAACTGAGCCACTTGGCTGCCCTCTTGTCTCCATTTTCAAAGCCAGCAAGGAAGGGTTGAGTGAGCCCTTCTTATACAGTCGTACTCTGACTTTGCTTTTGTCATCACATCTTCTCTTACTCTAATTCTTCTGCTTCCATTGTCCACTTTTAAGGGCCTTTGTGATTACACTGGACATATCTGGATAATCCAGGATACTCCAGCAATATGAAAGTAAGCTAATGAACAAAATTAATTCCATCTGCAGCCTTAATTCTCCTTTGCCATGAAACTTAACATATACAGATTCTGGAAATCAAGACATGGACATCTTTAAAGGGGCATTATTCTGTTTACCAAAACATCAGAGTAAGCTCCCTACGTGCAAATCTTCATCTCAGAATGTATTTTCTAAGAAACCCAACTTGCAAAGTCTGTTTAGCCAGAGTCTTTGAAGAGTCCAGCAAGAAATCACAATGGCAAAGAAAAACTCACAATAAATAATTACCAAACATTCAAAGATTATCTACAACATTAAAAGAAAACAAGCAAACAATATAGTAAGAAACTGTGTGAAATAGTATTAAAAATAAACCAGTTCAGAGTTTTAAAATACATGAAGTTAGCAGCCTTAAAGAGATGAGAGACAAAAGATGAGAGATGTGTGTGGGGGGGGGGGGGAGAGAACGAATTACAATCATGAAGACAGCACAGGTTTTTATGAAAAGGATTGGACATAAAAAATTAAAATATTGGAAAAGAATTATATTTAGGAGATGAATAATAAAATAGGAACTATTGAAAATAAAATTGTGACTTTCAAGAATAGGTGGGTGGATTTTCAGGACCACAGTGAAATAGATAAAGTGATGGAAGGAAAAAAGAAAGAGAAGGAGTTACAACTTTATTTTAAACTATTTATAGAAGAATATGGAAAGAATGTTGGGAAAGAAATATTTTTAACAATTAGGTTGTAAAATCTCCTAGAAGTAATAGATACATAGTCTCAGAATGTAAAGGCCAACTGAATACCAAACATGATTTTTTATTAATTATATATCTAAACTGAATATAATGAAATTTCAGAATATCAAAATTTAGATTATCTCCAAGAAACAGAGGAAAAATTGCTTTCGAAACAATAAAAAAAGGATTGCTTCACATGTTTTATTAACAGCTCTAGTTGCCAGAAAAAGTAGATTCAAGATTCTATAAATTTTTTATTATTCAAATACGAGCACAAATGAGTACATATTTAGACATAAAGATATAATTAATCAAAGCTAGAGAAATTTGGGTTGTAACTAGTGGCACAGGTTGGCTGGGGATAATAAATATATTCTCCATGAAGATTTTGAATCCCAGACAAAGAAGATATTCATCAAGATTGATTGCAGAAATAGATTATCTAAAATACACACACACTCATATAGTCAAATAAAAATGGTCATTTAAAAAGTTTCTTAAAGCCTGGAAACAAAATTGCAGACAATTCCAACATGAGAGATACAGATATGAGAAAAACAGGAAATGGCAAAAGGGGGCTAAAATTTCTATTTTGTTCAGAATAGGGCTGTTATAAATTAGTTTAATGAGAAAATGAATACTTAATGTTAAGAAACAAAGTTAAATTAGGAAATCATGAATATCAGGAAAAGAAAAGTATTGGAAAATACGAAATTAAAAAATGTGATCAAAGCCTAAGAAAGCAGAAATATGTTCTAATTGGTTATAATCCTGCTACCTAATAATTCTACCTCAAAATATAAAACCTGAATAAATTATCTAAAAATATACAAAAAAAATAATGAAAGGACATGCAGCATATTTTCTAATTAATTAATAATAACATGAATATCTATTAACGGGTGAATACATGAATAAAACCAATGTTACAGAACAAAACACAAAATATTTATTTTATATACATTAATAACAAATGATCTGAAGGGCCGGCCGAGTGGCTCAGTTGGTTAAGAGCTCACTCAAGAGTTTGAGCTCTGAGCAACAGCGGTTCGAGTCCAGCCTGAGCTGAGCAGCCGCTGAGCTGCCAACAGGTAGCAGGATGGCTCAGCTAAAAAAAAAAAAGATAATAACAAATAATCTGATTAAAATAATGTGATTGCTGGTAAAATTAAAATATTTTGTTCTGAGATGTTAGAAAAACACATGATAGAATTTGCCTCTTGAAAAATAGGAGAGAAAATGTGTTGTGACAGTGTTAAAGGGCGTTTCAATTTTCATTCTGTATATGTTTCATTAAACATTATCTTTGAAATAAGAGTAATGTTTAAAGTTGTTAATTTGTGAATTGTAGGAATAAAAATGTTTGCTATGTTTTTACTTTAGTTTCTTTTTTAAAAAATCTGAAAAAGAAAAAATAATATATTTTTAAAATAAATAATATATTTTTTAAAAATCTGAAGAAGACAAAATAATATTATATTTTTTAAATGGAAGCCAATGTGACAAGTTTGATGATACGAAAGGTCATTGCTTGGTCTTTGGGAAATTTTATTATTGAATCACTTGAAAGCCCTACAACTCATAGAAAAAAATTGCTTTTCTTAGCTTGTGTATTAAACTTCGTGGGAAAAATAGAGATAGATTATAGGCCTAGGGTTAGAGGCCTTGGAATTGGGGATGGATTATTTAAGGGTCTAGTGTAGATTGAGAATAAAATTGAATAA
The DNA here is from genome assembly GCA_031876335.1 of Hipposideros larvatus. NCBI lineage: Eukaryota > Metazoa > Chordata > Mammalia > Chiroptera > Hipposideridae > Hipposideros > Hipposideros larvatus. The sequence continues at coordinate 49,291,724 of CM063095.1, forward strand.
TGTGATAAGCAAAAGCTAGAATACATCACATAGAAAGAGAGAAATGCTATAAGTAATTTGATTACAATACCATTTTATGCTTATACTATGGGCCTGAATGCAAAAAGTCAGTCAGTGATGGTATTGTTGGTATTACTGAGAAATAGTTTTGCATTATGTCTGTTTTGGCAGACATTCTTATGTATTTGGCAGACCATTCCAATTTAAGTTACAGATTTGCCAATGATTTTTTGAACCCATGAACTTGGCTTTTATTTTAAAAGCACACAGGATGAATGCTACATGAGGCCAAACATTTGTGTTAGATTTATTGATGTATCCCTAGCAATTAAAAAAATTTAAGACATACAATAGATACAAAATAAATATATATTGAATAAATGCATGAATTAAGTAAGTAGGACATAGGTTTAAAATATTCAGTGCCACATTTCTCTAATTATAAAGAACAAAAGACCCAGATACGTTCTTTCCGCAGAAAAGAAGTAGCCTTATGCTATCAAGGACTCCGCATGAAGATATGCAAACAGATGACATTTAACTTTCTTCCAAGATAGCCTATTAGCATTTGAATTTGAGATTCAATGAAGTTTCCACAGTCTTAAAATCTATTAGTCAAAGACAAGAAAACTTAACTTGTATCACAACCTGGCAGCAACAGGTTAGGACCAGGAGATACTCATTAAGGCAAGAACACACAAGCCTTCTTAACAAAACCATTAATAAAAGAATGTGGTAGGAGTCTTATTTTTTAGCAAAGACATTGACCACTCTCTCTCGTATCTGTTTGGTCCTTACACCATAAATGATGGGGTTGAGTGAGGGCGGAATAACCAAATAGAGGTTGGCAACAAGAATGTGAATATAGCGGGGTATGCTGTGTCCAAATCGGTGAGTGAGGAAAGAAAAGACTGAGGGGATATAGAAAACACAGAGGACCACAACATGGGAGCCACACGTGCTAAGGGCTTTTAGCCGTGCATCTTGTGATGGAAGGCGGAAGACAGCACGGAGGATGTAAACATAGGAGATGCCAATAAGGACCAGGTTCATAAAAAAGAGAGAGACTACAAAGAGCCCATAGATAGCATTGATCCGGATGTTTCCACAGGACAGCTTTGCAATGCCCATGTGCTCACAGTAGGAATGAGCTATTATCCGAGCCTGACAAAAGGGTAGGCGGCAGATGAGATAGATCATGGGAAGTATAAGCAGGACTGGTCGAATTACAATGCACATGCTGATACCCACCAGCACCCGGGATGTCAAGGTGGTCGTGTAGTGGAGTGGAGCACAGATCGCCACATAACGGTCAAAGGCCATGGCCATCAGCACCTCAGCCTCCATACCAGTGAAGGTATGGATCAAAAACATCTGGGTCACACAAGTTCCAAAGTTAATCTCATGTGCATCAAACCAGAAGATACCCAGCATGCGGGGTACAGAAGTTGTAGAAAGGGCCAAGTCAGTTGCTGAAAGGATGGCCAGAAAGTAGAACATGGGCTCCCGGAGGGTCTGCTCAGCCTTAATGACTAGCAGAATTGTGGCATTGCCCAGTAATGCCACAAGGTAAACAGAGCAGAAAGGCAGGGAGAGCCAGGCATGGACCTCTTCCAGACCTGGGATCCCAATGAGGAAAAATGTGGCTGGGTGAAAAAGGCTCCTGTTGAAGTATATCATGTTGTCACTTGTCAAAGATCAAAGGAAGTGAAGCTGCTCCTCCTATGGGAGGGGGCGGGAACTAAAAATAGAGAGGGGTGGGGTATCAGGATAAGAGAGATCAGAGGAAGAAGCAGATGGTACATAAATTGCTAGCTCAGTGTTTCAGCAGAGTTGATGGCATGTTTACTACATGAGTAGGCCTGTTACTGATGGGCATATGTTGAATCAGCCCCATAGCCCTTTATCAGGTCAGGCCAAGGTCATATTCAGAGTTTCCATTCTGCCTACTGATTGAGTTCTAATTCCAAACAAGCTTCCAAACATGGAAGCTTGTAGCAAGCTCAATGCAGATCTCTAATAATTACAGCTTGCTAGTCACTTTGGAATAGACTAGGATATGATGCCTCTCTGGGACATATACTCTCTGGTGAGTGATACTGAAAACATCAAGACTGCACCCAGGGCCAAGTTAATACACTACAGAGGCAGTCAAATATGCTTTTAAGCAATCCATAATGAAAATAAATCATAGATCCAACTGTATAGGTACTCACACAATGAAAGCCTGAATTCTTCTGACTCCTTATTATTTACCATAGAGATACATATGTAAAATCTCTGACCCAAGCACAGGAGCCTCTCACAGACACCAAATCAAATTACAGGAGACACAGTCACAGATTCTCAGATGAGTGCTGGCCCCTTAAGATGTCTGGCCAGGAACAGAAACAGCCATTGTTCATGATTTACACACAATGCAGAGTATCAGGTAGGAAAGGGAAAAGGACAGTTGTCTAATGCCATTTGCCCACCACTTTTGTTCAGTATTCACATTATATCAAGTATTCTCAGAGCACCTATTATTTTACCTGTGTTAATTTTACCACAGCTGTGGAGCAAACACTTGCTTGGCTATTCCTCCTTCCAGTTCAAGACACTGGAAATCGGGGTAGAAAACCCTGACAACCGCAGGTGGTTTGGGTACTAGCAAAGCTGTTTTTTGTAGCTCTCTGGAATAGCAGTATCTATCAATAGAAAAGAATCTACTTGTTCAATTATCTGAAGGGGATGAAAAAAGGTACTTAAATGATACCTTGAAAATGCTACAGAACAAATGAGGCCATTCAGAATGAGGTAAAGAAACTTACCCTAAGGTGTATGGTAGAGCTGCATTTGTAATTAAAGCATAGAAATCCTTTTTTTCATCCTTGGTATAGCTTCACTTTCTTATCATTTTAATTATCTATTTTTTTTCAATAGAGAAAACATACCAAGGTAAAAAAAAGAAAACTGTTTTCTGAGTTCAGCCCAACAGCGAGAGAACAAGTGCTGCGAGGTGTACTGGCTCTTATTCGTATTTTATAAAAACATAGACACCCTGGCCAGTTAAAAACAAAACAAAACAAATAAAACATTGCCTAGCAAAAAGATGATACCCCAGGTCAAAGCTACTGCATCCCTGTTGCTTATGTTGGAGCAACACTAGTAGCCCACTCTCAACAGTAGGTCCCCTGTTCATAGCATCATTCCTTCCTATTGCCATGGCTTTACTTATTTCATCCAATGCAATTGACAGGATGATGTTAAATGCCTTGGACCTTTCTGAGAATTTTTAAAAATAAGCACATACACACACACACACACACACACACACACACACACACACACACGAGACACAGTCACATATTCTCAGACGAGTGCTGGCCCCTTAAGATGTCTGGCCAGGAACAGAAACAGCCATTGTTCACGATTTACACACAATGCAGAGTATCAGTTAGGAAAGGAAAAAGGACAGTTGTCTAACGCTGTTTGCCCACTTTTGTTCAGTATTCACATTATATATACCGGGAGTGCCAAAAAAAAATGCGTACATATGACTTGTATTCACCTTTTGTTATCGGTATATATTATTACAATTTTAATACAGTTTTTTCCTGGCTTAAAATGTGTATACATTTTTTTGGCACCCTCTGTATATTTTATATATATATATTGGGTTGTCGGAAAAGTCATGATGCATTTTTGTTACGAAAAATGTATATATAATATATATACATTTTTATATAAATGTATATAAAATATACATAATTATATATAAATTATACATACATATAATATAGATATAAACATATAAATACATAAAATATATATACAACTCTATATGGCCCAATTCTCAGACTACTCTGCCCATTTACTCCCACACTTATTCACTAGAAATCGGCAGTGGATTGACCTCTTTTTTTCCTTAGCGATCGACAAACACAAAGCATCAAGCAGCACAGCGCTTACTCCTCTTTCTGAGCAGAGCATGCAGAGCATGTTTATATTAGACTTCTAGTACCTAAGGGATTTTTCTAAGAATACATCCCATTTAACCCCAATTTTACACTGAATTCTGCGATTGAGCCCCCACAGGCTGCTCACAAACTTCTAGAGTCTGTTCCAGAAACAGAAAAGCTCAAGAAACGTAGAAGCAAACTGATGTGTATGTAAATAAAAATAAAAAGTGAGGATAAAACATAGTTATTGATATTTGTACTTAACACATTTTGAAAATGGATACATTATATTTCTGAGTGACTATGTAGCCCAATTCTATAAGTTACTGAGGCATTTAGAATAATGTCCTGTATATAGTAAGTTGTCAGTTCTTGTTATTTTAGTAGTAGTAGTATTTCAGGTTTCAGTTCACAAGAATAGCCCCATAGATATTATTCATGAAAAACAGATTGAGGACTCACTATATTAACTCTATAGCCATTTTTCTTCTGAATATTCATGTATATACCTATTAGAATGTAACTTTTTGAATTGAAAGAATTAGATCCCTTTATTGCACAGTATTATTCTCATTATTAAGTTTCTGGGAACCTCCCTAAAATGGGATTTAGCTTAAGAAATAAAGCACTTAATATGAAGCATAAGAAGTAATATCTTTCATCTGACATGGCCAGTCTTCTCCATCATTCTATACAAACACTAAAGCTCTCTCCTATAAATTAAAATTTTTGTTTCCCTGTACATATACAGTGAAACATTCTATTGGGTCCAATTACATATTTACCCATAATCAGAATTAATCTTAAGACATGCTAAAAGCACATTTCTTCCTCTGTGAATGTGAACTTGGACACATCTAAAACACACTAACCTTGAGAGCTACTAAATGATATCTTGGATCCATAAAGGAAGCTGACTTTAGGAGGATCAAGATGAGACAGCATCTCAAGAGCCATTACTACAACAAATGTGGCTCGCAGTGACAACATTTAGTTATTCAAACAGCTCTTATGTGAAACCAGACCAACTATCTGTATTGTTGTAAAAGCCAATAGATTCCCTTTCTGACAATTTGGATTATTTACTCAGAAGCATACAATGTAAACTCTCCCAACAGATATAATTTTTTTTTTTCCTGGAAGACCTCCCTCCCAGTGGTCTCAATTCCACAGCCCCAACCTGAACTGGTTGCTTTTCATGTGTCTTGCTGGGAATACTATGTACTGCTCTCTTGTTTTGGATCCATTGTTCCTCATACCCTATCTCTTGCCATTTCACAGATAGCCCCCTAGTTTCCTTGGAACACATCCTTATGTAAGTTCCAAAGATATGAGGAGTGGGAAGTATAATTTCAAAATCTTTCTGTGACTGAAAATTACTTTGTCCTCTACTATGATGATATTTTTGGTTTAGTCTTTGCTATCAGTTGAATTGTATGGCACCCAAAATTCATACATTAGAGTAACTCCCAGTACCTCAGAATATGACCTTATTTGGAAATACTTGGGTCATTGCAGATATAATTATTTAAGTTAAAATTAGGTCATACTGGAGTAGGGTGGGCCCCTAATCCAATCTTACTGATGTCTTTATTTAAAAAAAAAAATGCCATGTTACTGGATTTAGTGTGGTGATCGCATCCTAAGATATGTAAATGTCAAATCACTATGTTGCACACCTAAAACATATATAATATATGTAATATGTATAATATAATATTTGTATGCCAACTATACTTTAATATATTTTTTAAATCGTTGCATTCTGAAGGCAATATTTCCATAAAGATTCAAGGTCATTATTAAAATACGTTGGTTTCTAATCCCTGGTGTGATACAAAGACGTCTTCACTTTCTAAGGACTCTAAATAAAATTCCTACAGGCTACTATGTTGATTGATTTCTTGTGTATCATTTACTAGTTGTTTCTTTGAAAAGATATTCTGGATACTAATACTATTATTTCTCACTGATGTCATTCTGTAGCAGTTGGAGTTTTAGTAGATAAGTGCTAGTCTTGTTTTGTTTACATTTATTTAATTTTGTTTTGTTTATTCCTGTCAAATGCTACTTCTCCAAAACTTTTAGGAAGAAAAAATTTCTTTTGTTTACTCTAGTCACAGTGATTGTGGTAGTGCTATCGGGGTTGGCACGTGACTCAGTTTTGCCAATAACTTTAACTTTGCATCACTGGGTATCAAAATCAGTTCTGGTTTAAGGATGTTAAGTAAGGTGCACTATGTAGTCCTTTCACTAGATCACTAAGTGGAGTTCTTTCTCCATCTTGTGACCATTTGCTTCAAGTAGGGTTAGCTTCATTCAAAATACTGATAGGACCCTAGAGAGATGAAGAGAGTAAGAGCTGGTGATGTTAAGGATCGCCCCAAACATTTTAGAGTGCTACTAGTCCCCATGTTCTTGCAACTTTTACTTCTGATCTGTAAGCCATTATAATATCCTACCCAAAAATGTTTTTTATTGCTTAAAATAATATCATTTAATTGTATGTCGCATGTGACATCAATCTCACTAATATAGGAGTTATATTTGCATAATTGTATGTTAATTAATGAGAGTAGTGTTTATTTAAAGCAGGTCTAAGTTCAGTCAGGGAACCTTTAGTGAGAGCCTGACTAGATCCCTTATATATATATGAGATTTTTCCTTTTTTAAATGGATTTTGAACACTATTTTTGCTAAGTTTTATTTTCATTTTTGTCCTAAGTAATTAATTAGTAGAAAAAGTGAGCACTACATTAATAGGTTTTCCAGACATAATATAATTGATTCTTTTGCTTTTCTAGCAACATTTTACTCACAACTTCAAAATTGGCTAAACTTCTAAATTGGTATGCATTTAACAAACATAAAATAGACAACTAATATGTTCCAGCCACTTTGATGTGCACTGACACAAATAAAAGATAATACCTGCCTTTCAAGTTTCTTACATGTTAATGTAGGCTATAGACAACAAAGAAATAATACTATTGGTCAGGGCTATACTAGTGGTAAATACAAGATGCTAGACAAATTTCAGTGAGAGATAAATAACCCAGTACGCATGTCAATGGATGGAATTTATAAAATTTATTGCAGAAACTTGAAAAATTGAATGAATGAAATGTTCCTTGTCAATTATTTTTACATTTAATTTTAATTGTCTTGTACATGTGAGGCTTATATCTCCAAATATACTTCATAATACTGGAGGACAGAGGGATTTTTACTGGTTTATTTGAAATGCGGATGAAATCTGCAAACATCTGCAAATGTTTAGGAGATGCTCACTCTGCGTGTGGTTGTGGGTGTGTACTTAATCTTTCCGCCACTGCAGTGACTGCTGATCTTGCCAAGTTAATTAGAGTCATGATTGTTTATTTTAAAACGAACATTTAAAGGGCTGGCCGAGTGGCGCAATGGTTAAGAGCTGGCTTGGGACGCCGGAGGGCCCCGGTTCGGATCCCACATATGAGGGCCAGTGACACACACTGCCCTCTACAGCTAAGATGCTGAACAACAGCTCAACCTGGAGCTGGGCTGCCTGTGAGTCGCTGGTGATGGCGTAGGCTGCAGCCCCTGCTGCAGTGGGTTGCCATGGGCTACCGTATGTAGCCAGCAGCCAGCGTGAGCGGCCGTCCAGAAGCTGGCAACTGATCTGTCTCCCCCAGGAAGAGCGCAATGATGGTGCCAACTTGGGCCAGTGAAGCAACATCCTCCACAACTAGACTGAAGAACAAAACGACAGCAACTTGTCTGTTCCCCTTCCCCAATTCCCAAGCACTGTTCCCTTCCCCCCAATACCCCAATAAAAATCTTTAAAAAAAAACAAAAAACGAACATTTAAAAAATCAAATATATTAAAATTTTCTATAATCATAATAAGGATTGTGCTGCTGAAGCTGATGTTGATATATTTATTGAGCTGGTGGGTAAGTTGAGTACAGGGGTAAAAATGAGAGAGGAGGTAGAAAAGACAGTTATAAGTATAACATGACTCAAAGCCTAACTCCCAAGGCACCTAATCTAGAATGTGTTACTTCTTAATTAATTAATGAATTGAAGTTTGATGGACTTGCTGAATATATGCAGCATATCTTTTATTCAGCCTCTATTACTTCATTGTCATTCTTGGATTCTTAAATTTGTTCAAAAATTGCCAAACGAGCTGGGCATTCCTTATGGCTGAAATTGCCAGTCAACCTTATTTCTCACATAATTTTGCAAGGATCGTTTTCTAATCTGCTGATTCTTCACAGAGTACACAGTAGGATTCATTAGAGAGGAAACCAGAAGGAAGATATCAGCTATGGTGGCCCTAATAACTGGACAAACACTTTTGGCAAAGCCGTGAAGGTCAGCCAAAGTGACCACAGGCACATAGTAGATGAGCACAGCACAAAGGTGGGAGATGCAAATGTTGAGGACCTCGAGATGGCCCTTGTGTGAGGCAATGCCCTGAATGGTTTTCAGGATAAGTGTGTAAGACACAGAAATGCAGACCCAGTCTAATAGAGTGTTAGAGCCACAAACAATCCACAGATGATATTGACCGTGTTGCCAGAACAGGCCAGCCTCATGACATCCTGGTGGAGTCGGTAGGAGTGGGATAGAAGGCGTTTCTTATTAAATCTCAGACTCTTTAGAATAAAGAGGAAAGGGAGGACAAACAAAATACATAATGCAGCAAATATAAGGCCGATTTTAATGATTCTGGCACTGATCAAAATGAAGGTGTATCTCAGAGGGTTGTAGATTGATGGACATGGTGAAAATATCTGACGATTCCATAGCTGAGAATCCATGAATGAAAAACTCTTAGGCAAAGCAGACATCAGGGGAAATTCCAGTGACATTGAGCAAGAAGATTCTCAGCATGGCTGAAAATGAGATGTACAGTCAGGGGTCACCAAAGGCCAGTATGGAGAGGAAATAGTACAGAGGTTCATGCAGAGAGGTTTCCGATTTTAGGAAAAGAATGGTAGAGTTCTCCAGGATGGCAATGAGGTACGTAGGATAAATGGGTATAGAGACCCAAATGTGAACATGCTCCATCCCTGGGATCCCAATGAGGAAGAAGGTGGACACTTCCACTTCCGAGGCATTGCATTGCAGTATGTGAGGGAATGTGTAGCTCTAAGAAGAGCTTTCCTGCAACTGCATAAATAAATTTGCTTAAATGTGTACTTCTTTAGCCATTTATTTAGTCATTTGGTCAATAGAAATCTTGTGATTCCAGTTATCCTACAATAATTCTTAGGACTAAAATAAGACATTTTAAAAAGATGGGCAGGAGTAATATCATGACACATACAAGTAAGAAACCAAGGGAAACATAAAAATATATTTATCCCATATATATTTATCAATATAAGGACATAAATATTCAAAGTGCTTTTCCATGCTCAACACATGGAAAGGAAACAAAATTTTTCAGACTCTATTTCCTATAGCATATTTTGTTAAGATACATCATCTCTGTGAATTTGAAAATTGTATAAATACAAGTTCAAATCAAGAACACCATACTACAAATGCAGTTGCATATATTTAATATTTAGCCTTTAAAAAATTGTATTCTTTTTAAAAATTATAGTAGGGCAATTATATATTGGCATGCAAAATAATGAATTTGAACCCTACCTAACACCATATACAAACAAATTATTATCCATATATAGCATAAGCTTATATAGAAGAGCTAAAAAATTAAAAGTATTTGAAGGAAACATAGGAGTAAATCTTTGTGAATGTGGGTCAGCAAATGGATTTGTATTACACCAAAAGTATAAACAAACAAAAAAAATTACAAAACTTGGAATTAATCAAAATTTTTAAAAGTTTGGTTCAAAGGACACCAATCAACAGACAACCCACAGAATGAAAGCAAATATGTTCAAATCATATGAATGAATATGCACCCAGAATTTAGAAAGAATCCTTACTCAACAATGAAGATGTAAAAGATCCTCTAATTATTAACCATTGGGGAAAGGTAAATCAAAATCACAATGAGATACCATATCACTCTTATGGGCTGACTAAAATTAAAAGAACAAATGGTAACAAGTGTTGGCAAGGATTTGGATAAATTTGAACATTTGTACAGTGCTGGTGGACTTTAAAATGGTGTGCCAACTCTGGAAAGCAGTATGGCAGTTCCTCAAAAAGTTAAGCATACAGTTACCATATGACCCAAACATTCTACACTTAGATATATTTTTAAGAGAAATAAATGCATTATTATATATATATATATTTATATTAATATATAGAGAATATAATTATTTATAGCTAGCAGAAGTTGGGTGCAGTTTTGTGAGGTATGCAATCAGGCAGTCACTATATGGTTATAATTATATTTATGTGGGATGTATTTAAAGCAATTGGATGTGCATGAATTTCAATTTGGTGCCAGTGGACTTGAGCTCAAGGACTTACCTGCTGTGAAATATATGCTGTGGAAATCGTAGCCCAATACACAGGGGCCATCTTTAACCAATTTATATAACACCATAAAATGAAATGTGGTTCAGCCATAAAAAGGACTGATACATACTACACCAGTATATTAAGTGAAAGAAATCAGCCACAAAATGCCACGTATTTTATTACTGCATTCATTGGAAAATCCAAAATAGGGAAACCTGTTGAGCCAAACTTAGATTGATGGTTACTCATGACTAGGTGAAGGATATAGGGTGCCGGAGCTGATAGATAGCCAAAGAGTATGAGCTTTCTTTTTGAAATTATAAAAATTGACTGATGGTTACACATATCTGTTGAACATTGCATTGTATAATTTAAATGGGTGAAGTATATATAAATTAAACAGGATCAAATATATGGTGATGGAAGGAGAACTGACTCTGGGTGGTGAACACACAATGTGATGCATAGATAATGTATTACAGAATGGTACACCTGAAACCTATATAACTTTACAAACCATGGGCACCCCAATAAACTTTAATTTTAAAAAATTGAGGGCCGGCCAAGTGGCGCGATGGTTAAGAACTGGCTTGGGATGCCAGAGGGCCCCGGTTTGGATCCCACATATGAGGGCCAGTGACAATGCCTGCCACAGCTAAGATGCTGAACAACAGCTCAACCTGGAGCTGGGCTGCCGTGAGTCGCCTATGATGGCGTAGGCTGCAGCCCCTGCTGCAGTGGGTTGCCATGGGCTACCGTGTGTAGCCAGCAGCCAGCGTGAGCAGCCAGCAGCCGCAGTGAGCGGCCGTCCAGAAGCCGGCGACTGATCTGCCTCGCCCGGGAGGAGCGCAATCATGGTGCCAACTTGGGCCAGTGAAGCAACGTCCTCCACAACTAGACTGAAGAACAAAACGACAGCAACTTGTCTGTTCCCCTTCCCCCAATTCTCCAGCACTGTTCCCATCCCCAAATTCCCCAATAAAAATCTTTAAAAAAAAAATTTGAAATAATAGTGCACGAGGGCCCTAAAACTACATGTTTTTTAAAAGTAACAGAAAGGAGAAAGATTTACCATGCTAATACTTATGAAAAGAAAGCTAGAGAAGCTATATTGATTTCAGAAAAGACATACTTTAAAATGTTCAAGGATAAAGAAGGGCATTGCATTTTGATAATTTCCAAGAAGACATAAGAAATATTACTATCTACACACCTAACAACAAAACATCTAAATACCTGTAATAAAACTGATAACATGACAAGGATAAAAAAATCAATCCATTATATTTGGAGTCTTTAACATCTCTCTTTCAGTAACCAACAGATTAAAACCAGTAAAATGGATGAAATCTGGGTCTCAGAAGTGTCTATATGACTCACAATAGAAAGGCCTCTGTAGATTCCTAGACACAGAAACATCATGGTTTCTGTATCATTTGAAAGGCTACCCAAGTCAGGTGAATTATTTTGACCCAAGTTGTCTTTCTTTTATACTTCTGAAAGTGTGCTGAGCTTCATTCATTTGTCATTTTCTTTTGATGGAAGTCTTTTTTCCTGGAAATATTTTTTGCTCCTAAACAGAAGATAAAAAAAAAAAGCATTTGGAATACTCTAATTTTAAGCTCAATTTTGTGAGGAAATATTGATCTTGACTACAGAGTTTATATTTGACCCAGGGTCATCTTGAAATCTAAATCATCTTTAGAAATTGAGGACTTCTAAAAGGTATAATAAATAGGTTCACTAGATTGTTGATTTGATGACTCTTTTAGTTTCACAAACATTTACTGCTGATTACTAAAAGGAAATCCTGAGTTTTATGAATGGCCTAACCTGGGTTTAGTGGCCATATTCTTTAGTATGTCAACATGAATATATACATTAAAAAAAAAACCAAAAAACCTTGCCTTTATTCTCTATATTGAAAAAATGGGGTTTACTGTTATTGAGATTTGTATCTACTACCTTAAAATCGAAATATTATCACTAATATTTAAACTCAAAGTTCCACATTAATATAAAATACCCTCATATATATAAAGGGGAGGGGAAGAAAAGCTATGTTTTAGAGTTTTTTTCACCTAAACTTTCTGTTGTTTAAATTTCTTGAGGATTCTGTCACGAATCTGCTTGGTCTTGACACTGTAAACAATGGGATTCATGAGGGGGGGAACCAGTAAGTAGACATTGGCCATGAGCACATGGACAATTGGGGAAGCATTCTGTCCATAGCGACGGATCATGGATAGTCCAATCATTGGCGTATAGAAGGTGAGCACAGCACAGATGTGGGAGATGCAGGTATTGAGGGCTTTCACCCTCTCTGTCTTAGAGGCTATACTCAACACTGTGCCAAGGATGAGTATATAAGAGAGGAGGAGGAGCACTGAATCAAGTCCCATGGAGCAGATGACCACCATGAGGCCATAGATGCTGCTGACCCGGCGGCTGGATACAGTTGTCTTTATGAGGTCCTGGTGCAGGCAGAAGGGGTAGGAGAGAACATTGACAGAATGATATTGAAGTCTCTTTAGGAGGAAGGAAGCTGGAAAGACTAGAGCCAAGGCCCTTACCATGATTGCCAACCCAACCCCAATGATTACACCATTGGTTAGAATGGCTGCGTAGCGCAGGGGCTCCCGGATCGCTACAAAGCGGTCAAAGGACATGGCTAACAGCACAGCTGACTCAATAATTGAGAAAACATGAATGAAGTACATCTGGATCAGACAAGCATTGAAGGAGATCTCCCGGGCGTGGAACCAGAAGACACTGAACATGGTAGGAAAGGTGGTAGTCGATAGGCCCAGGTCAGTAAGTGCCAACATTGACAGAAAGTAGTACATTGGTTGGTGGAGGGAAGGCTCAGTTCGTATGATAAATAGGATAGTAATGTTCCCTGCAACTGAGGTGGCATACACCAAGAAGATGGGGAGGGAAATCAAACCATAGCGACTTTCAAGGCCTGAGAAGCCCGTCAGAAGGAAGCAAGGATATAGAGCAGAACTATTGAAGACAGACATTGTGCTGATGGAAGCATCTTCAGTCTAGGTGGAGAGACAAGGACATAGAACAATTAGGGTAAAAGTCAATATTGCAAAAAGAAGTGCTGATGCATGCTGCTCTGATATTTATTGTTTGCAATCACTCCTCTGCTCATTATATATAATTACCACCTCCCTTTATTATTTTGTCAATTAATGACTTCTTCATTGCACCTTTATAGAGAACATATTTTAAAAAAGGAAATCTGGTAGTGCTAAAATATAGAGAAATATGTAAAACATGCTTTCAAATACCCTAGTAGATAGAGAGAGCTAAAATTAAAACAAAGTGTTAGTTTAATAGAAGGTGCTTAAAATGCAGAAAGGGGTAACTGCTGATTCAGGAGGATCAGAAACAATTTATTGAAGGTGATTCTTGGATTAGGTACTTGAATGACAAATATGAGTTAGATGGGAAAGGGCTGTGCTGTAATCCTGTGCTGATCACCACCCACGTAAATGCAGAAAGGTATTAGTGTTACAAGTGTAAGTGAATATAATTGAGCAAAGCCATATGATAGGGTCGCTTTTCAGATGGTTATTGAAGCTAAGACTGAATAGAAATGGACCAAAATTTCTGAAGGAAACTATGCATAAATATAAAGATAAGTTTGGACTTAATCTTAGAAGATACAAGATGTCATTTTTTTAAAAAAAAAAAGCAAACTATTTGACCAGATTTATATTACATTAGTGTCAAACTAGAACCCATATTAAAAATGATCTAAATATTGACAAAAAAGAAAGCAGGGAACTCCTTTAGGAGACTATGTAGTAACAACAACAACAACAACAACAACAAAAAAGTACATGAAAGTGAAATGTAACAGTATAAATGATAAAGGAGAAATAAATATAAAAGTTTATAGGGAGAAAAAAATATTGGTCAATGATCATAAGCTAAGAATGAGAAAAAGAAAGAAACAGGACAAGTTCAGTTATTTGATAGATTTTGGTGTAATTAATTGAAACAAACAAACCAACAAAAATTCAGGAAGACCAGCATGAAAAGTAGTGAAAGTAGGGGGTAAGATTAATTCAGTTTGGTGAGGACAAATTTGAGGTATGTGTGTCAAAGAGATCATGGTATATTGGATTCCATACAGGGTTATCAAAAGGAAAATTACTCCTATGCACAGAATTTGGAAGGATGCCTAATACAACAAGAAGAGAGAAAAAATTCTTAGAATAAAAATGAAAACAACAAAAAAGAACACATGGCGTGTTGTAAGAAGAGTGTAAGAGCTTTAGTGTTCAGGGCCCAAGCACCCCATATGATGGAATGTGCTGTAGGGAGCATGAGGCATAGTTTACTTATTTATTTTCCCTTAGTGTATTTCATGTCAAAGAATTTTCAAAATTCATATGGCCCCCAGCCTATCTTGTTCTACTAATACACTTGCATTCTATAGTTTCCTCTGAAATACTTAAAATAACTAATCCCATAACCTCCTACAGGGTCACAGGAACTTTTGCACTCTGACATGATGTTCCTCCCATTTTAAGAGCAGATACAATGAAGAGAGGAATTGCTTTACATTTTCTCATCCTGTGATTTATATGCTATATTAAACATAGCATATTAGGCAACACTGGTCTTTATACACCTCTCTCACATTCCTAGCTTTTTATATCACAAACTTCTCCTAATTGCCTTTAACATTGCTGAATAATAACTGTCATTACTTTGACACTTGCACACAATTATTTTCTTCTTCTTTGATACCCTCCCTCAAATCTTTCAATATCGTCAGAGACTCCATCTTTCCCAGGTATGGCAGGCTTCCCTCTTAGATCACTTTCACCTACTTCTCCATAGAAAAGTCTCTGACTTAGGGTATCCATAATCCATCTCCACTAAATGAGTCTATTAGATAGAGACACAAGCACCCTGCTCTCAGTGCCTACTTTTCCAGAGTCAGAGAAAGGCTGCTGACAACTGTCATTCACTACCTCTATCATTTTGGACAGATTACTAAACTTCTTTGAGCATAAAAACTGGAAAATGCATTACCTTATATAATATTTAAGAGATTCAAGAAAAAGTATCTAAAGTCCTCAGCTCAGAATCTGAGACCTAGGAGATACTTTGGGCTTAAGTAAAGTGAAATCTTAATGGAGACACTGGAGTAGCCACAATCTCAAGCACATCAGCCACATACAAAAGTGATCCAAAGGCAGGTGTGACCTGGAGTGCCCAAGTTATCACTTATAAAGATGTTACTCCTCAGGACTTCACTTGAGAATTAGTTTGCCTAATTCCTGTTTTGGCTCATAACATTGCCAAGTGGTTATGATATGCAAAAGAGTAAAATAGAGGAGGTACTCAAATCATCATGAATATCATCATCATCATCATCATCTTTGTTTTTAACATTATAATCTTTAGTTAACATCAGATAGCAATGTTTTAATAGAGCAGCGATATCAGTGCATAAATTCCCATCACAGGTAGTATCTATACCTGGAGGTGAATTTATAATTGCATTCCATCCCAAAGCTCTTTTAAGCAGACTTTGAGGTTCATAGTCTGGTTTCTTTGGGGGAATGGCAATCTGTACCTTCGACCTGTCCCAAAATAGTAATTTCACATGGGCGATGGTCAGTCCTAACTTTTGACTTTCCCTCGTACTACCTGGATTCTTCAAATAGATACTAATTTCTTACCCTTACTCCTCACCTCAGAAGCATTCTTTCAAGCATACCTGAGCCCTCAGGTGTAGACAGCCATCACCTGCTACAGGTTGGTCAGCCAGGCCTAGAGACTTCTCATAGGTAGAGAGATTCACTGAAGATGGGCATAAAAAACAGTGGTTCCTAAGGCAGGCAGTTCTTCAAGAAAGCATAGATTTCCTGAGTGAGGAGACATCCACCTCCCTTGAGCAATTCTGGAGCCAAGATAGAATATTTTTGCATTCAGAATCCTTGATTCTATCCAGCGAAGTGCTTAATCAGCACTATACTTCTGTACTTTAACCAACTCTAAACTCTGCCACCTCTTGATTAGTCCATCCCCACAAGACCATTTTTGTTTTCTTAATGAAGCCTCCAGGGAGAAAAAATTATGCCACTTTCACTGGAGCTTTTTCTCTTACTAAGGGAAAAGATGATCATGCCAAATTCTGTCTGGGAGCCCATATTTGGCAGCAACAGGGACATGTCCCTGGGATCATCTGATGGAGAAAACTATCTGGGTTAGTCAGCCAGAACAATGTACAAGAAAACGTCCGTGCTCTGAAAAACCAGAGACAGCAGTTATTAGCTGATCAAAAATGTTAATTCTTTATACTACTATGCCAGATTTCCCTAAAATATACAATAGGCTACTATTCAAATAGAATTAATAGCTAAACAAAGTAAGTCTAGGTCCATTATGTTTGGGAAAACTACACATTGCAATACCATTGTGTGTGAACATCTATACTGCATGCCAATGTTTCAGAGAAATCCAGCATTGAGAAAAGCTATTAATATAGTATAACCCAGAATTTTCCAGACATATTTTATCCAGACAGCATTTATTAACATCTGGAATTTGTGTTCAGCAGAACCCCCTTTGGGAAGTGGAAGTTGAGAGAACCCTCGATTTAAGGCAGTTATTCTCAACTAGAAGAAAAATTTCCTAACAGGATATTTGACAATGTCTGGGGACATTTTCAGTTGTCACAATTGGGGAAATGTTAACAGCATCTAGTTTGCAGATGTTAGGGGGGCTTCTAAACATCTTACAATGAGCAGAACAGGCCCTACAATAAATAATTATCCAGTCTAAATGTCAATAGTGCCAAGGTCAAGAAATCCTGTTTTTAAGCCGGGGGCAGAGGAGATAAAACTAAACTAAGACTCAAAATTCTGTGTTATGTCTCAGGGTAATATGAAGGCAAAGAGCATAGACTCTAGAACCATGACAGTAAAGAGTATGAACTGTAGATTCAGAGGTCCTTATCTTTGAATCCCAGTTCTGACACTTAACTGACTGCAACCTAGGGAGCACTTTTGCCTCTGTTTTCTTTAAGTACAATGAGTTCATAATAATTCTATCTGTCTCTTATGTTTTTTAAATGTTCAATGAGTTAATATATGTATAGCACTTAGAACATATTAAGTACTCAATAACAAATAATCAAAAATTGATCCCCTGTCCCTCTGATACAGATTTGTTATTAAATTAGTTTCTCCTAGTATTCTGTCAGTCTACAAATTCTGTGACCCTGTATTTTATGCCCTGATCTGAAACTGCTTTCAAAACCTTGTCAACTATTTTCAATGGGTACATCAAATTCCATAGCCATTAAATAATTAAACCATAAGGCTAATTTCTCTGGGTCTGATCTCATGAGTATCAGACAGCCTTTTAACCATGACTTGGATTACCACGTATATTTACTTCCATAAAGTAAACTCTAATTCCTCTGGAAATATGCATCCAGATTAGAAAAGGTGCATTTCATATATTAATTTAACATGTTGACATTCTAAAATGTACATTGTATCAAATGAGCTTGGTTTTTTTGAATTTTGCTCTATTGGTATCTTATTAGTTAAGAAATATCACTAAGAATATTTTTTTCTGAAAAGTTGAAATAATCCAGGGAAAATATGAACAAGAAAACCAATTGGTAATCTGTCTGATGATATTTTTCACCTTCTTTTTACTTCCATCTAATTCAATAAAACTTAGTTTAAATGATTAGTTGCTATATTCATTCTTTCCTCTCAAAGATTAATAATCACTAATCCCATATTTCCTGTTTTCCAAGATAACACCATTCTCCCAAACCTCATTAAATCTCATTATTTGTTACAAATCCTTACCATATAATACCATATTCATATTCATTTTCCTTTTAAATAAAGTTTTATAGGTTTTGTTGACTGAGCTAATGGGGAGCAAGTAAGGTAATGCCCCATTTCAGAGCAAGTTCTCTTTACCAAAGAAAACTATTCAAATGTGTTTAACTGGAGGTGTTGATATATATATTTTTTATATTTTAATATCATCCAGACTTAAAATTATGCTTATTATTAATTCATATAATAAGCAGAATTAGGATAATGTCAGTGTGTGGGGGGTGATGGTGGGAAATCTGGAAAGCTCTCACTTTCTTAACATGGTATCTTCACAAAAACACAAGTTCATCATTGAGCCTAATGCAAAGAGTATACATACAGGATGTGTGACAGTTGACAATGAAGATTGGCCTGACTTAAGATGTGCAAGGTAATGAAAACCAGTTATTAGGCCAGTGGGAATGTATTTGAATTCTATACCCTACTACTGAGCATTTCTTAACTCATGTTATTAGTTGTTGGAGTGCTTTTTTTTCCTGCATTAGTTTGTTTATTGAGACATAATATGGGCAAAGGGTTCACTGCTGCAGGGAATAGAAATCATAACTTCTTTCCTCAAGGCATTTTATTTGGACAAGATCAAGCCTTCACTAAAATAAACTTGTGGTAATATCTGAAGTCTGGGACCTAAAAAAAGAGGAAAAACAAACAGGCAAATAGAACAGAGAATAATTCACATGTGATCCATTTCAAATGTTTTCACATGTGGTGGCGATAAATGAGAGAAGAGAATAACACAGAACCAATATTTAAGTCAAGAGACCAGAAATTTTCATCTGAAATTAGTGTTCTGCAGATTATCAGGAATTTATGTCTTTCTTGAAAACCTTATTTTAAAATTTTGTAGAGAGAAAAGCCCAGGCCCATATAGCATCTTTAAAGAATCATTTAAAAACATTTAACTAAGGAATAACAGAAACATTACATGTGCATTTCTAGAGAATGTATATATATTTTTAAAAAGAGGTCACTTCTTAATGACTTTTTTGAGGCAAGCACTACTTATAACTCCTAACCAGATAATGACATCACAGCAGCTGAGGCTACAAGTTTTTCATTGAAGTAAGATCTGTGCAGTACGTGTCCACATCATAACCCACTTCAGAGTCCTTTCTCTTTCGAGTTAATGTGAGATAGTTTGGACAAGTCTGAAGTTTCTCCTGGATACTGGAAAATATCACTAACATGTTTTTTTCTACATTTTGTTTTTCTTCATGCTATCTCCTTTTCCTGGAATACCTTACCTTGCCCAGTGGTGTGCTGGTAAATGCTTCACAACCAATTCTTGAGGGAAATATTTTTAAAGCGCTGGAATTTAGTGTTTACCAACTTCTGTTGTGTAAAAACTCCCATCATGACTAATTTCAAACTACCAATGTGAAATTACAGAACATGGTGTTGGAACGAGAATGCACAATTGGCTTTCATAAGCCAATACAAGCAAGCTTCAGCACGCAAATTTCTTTCACATTTTGTCCAGCCTGGTAAAAATGAATTTGACTCACAAGGCACAATTAAAGTGTCAACTAGTCCAATTCCTAATTCCTAAATCCTCAAGTAAAACTGACCACTCTTTAATAACAATGTTGTACTTTTTCCCTACTTCAATGATAGCATCTATTAATTTTACCAATCTTTATGCATATGTATCTCACCATTAAACATTGATTTTTTTAACATTAAGACCATACATTCCATACTGAAAGCAATAATTGCTATGATAGGTATTTCATGTTTCTCAGTATAGTTTCATTGGACAAATAAACAGACAATAGGATTTACAGTTACCACTATTTCATGAGTACTCATGACAGCTAGAGGAAACCAACCCCGTGGTAATGTGTCAGTATAGCAGTCATGACCCCATACTCAAAAAGTTTGTGATACAGCTGAACAGAAAGTAAATATGTATGAAATAATGAAATATCACCAATAAAAGAGCACATTTGTAAGTCATCTTAATGAATACACGAAGAAGAAAAAAAGTAATGGGTTATCTACAATAAAGAAACTGAGAGAGGCACAATGATATTAAAGCTCCACACAGACATATAGAAAAAGAGGAGAAAATAATTACTAAAAGATGAGGGCTGTTATTGTACACAACTCCCAACACACTCACAGATTAAGACATGAAATCTTGTGCTATAGTACTGAACAAGGAATGTACATGTTTGCCCAGATGTTTAGACGTGCAATGTCAGGCTTTTTTGAGCAACTCTCATGTTTCTGCCTCAGTATTTTCTGGTAAGTTGAAAGAGCAGATAGATCTATGGTGGCAATGCAAAACAAGGATATCACTGTCTAGTCACAAAATGAGAACTTAGTCCATAGCCAATAGCCACAGTCATAGTTCAAAGTCCTGCCAGGGACTCAAGTTCCACATGCCTCAAGAAGTTAGAAATCTTTTCATAAAAAGCTATCACATTTTGGCAGAAATAAAATATGAACAAATGTATTAGAAAAAGAGAGAAAGAGACAGAATGATTTCTGGGTTTTGATTATAAACATGAGAAATAATATAAACATGGTTACATTTCATAAGCAAAGTTATTGCTATTATTGTCATTAATAATAATAATTTAATAATATTAGCAAATTTTACAGTTTTCCAAACAATCTCCTTTACATACATTGTCTATTAAAAGTCTCATAATTATCTTGGGGATAGAAAAGGCCATACTTATCACAATTTGGCTATGAAAACCCTAAATCTCATAGGGTTCATTATTAACTGAGATCACATATCAAGGAAGTGAGAGATTTAGGAATTTAACCAGATAATTAATCCCCAAATATTTCACTTCTCAAATAGCTGTCCCACAATTTTCTAGTGGGAACGCTGGAGGATAGTGTTTACTTTAAAGCCTCCTCCCTAGCCCAAACTTGTGAAGAATTCGTAGACGAATCTGTTTTGTCCTGATACTGTAGACAATAGGGTTAAGCACTGGGGGGAGAATCAGGTAGATGTCAGCCATGAGGATGTGAACTATGGGAGACAGATGCTTCCCAAAGCGATGGGCCACTGACACGCCAATCACTGGCACAAAGAAGATGAGC